>JAPXFY010000020.1:74991504-75011504 GCA_030674185.1 Monoplex corrugatus
GACAGAGAGAGAGAGAGAGAGCGACAGAGAGAGAGAGAGAGAGCGACAGACAGACAGACTGACAGAGAGAGAGAGAGGGCGACAGAGAGAGAGAGTGGGGGGAGAGAGAGAGAGAGAGAGAGAGAGAGAGCGACAGAAAGAGAGAGAACGACAGACAGAAAGAGAGACAGAGAGAGAGAGCGACAGAGAGAGAGAAAGAAATGGTGACAGAGAGAGAGAGAGCGACAGAGAGAGAGAGAGAGCGACAGAGAGAGAGAGAGAGCGACAGAGAGAGAGAGAGAGCGACAGACAGACAGACAGAGAGAGAGAGAGAGCGACAGAGAGAGAGAGTGGGGGGAGAGAGAGAGAGAGAGAGAGAGCGACAGAAAGAGAGAGAACGACAGACAGAAAGAGAGACAGAGAGAGAGAGCGACAGAGAGAGAGAGAGAAAGAAATGGCGACAGAGAGAGAGAGAGCGACAGAGAGACAGAGAGAGCGACAGAGAGAGAGAGCGACAGAGAGAAAGAGCGACAGAGAGAGAGAAAGAGCGACAGAGAGAGAAAGAGAAAGAGCGACAGAGAGAGAGAGAGAAAGAGCGACAGAGAGAGAGAGAGAAAGAGCGACAGAGAGAGAGAGCGACAGAGAGAGGGAGAGAGAAAGAGCGACAGAGAGAGGGAGAGAGAAAGAGCGACAGAGAGAGAGAGCGACAGAGAGAGGAGAGAAAAAGAGCGACAGAAAAGAGAGAGAGAGCGACAGAGAGAGAGAGAGAAAGAGCGACAAAGAGAGAGAGCGACAGAGAGAGCGAGCGAGAGAGAGAGATAGAGAGAGAGCGAGAGAGAGAGAGAGAGAGAGAGACAGCGAGAGAGAGAAAGAGAGAGAGATAGAGAGAGAGAGAGAAGCCACCAACATGTATGTTACCAGCAACCCACACTTCAAAGGATACCAACATGAAGATTGTCAACACTTGAGCAGAAGACTGAAGGAAAAATCAACACAGACAACCGGCCACTAAACCCATAAACACTCATAGCTACACACAACCAGCATGTGACCACACACACAAAACAGAAAATACGAAACAAAAACAAATACCCAAACAGCAACAACACAAATCCCAGGCAAACAAGAAGAAGAAATCACTATGAACACATCACTAGCTAAAAGAAATGGGAAAGACCAAAGAGCAACTTTAAACTTGAAAACAATTAATGAGCAAACTCTGGGACGATAAGCAAACCTCCACTGAAGGTAAAGTACACATTATTGTATGCGGTAGAGTCTAACTAGTTTACATACAAGTGTACTTCCAGCTGTATGTTATGAACAGCACAAGTGTTTTACAGTTGCCAGTTGTGTTCTCGTACAGAACTGACGATGATGTCAAGAAGCTTGCAATATTTCTATATAGATGCCTACAGAGACTTGGAGAGACTGCGTCATACAATTATGTCATTTATGTCTGATGTTTATTTGGTTGTATTCATGCACATTTCTATCTATATACAAGTCATGGATAAATGTTTGTATAATGTTTGTATTGAATATTTGTTCACACCCCTATATAAGGAGCCATTGCCAGCATGAATATTAATATAACCGCTGTCCACGTCCTCTTCTCTCTCTCTCTCTCTCTCTCTCTCTCTCTCTCTCTCTCTCTGTTTGTCTGTCTCTGTCTGCTTGTCTGTTTGTCTGTCTGTCTCTCTGTCTCTCTCTCTACCTGTCTGTCTTTCTGCCAGTCTGTCATTGTCTCTGTCTGATTGTCTTTGTTTCTCTCTCTCTCTCTCTCTCTCTCTCTCTCTCTCTCTCTCTCTCTCTCTCTCTCTCAGTTCATGCTGTTGATCTTTGATTTCCTCATGTATCAAGCCTTTCGTTATTGAGTTATTGGTGTTTCTCTGTTCAGTGTCTGTTGCTCGGGGCAGATATGTAGAAGAGCAAGGCAAGTTCGATAACTGGTTTTACGTTATTAACTTGTACTGTTGGAAAACAAAGTACCGTTTGTCTTATTCACATTAATATAAACGAAAATTCATGAAATCAGACCTTTTTTCGATTGATAGTCCGTTAGACTAACACATTCACACCCCATTGTCCAAAAACAAAATCTCTCAAAACAAACAACTATTACATCCCTTAAGATTAGAAATAGGAAATCCGAAGAAAGTGGACATCGTTTACTATTTTCATCACATCATAACATTTTGGCAGCCATTGAAAAAGATGATGATTTCGGGGTAAAGAAAAATTTTATACAACAGCTCAGCGGACGGTTATGTTGAAATATCATCAGTACGTCATATATATATATATATATATATCTGCTGTACTTATGCACCAATCTACAACTCGCTTGGACCTTGCACGCAGAGGACTGAAAACAAAATGTTCACGTTCTTCTATGGGCTGCTGCACCCTTCCTTTCCCTTGTGCAGAATGGAAACAGCCTTCGTTGACCTTTACTCATTCCAGCCCACACTCCTTGCTCTTCTGTACGGCACAGCTCTAAAAATACTCCTCATGAAAAGATCGTGGTGCTGCCCTCTAGTAGGTGATGATGTCAGATAGGGAGTTCTCTCCCCTCACTCATTCAATAGAAGGGGAAAAACAGGCAAACGAGACTGACTCCGGTCTTCGATTTTTGCTGCAAGGAAGGGGACGATGCCATGACTGGAGGAGAAAGGTTTGTGGCAGAATTCCTTGGCTCTGATGGAATCAATGACAGGCACAAGTGGGGGTGGGGGGGAGGGGGGTGCGAGCTTAGGCAGTGTCTTCCCTCAGCTTCAGACGAAGACAGGGCAAGAATCAATAATCTTTAGCAATTCAGCAAATCCCTTTTGCACAGTGATGGAAGTGATCATATCTGTGGTGGAGATGCTAAACTGTCTTGCATGTTTCTGTAATTAGCTATGATCAAAATAACTCTTTTCATCACTTGTATTGTGGCCATGTGTTCTAGTCAAAGTAACTCATGTCATCACTTGTACTGTGGCCATGTGTTCTGGTCAAAGTACCTCATTTCATCACTTGTATTGTGGCCATTTGTTGTGGTCAAAATAACTCATTTCATCACTTGTATTGTGGCCATGTGTTCTGGTCAAAATAACTCATTTCATCACTTGTACTGTGGCCATGTGATCTGGTCAAAGTAACTCATGTCATGTCATCACTTGTATTGTGGCCATGTGTTCTGGTCAAAGTAACTCATGTCATCACTTGTATTGTGGCCATGTGTTTCTGGTCAAAGTAACTCATTTCATCACTTGTATTGTGGCCATGTGTTCTGGTCAAAGTAACTCATTTCATCACTTGTATTGTGGCTATTTTTTCTGGTCAAAGTAACTCATTTCATCACTTGTACTGTGGCCATGTGTTCTGGTCAAAATAACTCATTTCATCACTTGTATTGTGGCTATTTTTTCTGGTCAAAGTAACTCATTTCATCACTTGTACTGTGGCCATGTGTTCTGGTCAAAATAACTCATTTCATCACTTGTATTGTAGCCATGTGTTCTGGTCAAAATAACTCATTTCATCACTTGTACTGTGGCCATGTGTTCTGGTCAAAATAACTCATTTCATCACTTGTACTGTGGCCATGTGTTCTGGTCAAAATAACTCATTTCATCATTTGTATTGTAGCCATGTGTTCTGGTCAAAGTAACTCATTTCATCACTTGTATTGTGGCCATGTGTTCTGGTCAAAGTAACTCATGTCATGTCATCACTTGTATTGTGGCCATGTGTTCTGGTCAAAGTAACTCATGTCATCACTTGTATTGTGGCCATGTGTTCTGGTCAAAGTAACTCATGTCATCACTTGTATTGTGGCCATGTGTTCTGGTCAAAGTAACTCATGTCATCACTTGTATTGTGGCCATGTGTTCTGGTCAAAGTAACTCATGTCATCACTTGTATTGTGGCCATGTGTTCTGGTCAAAGTAACTCATGTCATCACTTGTATTGTGGCCATGTGTTCTGGTCAAAGTACCTCATTTCATCACTTGTATTGTGGCTATTTTTTCTGGTCAAAGTAACTCATTTCATCACTTGTATTGTGGCCATGTGTTCTGGTCAAAGTACCTCATTTCATCACTTGTATTGTGGCCATGTGTTCTGGTCAAAGTAACTCATGTCATCACTTGTATTGTGGCCATGTGTTCTGGTCAAAGTAACTCATGTCATCACTTGTATTGTGGCCATGTGTTCTGGTCAAAGTAACTCATTTCATCACTTGTATTGTGGCCATGTGTTCTGGTCAAAGTAACTCATGTCATCACTTGTATTGTGGCCATGTGTTCTGGTCAAAGTAACTCATGTCATCACTTGTATTGTGGTCATGTGTTCTGGTCAAAGTAACTCATTTCATCACTTGTATTGTGGCCATGTGTTCTGGTCAAAGTAACTCATTTCATCACTTGTATTGTGGCCATGTGTTCTGGTCAAAGTAACTCATGTCATCACTTGTATTGTGGCCATGTGTTCTGGTCAAAGTAACTCAATTCATCACTTGTATTGTGGCCATGTGTTCTGGTCAAAGTAACTCATGTCATCACTTGTATTGTGGCCATGTGTTCTGGGTTAATCAGAATTTTATGGAGAGACGTTTGCATGCAAGTGTATCTTCTCCTACGCAATTCCATTAGATCCTGCATATGTCAGAATAGGCCTGGTTATATATGGAAACAACGAAACACAAATATTTTCTTTTTATAAAGGATATGACAGCTATATGTGTGTTGTCAGCTATGGACACACACACACACACACAGGCACACACACACACACACACACACACACACACACACACACACACATGACACCACACACACACACATACACATACAAACACACATAAACACACACACATACACACACATACACACATACATACACACACACATACACACACACATACAAACACACACACACACACACACACATACACACTTACGCACTCATGCTGGCTCAGAGAGAGAATGTTTACACGGTGTTTTGTGTGTGTGTGTGTGTGTGTGTGTGTGTGTGTGTGTGTGTGTGTGTGTGTGTGTGTGTGTCCATGTGCGTGCATCCGTGTGTGTGTGAGTGCGCGTGCGTGTGAGTGGGGGGTTAGAAAGAGAGAGAGAGAGTGAGAGAGAGACAGAGACAGAGACAGACAGACAGAGAGAGACAGACAGAGACACAAACAGACAAAGAACATGTGTCCTTGTCTGTCACCCTGTCATTCGCGGTAGCTATATGCAGGGAGAGGTGTCATAACACAGTTACTGCGCGTTATGCCATAGGCATACATGTACATATATACAGGACAGCAACGAAGATCCGCCGTTCCTGTCTGTTGTGGGTCAGCCTCTGTGTGTTTCTCCCGGAGCAGGATCCACTGGCCCCTTACCTCTTTGCTGACACTTTGATGCCGGGGTCATCGTCAACAGTACATTGAGCGTTGTACTTTTTGTCCTCTTGTTGTTGTCTGTCATCCTTTACAGTACACTGACAGTTGGACAGTTTCTCCTCTTGTTGTTGTCTGTCATCCTTTACAGTACATTGACAGTTGGACTGTTTGTACTCTTGTTGTTGATGTCTGTCATCCTTTACAGTACACTGACAGTTGGACTGTTTGTACTCTTGTTGTTGATGTCTGTCATCCTTTACAGTACATTCACAGTTGGACTGTGTGTACTCTTGTTGTTGATGTCTGTCATCCTTTACAGTACATTCACAGTTGGACTGTTTGTACTCTTGTTGTTGATGTCTGTCATCCTTTACAGTACACTGACAGTTGGACTGTTTGTACTCTTGTTGTTGATGTCTGTCATCCTTTACAGTACATTGACAGTTGGACTGCTTGCACTCTTGTTGTTGTTGTCTGTCATCCTTTACAGTACATTGACAGTTGGACTGTTTGTACTCTTGTTGTTGAGGTCTGTCATTCTTTACAGTACACTGACAGTTGGACTGTTTGTACTCTTGTTGTTGATGTCTGTCATCCTTTACAGTACATTGACAGTTGGATTGTTTGTACTCTTGTTGTTGATGTCTGTCATCCTTTACAGTACACTGACAGTTGGACTGTTTGTACTCTTGTTGTTGTTGTCTGTCATCCTTTACAGTACATTGACAGTTGGACTGTTTGTACTCTTGTTGTTGTTGTCTGTCATCCTTTACAGTACACTGACAGTTGGACTGTTTGTACTCTTGTTCTTGTTGTCTGTCATCCTTTACAGTACATTGACAGTTGGACTGTTTGTACTCTTGTTGTTGATGTCTGTCATCCTTTACAGTACATTGACAGTTGGACTGTTTGTACTCTTGTTGTTGATGTCTGTCATCCTTTACAGTACATTGACAGTTGACTGTTTGTTACTCTTTGTTGATGTCTGTCATCCTTTACAGTACATTGACAGTTGGACTGTTTGTACTCTTGTTGTTGATGTCTGTCATCCTTTACAGTACATTGACAGTTGGACTGTTTGTACTCTTGTTGTTGATGTCTGTCATCCTTTACAGTACATTGACAGTTGGACTGTTTGTACTTTGTTGTTGATGTCTGTCATCCTTTACAGTACATTGACAGTTGGACTGTTTGTACTCTTGTTGTTGATGTCTGTCATCCTTTACAGTAACATTGACAGTTGGACTGTTTGTACTCTTGTTTGTTGTCTGTCATCCTTTACAGTACATTGACAGTTGGACTGTTTGTACTCTTGTTGATGTCTGTCATCCTTTACAGTACATTGACAGTTGGACTGTTTGTACTCTTGTTGTTGTGTCTGTCATCCTTTACAGTACATTGACAGTTGGACTGTTTGTACTCTTGTTGTTGATTGTCTGTCATCCTTTACAGTACATTGACAGTTGACTGTTTGTACTCTTGTTGTTGATGTCTGTCATCTTTACAGTACATTGACAGTTGGACTGTTTGTACTCTTGTTGTTGATGTCTGTCATCCTTTACAGTACATTGACAGTTGGACTGTTTGTACTCTGTTTGATGTCTGTCATCCTTTACAGTACATTGACAGTTGGACTGTTTGTACTCTTGTTGTTGATGTCTGTCATCCTTTACAGTACATTGACAGTTGGACTGTTTGTACTCTTGTTGTTGTGTCTGTCATCCTTTACAGTACATTGACAGTTGGACTGTTTGTCTCTTGTTGCTGATGTCTGTCATCCTTTACAGTACATTGACAGTTGGACTGTTTGTACTCTTGTTGTTGATTGTCTGTCATCCTTTACAGTACATTGACAGTTGGACTGTTTGTACTCTTGTTGTTGATGTCTGTCATCCTTTACAGTACATTGACAGTTGGACCGTTTTGTTCATCCTTCAGTTTGCTTCTGTTGTACTGTCATTCATTTTACAGTACATTGACAGTTGGACTGTTTGTACTCTTGTTGTTGATGTCTGTCATCCTTTAAGTACATACATTGGACTTTAGTATTGGTGACTGTATTTGTTACATCTGTTTGTTTGTTGATGTCTGTCATCCTTTACAGTACATTGACAGTTGGACTGTTTGTACTCTTGTTGTTGTTGTCTGTCATCCATTTACAGTACATTGACAGTTGGACTGTTTGTACTCTTGTTGTTGATGTCCTGTCATCCTTTACAGTACATTGACAGTTGGACTGTTTGTACTCCTGTTGTTGATGTCTGTCATCCTTTACAGTACATTGACAGTTGGACTGTTTGTACTCTTGTTGTTGATGTCTGTCATCCTTTACAGTGCATTACAGTTGGCTGTTTGTACTCTTGTTGTTAATGTCTGTCATCCTTTACAGTACATTGACAGTTGGACTGTTTGTACTCTTGTGTTGATGTCTGTCATCCTTTACAGTACATTGACAGTTGGATTGTTTGTACTCTTGTTGTTGATATCTGTCATCCTTTACAGTACATTGACAATTGGACTTCTTGTACTTTGTTGTTGTATGTCTGTCATCCTTACAGTACATTGACAGTTGGACTGTTTGTACTCTTGTTGTTGATGTCTGTCATCCTTTACAGTACATTGACAGTTGGACTGTTTGTACTCTTGTGTGTTGATGTCTGTCATCCTTTAGAGTACACTGACAATTGGACTGTTTGTACTCTGTTGATGTCTGTCATCCTTTCCATACAGTCACATTTACAGTTGATGACTGTTTGTACTCTTGTTGTTGTTGTCTGTCATCCTTTACAGTACATTGACAGTTGGCTGTTTGTACTCTTGTTGTTGATGTCTGTCATCCTTTACAGTACACTGACAGTTGGACTGTTTGTACTCTTGTTGTTGTTGTCTGTCATCCTTTACAGTACATTGACAGTTGGACTGTTTGTACTCTGTTGTTGATGTCATCTCATCTGCCATGATTCACCAGCAATGTGCACACGTCACCTCTGTCAACGGCCATGATTCACACAGCAATGTGCACACGTACCTCTGTTTCAACGGCTATGATTCACATAGCAATGTGCACACGTCACGTCTTTCAACGGCCATGATTCACACAGCAATGTGCACACGTCACTCTGTTCAACGGCCATGATTCACACAGCAATGTGCACACGTCATCTGTTTCAACGGCCATGATTCACACAGCAATGTGCACACGTCATCTGTTTCAACGGCCATGATCACACAGCAATGTGCACACGTCATCTGTTTCAACGGCCATGATTCACACAGCAATGTGCACACGTCATCTGTTTCAACGGCCATAATTCACACAGCAATGTGCACACGTCATCTGTTTCAACGGCCATGATTCACACAGCAATGCACACGTCATCTGTTTCAACGGCCATAATTCACACAGCAATGTGCACACGTCATCTTGTCAAAGGCCATGATTCACACAGCAATGTGCACACGTCATCTGTTTCAACGGCCATAATTCACACAGCAATGTGCACACGTCATCTGTTTCAAACGGCCATAATTCACACAGCAATGTGCACACGTCATCTGTTTCAACGGCCATAATTCACACAGCAATGTGCACTACGTCATCTGTTTCAACGGCCATAATTCACACATCAATGTGCAACACGTCATCTCTGTCAAAGGCCATGATTCACACAGCAATGTGCACACGTCATCTGTTTCAACGGCCATAATTCACACAGCAATGTGCACACGTCATCTGTTTCAACGGCCATAATTCACACAGCAATGTGCACACGTCATCTGTTTCAACGGCCATGATTCACACAGCAATGTGCACACGTCATCTGTTTCAACGGCCATAATTCACACAGCAATGTGCACACGTCATCTGTTTCAACGGCCATAATTCACACAGCAATGTGCACACGTCATCTGTTTCAACGGCCATGATTCACACAGCAATGTGCACACGTCATCTGTTTCAACGGCCATAATTCACACAGCAATGTGCACGGCTACACGCCTGTGAACTGACCTGACAGGAAACCATTTTTTTTTCTCTCAGTTGTTGTGTGTGTTGCTTCAAACGTTTTTTTCCATATTTCTTTAAACGTTCAGATTCTCGATCCCCTTTATACAACGTTTTAGACTGAAATTATGCGATTTCTCTTTGTTTTTGTACAAAGCACTATGCGATTTCTCTTTGTTTTTGTACAAAGCACTATGCGATTTCTCTTTGTTTTTGTACAAAGCACTATGCGATTTCTCTTTGTTTTTGTACAAAGCACTTAACTTTAGTTGAAAGATAGAAATGTCATAATGCTGTCGACATACTGGTAATGTACTTGATGATCAAAAATGTTGCATTTTGGTTGTGGTTGTTGTGTTTGGTGTTTTGAAGTCCTTTTATTTGTTTGTGTTCTTTCTTGTGTACACTTCTACATGGCGGGCCATGGCCTAAGATATGAACAATTTATCGGAATCTCTGTCTCTCTGTCTGTCTGTCTGTCTGTCTGTCTGTCTCTCTCTCTCTCTCTCTCCTCTCTCTCTCTTGTTTTCCGATATCACATAATCTTTCTCTTTCCTTTCAAACTTGTTCTCATTCTCTTAAGAAGGAACATATACATAAATTGTAAGCAAACGCTTAATTGTATTGCATAAACTTAAAATGAAGCTGATTCTTCAACTGCATTATGGAGGTCCATGTACAGTGCAATGCAAATTAAGAGTTGATTTACTAATATCTGCACATAATATACCATTTTGATTAAACCTTGGTGTGCATGTATATGAGCTCTAAAATACTGGGCACTGTTGCTTTTAGCATACTTGGATAATTCGTAAGTTACCAACGTTTAGTATACTGAAATAAGTAATTCGTCAGCCTTTGTTTGGTGACTGTACTGTATTAAATTCAGTGCATTTTGTGTGTAAACACAAGGTGAGTCAGGGTGACACTTTCTGCCCTGTATGTGTTGTTCACTGGCTGGTGTTCATGGGTGCTCTCCCCTTGTGTCTTCCTTTTGGTTGGTGTCCAGTGAGATGCATGACGGGAAATGTTCCCTTGTTCTCTTCGGGTGATGTCTCCCAATTCGTCTCCATCGTCTGTCCAAACATTCGAAGACTTTCAGTTCCAGCTCCAGTTCCAGCTCCAGTTCCAGCTCCAGTTCCAGTTCTAGTTCTAGTTCTAGTTCCAGTTCTAGTCCCAGTTCTAGTCCAGCTCCAGCTTCATCTCCAGCTCCAGTTCCAGTTCTAGTTCTAGTTCTAGTTCTAGTTCCAGTTCTAGTTCCAGTTCTAGTTCCAGTTCCAGTTCTAGTTCTAGTTCTAGTTCCAGTTCTAGTTCCAGTTCTAGTTCCAGTTCTAGTTCCAGTTCTAGTTCTAGTTCCAGTTCTAGTTCTAGTTCTAGTTCTAGTTCCAGTTCCAGTTCCAGTTCCACTTCCAGTTCCAGCTCCAGTTCTAGTTCTAGTTCTAGTTCTGGTTCCAGTTCTAGTTCTAGTTCCAGTTCTAGTTCCAGTTCTAGTTCCAGTTCCAGTTCTAGTTCCAGTTCCAGTTCCAGTTCTAGTTCCAGTTCCAGTTCTAGTTCTAGTTCCAGTTCCAGTTCCAGTTCTAGTTCCAGTTCCAGTTCTAGTTCCAGTTCTAGTTCTAGTTCTAGTTCCAGTTCCAGTTCCAGTTCTAGTTCCAGTTCCAGTTCCAGTTCTAGTTCTAGTTCTAGGTCCAGTTCTAGTTCCAGTTCTAGTTCCAGTTCCAGTTCCAGCTCCAGCTCCAGCTCCAGCTCCAGCTCCAACTCCAGCTCCAGTTCCAGTTCCAGTTCCAGCTCCAGTTCTAATTCTAGTTCCAGTTCCAGTTCCAGTTCCAGTTCCAGTTATAGTTCTAGTTCTAGTTCTAGTTCTAGTTCTAATTCCAGTTCTAGTTCCAGTTCCAGCTCCAGTTCCAGCTTCAGCTCCAGCTCCAGCTCCAGTTCCAGCTTCAGTTCCAGTTCCAGTTCCAGTTCCAGCTCCAGCTTCAGTTCCAGCTTCAGTTCCAGCTCCAGCTCCAGCTTCGATTCCAGCTCCAGCTCCAGTTCCAGCTCCAGCTTCTGTTCCAGCTCCAGCTCCAGCTCCAGCTCCAGTTACAGTTCCAGCTCCAGCTTCGGTTCCAGCTCCAGCTCCAGTTCCAGCTCCAGTTCCAGTTTCAGTTCCAATTCCAGTTCCAGTTCCAGTTCCAGCTCCAGTTCCAGTTCCAGTTCCAGTTCCAGCTCCAGTTCCAGTTTCTCAAGGTGATGTCTCCGCGGTCGGGACGACTTCCACATGTACTGAATCCACCAGCGCTATATTATGGAACAATCCCAAATGATCAAAGCGCACGCCTTAATCCTGCACATTACTCCCATCAGCTCGTAATGTCCTGAGGTCTTACCTAGTGTGTGGTTTTTGTCTTGTGTTGTATCCGTCTGTCACTGAAACAGTCAGCTACGTTGCAGTGCTATGTGTATTAACAAGTGGCTAGCCCCAGGGGTGAATCCACATGGTCCCTGTGTTAAAACAATGGCGTTCTACCATCTGAACTCAAGGGCCTATTGCGATAAAATAGAAAGAAAAGAAAATTCTTTGACCTCCCGAGAGTTGAACCCATAACTCCAGCGTTGAGACAATTACGCTTCAACCACTGAGCTACCAGGCCCCTACAAATTAAAAAGAGGTGTGTGTGTGTGTGGGGGGGGGGTGCCCAAGGATGTAACCCACAAGCCCTGCGTTATAAGCGTGGAGCTGTTACAAGTGAGCTGATGGGCCAACCTGTCTTGAAAGAATGAAAATACTGAGACTTCACTCTATCAACCATTCTGAAGTTCTGGTCAGTTCAACAACACACGTTGTTATAGTGACTTATGTTGTACTGATAGTGACTGATGTTGTACTGATAGTGACTGATGTTGTACTGATAGTAACTTATGTTGTACTGATGGTGATTTTGTTGTACTGATAGTGACTTATGTTGTACCGATACTGACTTATGTTGTACTGATAGTGACTTATGCTGTACTGATAGTGACTGATGTACTGATACTGACTTATGTTGTACTGATGGTGATTTTGTTGTACTGATAGTGACTTATGTTGTACCGATACTGACTTATGTTGTACTGATAGTGACTTATGTTGTACTGATAGTGACTGATGTACTGATACTGACTTACGTTGTACTGATGGTGATTTTGTTGTACTGATACTGACTGATGTTGTACCGATACTGACTTATGTTGTACTGATAATGACTGATGTTGTACTGATACTGACTGATGTTGTACTGATACTGACTTATGTTGTACTGATACTGACTTTGATAGTGACTTATGTTGTACTGATACTGACTGATGTTGTACTGATCATGACTCATGTTGTACTGATACTGTCTTATGTTATACTGATAGTGACTGATGTTGTACTGATAGCGACTGATGTTGTACTGATACTGACTGATGTACTGATAGTGACTGATGTTGTAATGAAACTGACTTATGTTGTACTGATAGTGACTGATGTTGTACTGATACTGGCTGATGTTATACTGATACTGACTGATGTACTGATAGTGACTGATGTTGTACTGATAGTGACTGATGTTGTACTGATACTGACTGATGTTGTACTGATACTGACTTATGTTGTACTAATACTGACTTATGTTGTACTGATAGTAACTGATGTTGTACTGATACTGGCTGATGTTATACTGATACTGACTGATGTACTGACTGATGTACTGACTGATGTACTGATAGTGACTGATGTTGTACTGATAGTGACTGATGTTGTACTGATAGCGACTGATGTTGTAGTGATAGTGACTGATGTTGTACTGATACTGGCTGATGTTATACTGATAGTGACTGATGTACTGATAGTGACTGATGTTGTACTGATAGTGACTGATGTTGTACTGATAGTGACTGATGTAATACTGATAGTGACTGATGTTATACTGATACTGACTGATGTTATACTGATAGTGACTGATGTTGTACTGATAGTGACTGATGTTGTACTGATACTGACTGATGTACTGATAGTGACTGATGTTGTACTGATAGTGACTGATGTTGTACTGATACTGACTGATGTACTGATAGTGACTGATGTTGTACTGATAGTGACTGATGTTATACTGATACTGACTGATGTACTGATAGTGACTGATGTTGTACTGATACTGACTGATGTACTGATAGTGACTGATGTACTGATAGTGACTGATGTTGTACTGATAGTGACTGATGTTGTACTGATAGTGACTGATGTACTGATAGTGACTGATGTTGTACTGATAGTGACTGATGTTGTACTGATACTGGCTGATGTTATACTGATAGTGACTGATGTACTGATAGTGACTGATGTTGTACTGATAGTGACTGATGTTGTACTGATAGTGACTGATGTTATACTGATACTGACTGATGTACTGATAGTGACTGATGTTATACTGATACTGACTGATGTACTGATAGTGACTGATGTTGTACTGATAGTGACTGATGTTGTACTGATAGTGACGTGATGTACAGACATGAACATTAACAAGGTCTTTCACTTTCACCATAAGTAAATGGACAAAGTAAGCAATGCAAAAAATTGTTAAGCATGTGGAAAATGTTTGCGAGGGGGATAAAAGAGCAAGGAATCACTGATGATATGAGTTATAACGTGACCTTTCTTCTCTCCCTTCATTTTGCCTCCGTCTGTCTGTCTGTCTTTCTTTCTCATCCTCTCTCTCCCCTCCTCCCCTCTCTTTCTCTCTTTTTCTCTCTCCCTCCCCTCTCTCTCGCTCCCTCCCCCTCTCTCTCGCTCCCTCCCCCTCTCTCTCGCTCCCTCCCCCTCCACCCCCTTCTCTCACATTCACATCTGCACCAATCTGTTTTCAGAAAATTTGTATTCAAACACAAGAAAACAAAATCATATCTCTCTTTTCACATTTGTCTCTTCAGTCATTGTATTCAGTGCTTGCTGTCAAATATTCTTCACTGTACAACCAGTGGTTTCTGCTGTATTTAACTTAGAGACGATAAAGTTCTTTGCTTAAGAACTGTCGAGTGCGGCAAGACATCTCACCACTTGCTATTTCCATCTCATCAGATTGTTTTAGCGGCAAAAACGACTATAAGATACACAGTGTAAAACAGAATTTCATCTTTTGGGAGTGTATTAAAAAAACTCATAGAGGATCATCCATTGCGTTGTCCACGTTTCCTATTTTCATACGTCATACTACGCGTAGCTGGGGGCTTGAGTGCAGAGGTTTAAACCCAAATGAAATGACTTCTATCTCAAAATGAAAAACACTTCTTCTTCCTTGTGTGTATATCAGCACATCCATGAATTGATCTTGAGCCATGGAAGCCTGCTCTTTGAACAGTCTATGAAAAAATGACTCTCCCCATACTCGACACGAAATGCTGGTAGTGGTGTTACTCTAGCAAGTGATAGTGTCACACAGAGATGTATCCACACTGCTTGCTCAACGGAGGAAAGAAAAGAGTTAACAAGACTGGCTCAGTAATGGTGTCACACAGAGATGTATCCACACTGCTTGCTCAACGGAGGAAAGAAAAGAGTTAACAAGACTGGCTCAGTAATGGTGTCATACAGAGATGTATCCACGCTGCTTGCTCAACGGAGGAAATAAAAGAGTTAACAAGACTGGCTCAGTAATGGTGTCATACAGAGATGTATCCACACTGCTTGCTCAACGGAGGAAAGAAAAGAGTTAACAAGACTGGCTCAGTAATGGTGTCATACAGAGATGTATCCACACTGCTTGCTCAACGGAGGAAAGAAAAGAGTTAACAAGACTGGCTCAGTAATGGTGTCATACAGAGATGTATCCACGCTGCTTGCTCAACGGAGGAAAGAAAAGAGTTAACAAGACTGGCTCAGTAATGGTGTCATACAGAGATGTATCCACACTGCTTGCTCAACGGAGGAAAGAAAAGAGTTAACAAGACTGGCTCAGTAATGGTGTCATACAGAGATGTATCCACGCTGCTTGCTCAACGGAGGAAAGAAAAGAGTTAACAAGACTGGCTCTTAGCTTCATTTTCCTTGCCTTCTGGGGGTTGGATGGGGGTGGGGTGGGGGTTGAAGCGACAGTCCATAATTTGGGATGAAGTGTTTGTGGCAGAGTTGCTTGGATCTGATGGAGTGGATGACAAGCGAAAGCAGGAGAGAGAAAGAGAGAGAGAAAGAGAGAGAGAGAGAGAGAGAGAGTGTGTGTATGTGTGTGTATGTGTGTGTATGTGTGTGTGTGAATGTGTGTGAGTGTGTGTGTGTGTATGTGTGTGTATGTGTGTGTGTGTGAGTGTTTTGTGTGTGTGTACGTGTGTGTGTGTGTGTGTGTGTGTGTGTGTGTGTGTGTGTGTGTGTGTGTGTGTGTGTGTGCACGTGTTTAGGTAGTGCTTTCCCAAAGGTTCACATGAACACTGAGAACAGATCAATACGTGTTTGCAGTCTCTATAAAGCCTCTTTGCACGCTCATTAGCTTTATTAGCTCATTGGTGAAGGTCCTACAATTGGCTGTGGTTTTCTTTGGTTCTTTGTGGATGATTAATCATAATCATAGTGATGTGCGTCGTGACCTTTATTGTAGCCATTTCTGAGAGCTAACTGTGGTTCTAATGAAGCCAGCTTGTATGCAACTGCAAACACAATATGGAATTCCATCAAGTCTTGCCGTCTTTTGGAGTAGGCCTGTTTATATCTGAAAATACACAACAATGACATTTATGTGGTAAAGATTAAACATATTTGACAGCATCAATGTAAGAATATGGTTTAGCACAAACATACTCACAACAAACCGCACACAGACACACACACAAACACACAGACACACACACAGACATACAGACACACACAGACACACAGACGCAGACAGACACAGACACACAGACACAGACAGACACACAGACAGACACACAGACACAGACACACAGACACAAACACACAAACACACAAACACACAGACACAGACAAACATACAAACACACGCACACACACACATACACACACGTTTTATACATATATTATATATCATGCCTGCCCCCTTCCATCTCATTTCCCCCAGTCCTAAAATACTGATGTTAAGCCTTTCCATCTCCATTTTGATGTTGTCTAATTTACCTTTCTGCAGCATTGTTCTGATGTTCCATGTTGCTACTTTGGTGTTGAATTTAATTTGGCATCATAACATCAGGAGAATATACAGTGATATACTCTGGTGGTAATTCACATGAAAGAGGAGTAGGCATCATAATGGAAAAAGACAAATCAAAAGCAGTTAAGGGATACTGGGCAGTGTCCGACAGAGTTTTACTGGTCAAATTCAGAGGCAAACCTTTTGATATCAACATCATACAAGTGTATGAATAATAATAATAATTACAATATTTATATAGCGCAAAATCTTGATAAAATCAAATCTAAGCGCTGAAAACACACACACACGCACGCACGCACACACACGCACGCACGCACGCACGCACGCACACGCACCCACGCACACACACACACACACACACACACACACACACACACACACACACACACACACACACACACACGGCTATAAATGGGGAGAAAGAATAAAAACAATGGAAAATTATAGAGAGCATATTATATACAATTATATATTACAATGTGATTCCCCTCCGAGTGGAGACAGGCTGCAGAGGGGATTGAGTGAGGTCAGGATTTTATGCAGAGGAGAAAAGGTGAATTTTGAGAGCGGACTTGAAGGAGACAAAAGTAGGTTGCTGACGGACAGAGAGAGGAAGTTTGTTCCAGGAGAGCGGACCAGAAACAGAGAAGGCTCGTGGACCATAAGTATTGAGCTTAGTGCTTGGAAAGCGAAAAGTCAGAGGATCGGAGGCAGAGCGGAGGGTACGTGAGGGAACATAGATCTCAAGTAGGCTTGACAGGTAATCGGGGCTGCGTTATTGAGGCTTTTGTAGCACATGGTGTCTAGTTTGTACTGTATGCGCTTTGATACAGGGAGCCAGTGAAGTTGTGCCAGGAGAGGAGATATGTGGTCAGCTTTTTTCTTTTTGAGTAAAAGGCGCACAGCATTGTTTTGAATGCGCTGTAGGATGTGAGTGGTGGAGGCAGGAAGACCGGACAGGAGTGAACTGCAATAGTCAATGCGAGACATTATGAAGGAGAGAACGAATTTTGCAGTTGTTTCCACAGAGAGATACTTCCTGATCAGGCTTATACGATGGAGATGATAGTAGCAAGATCTGGCAGTTTGAGAAACAAAGTTGTTCATGGAGAGGGTAGAGTCAATGCAGACACCAAGGTTTTTAGCTGAATCAGAAATTGGGACTGATGTGTTACATAATGGGAGAGAAAGAGGAGGCAGCTGAGAAAGTTTCTGACGGGTGCCAATGAGGATAGCTTCTGTCTTGTCATCATTTAGCTGAAGTTTGTTATATGTCATCCAATTTTTGATGTCCGAGTAACACTCAGTGGTGCGAGTCAGGAGGCGCGGTATATTGTCAGGTGAGTCACTGTCTTGAAGTTGGGTGTCATCAGCATAGAAGTGGTGTTTTATAGAGTGGGAGTTGATGATGGTGGACAGGGGGGAGGTGTAAAGAGTGAAAAGAACAGGGCCAAGGACAGATCCTTGTGGAACACCACAGGTCAGGTATGCAGATTGAGAGTAAGTGCCATTGATGAGAACAGTTTGTTTTCTGTTTGATAGATAAGAAGTGAACCAGGAGAGAGCAATGTCAGAGATGCCAAAAGTATGCACCAATATACGCAAGTACTCAGGAAGACATCGACAACTTCTACAAAGTTTTAGAGATGGCCAAGGCCCAATGTAAATCACAAGAAGTTACAGTTATAATGGTAGATTTTAATGCTAAAATGGGACAGGATAGGGTAGAGGATATAGTTGGACCTCATGGCCTTGGTACACAAAATGAAAGAGGGGGAAGCTTGTAGAATGGGCACAGATGAATGAGTTCATAGTAGGAAACACCTGGTTTGAGCAGCCTAACAGAAGAAAATGGATGAGTCCAGGAGATAATACCAAAAATCAAATTGACTACATCCTGATCAACAAAAGATTTAGAAATTCTTTACTGTCAGGAAAAATACTACCAGGCGCAGACTGCAACAGTGACCACAATCCTGTAGTGGGAAGATTTAGGCTGAACTTGAGGAAAAGGAAACAGACCAAAAGCAACATCAAACTAAACCTTGGACTCTTAAAGACAGATGAAATGATACGTCAAAAATTTAATGTACATGTTCAAAACAAATTCAGTGCTCTGGAAGACGTTGGTGACAGTGAGGAACAATGGACAAAGTTGATAAATTCTATAAATGAAGCTTGTGAAGAAATCCCGAAGGCAAATAGAAAAGCAAAAAAGAGCTGGATGACTAATGAAATTTTGGGCCTGATGGAGAAAAGGAGGAGGGCAAAGAGAAACGAGGAGATAAACAAAGAAATCAGGCATAGGTGCAATGAAGCTAAGGAAGCTTGGCTGAACACAAAATACAAAGAGATAGAAGAACGACACAAAATGGATCCTCAGGGTATGCACAGACGAATTGAAGAAATTGTCAACAGGAAAAATACATGCACATCAACTGGTTGCTTAAAATCGAAAGATGGCACGCTTATCATGGAAAAGGACAAAATATTAGACAGATGGGGAGAGTACATTAAAAACCTTTTTGAGGATGACAGAAACGAAGAACACATTATAAAAAAGAACTTTGAAGGACCACCCATAATGAAAGATAAAGTTAGAGCAGCACTGAAAAAGATGAAACCAGGAAAAGCCCTAGGACCAGACAACATTACTACAGAGATGATTGAAGCCTGGAGGAATTTGGCATAGAAAAAATAACAGTCCTCCTAAATGAAATTTATGACACTGGAAAAATCCCCAAAGATATGTCAAAATCAATTTTCATTGCACTTCCAAAGAAGACAGGGGCTATAGAATGCGAACTCCATCGCACAATCAGTTTGATGAGTCATGTAACAAAAATCCTGTTAAGAATAATCATGATGAGGACAAGGAATAGAATCAAAAGAGAAATAGCAGAAGAACAGTGTGGATTTGTGGAGGGGAAAGGAACTATTAAAGCCATATACATCCTAAGAACTATCATAGAGAGGTCAATTGAGATGAATATGGATTTGTATTTATGCTTTGTTGACTATACCAAGGCTTTCGATCGGGTACGACATGAAGAATTGATCAACCAACTGGAGAGACTCAATGTCGATGGAAAAGATCTACGAATAATCAGGAATATGTACTGGGAACAAACAGCTGCAAGAGAATAGAAAACAATATAAGCTCTTTTCAAAACATCAAAAGGGGAGTCAGACAGGGTTGTGTTTTGTCACCAGATCTGTTTTCACTATATAGCGAAAACATCATGAGAAACCTAGAAGAAGACCCTGGATTAAAGGTTGGAGGGAAAACGATAAACAACATTCGGTACGCAGATGACACCGTGCAAATTGCAGAAAATGAAAGGGACCTACAAAACCTTGTGAATATACTAGAAACAGAAAGCAAAGGTAAGGGATTGGAACTAAATAGCAGGAAGACTGAAGTCATGGTGATCAGTAAAAAACATGAAATCCCCTCATGCAAAATAAC
>JAPXFY010000020.1:75016504-75019004 GCA_030674185.1 Monoplex corrugatus
TTGAAGATAAATCCTTAGCAAATGCATTTAGAGCTCGCCATATTTTTGGTTGCTACTTGTTTGCTGAAGTAAGCTTTCTTCGTGTGTGTTTTTCCACTTTCTTTACATTATTTCTGTCTGTGTGTGTGTGTGTGTGTGTGTGTGTGTGTGTGTGTGTGTGTGTGTGTGTGTGTGTGTTTCTCTGTGTGTGTGTTGGGGGGAGGAGGATACAATGTCCACCATGCTGTGACGTTGATGTTTTCAGTATAATTAGGATGATGATCACGATACTCTCTCTCTGTCTCTGTGTCTGTCTCTGTCTGTCTGTCTGTTTGTCTGTCTGTCTGTCTGTCTGTCTCTCTCTCTCTCTCGCTCGCTCACTTGCTCGCTGTCTGTCTCTCTGTCTCTCTCTGTCTCTGTCTGTCTGTCTGTCTCTGTCTGTCTGTCTCTCTCTCTCTCTCTCTCTCTCTCTCATAAAACAGACACAAACACACACACACACGAACACACACACACACACACACACGTACCTACACACATGAACACAACACACACACACACACACACACACACACACACACACACACACACACACACACACACACACACGAGCAAACTATTGGAAAGATTGATCTTAAACAGACTTTTACACTACTGTGATAAAAATAATGTTATTCCAGTAAACCAGGCGGGTTTTAGAAAAGGGAGATCCACAGTTGAACACCTGATTAAACTTACGACTCAGATCAAACAACAGTTTGCCCGCAGAAAAAGTGTTTTAGCTACTTTCTTTGATGTAAAAAAAGCTTACGATCAAGTTTGGTATAAACGTTTATTGTTCAAGCTAAAATCTGTTGGTTTATCTGGCAATATGTACAATTACATTAAGTCTTTTTTAGCTAATAGAACAATACAGGCTAGAGTGGGAGCTAGTTATTCTACTTCACGACGCCTCGACATGGGGATTCCACAAGGTTCAGTGATAGCATCTATTTTATTTAATATCCTTATACAGGATCTTCCTAAAGCTTTTTCAAATCGTGTTGTTTTAGTACAGTATGCTGATGATATATGCACTTGGATGAATATCACTTTAAAAAAGACAACTCCATAGAGAACACGGAATTACATCAGGAAATTGTATCAAATTGATCTTGATAATCTTGGAAACTATATGTTAGAAAATGGTCTGTCGTTGTCGGCAGAAAAAACTAACATGATGCTGTTTGATCCTGGTGGTAACTCAAATAACTTGCCTACTTTCAAATTGCTTGGTGAAGTGTTAAATTACAAACAGGTCGTAAAATTTCTGGGAGTTTACATCACTTCGAAATTAAGCTGGAATTCACTTTGATTATGTTTTAACAAAAGCACGAAAAACCTTAAATTTTCTAAAGATAATAAGCAAATTACCCTGGGGAATGGATACAAATATACTGATTCATCTGTCAACAGCGCTGGTCAGGTCTAAATTATCCTACGCGCAAGAAGTTTTTTTCAATGCACCTAAATATTTACTAAAAAAGATTCAAAACTTGGACTGCAAAAGTCTTAAAATTGCACTAGGTGTGCCAACTCATACTTCTATTCTGGAAACGTACAAAGTTGCTGGAATTCTACCTCTAAACAACCATCGTGAGCTAGATACAGCAAAGTTTGCAATTAGAACTACTTCACAAGCGAATAATTTTGTGAGCAAAGAAATTAAAATCAGATCTGATACTGACTTTCCAAAACGAGCAAAAAACATTTTCATCACAAATTACAACCGCAACTTACATATCTGACCTGATCAAACAATCCAGCATAACTATGGATGAAATAGCCGAAAAACCAACGTTAACGCCTATCCCTACATGGGAAATGCTAAAGGCCACGTTTGATCTCGATTATGCAGACGTTAAAAAAGATAATAATGTCAACATTACGCTATCCACAGCTTGTGAACACATCGATGAAAAGTATCGTACTCACCTCCACATTTTTACTGATGGGTCAGTCTTAGCAAATCAGAGCGCTGGAGCAGCCTTTTATGTTCCAAAATTTAACATCAAAAAGTCTTTTTTCATTGGGGCAAATGTATCTATATTTACAGCAGAATTGGTCGCTGTTGTTCAAGCGTTGCATTATTTACTAAGCCTTCGGCCTGTGCCTTTCAAAGTAGTTCTGTTTGTTGATTCAAAATCTGTATTATATGCCTTACAGTCTTTTGATACAGACACAAGACCTGATTTGATAATTGAGGCAAATCATCTAATACACTGTTTAAAGATAAATGGCTCGGAAATCAGTTTATGCTGGGTGCCTTCTCACGTTGGTCTTCACGGCAACAGAGCAGCTAAATCCGGTGCACTCCGTTTTGAAAATTCCATAGAATTACATGTTAACACCTCGGTAAAAGAAGCTTACAACTCGCTAGAATTAGCATCATGGATTCGATTTCATGAACATTTAAATGAAAAATTTGTGTCTCAAAAAAGAATCAAACTTTCAGTTCAAAATATCTGTAAAAAAAAATGCA
>JAPXFY010000020.1:75021504-75024004 GCA_030674185.1 Monoplex corrugatus
TCTGCAGCTCCAACAAAATAGAGCAGACGATTTATCAAGTTTAATTCATTACCGCTAACTTTGATTGATGGCGGAAATGGAAGAGCCGCGGTCCTCTGATTCAATGGGAGATTTCCCCTTCCCACACATCCACAATGCCGGCTGTGATGGACATCAATAGTGTTCTACTGCCAGTGTGGGGAGGCAGTGAGGAATCTAGTATGATTCCTGGAAATGTATGCCAAAGAAGAAGAAGGATAGGAAAGGGAGGCATGCGAGGCACAAAGTTTTAATTCTGTCTTTAAGGATACTATTTATAGAACGCTGGTGCTTAATCTTCACGTACAACTGACGTGATTTGATAATAAACAGTCAATGGGCGCCAACATTCTCTCTTTTAATTACGTGTGTGCAGCCCGTTCGTGTGTACCTATGGTGAAGTGATGTCAATAACAGTTTCTTTCATTAAACAAACTCTGTTCCCTTTTAGGAACTGTCTTGTTTCTGCTACTGACATCTTTTATAGGGACTGACATCTTTTATAGGGACATGTCTGATGGCAGGCAAAGGTGTGCAGAAAATAGGATTCAGCTATGGACAACATACGGGCCTCCCATTCAGTGTGTGCGTGTTTGCGAGTGTGTGTGTGTGTGTGTCTGTCTGTGTGTGTGTGTCTGTGTGTGTGTGTGTGTGTGTGTGTGTGTGTCTGTGTGTGTGTGTCTGTGTGTGTGTATGTGTGTGTGTGTATGTGTGTGTATGTGTGTGTGTGTGTGTCTGTGTGTGTGTCTGTGTGTGTGTCTGTGTGTGTGTGTCTGTGTGTGTGTGTCTGTGTGTGTGTGTCTGTGTGTGTGTCTGTGTGTGTGTGTCTGTGTGTGTGTGTGTGTGTGTCTGTGTGCCTGTGTGTGTCTGTGTTGTGTCTGTGTTGTGTTGTCTGTGTGTGTGTGTGCCTGTGTGTGTGTGTTGTGTGTCTGTGTGTTGTCTGTGTTGTGTGTCTGTGTGTGTGTATGTGTGTTTCTGTGTGTCTGTGTGTGTGTATGTGTGTGTGTGTGTTTTCTGTCTGTGTGTGTGTGTGATGTATGTGTGTGTGTCTGTGGTGTGTCTGTGTGTGTCTGTGTGTGTGTGTGTCGTGTCTGTGTGTGTGTGTCTGTGTGTGTGTGTGTCTGTGTGTCTGTGTGTGTGTGTGTCTGTGTGTCTCTGTGTGTGTGTGTGTGTGTGTGTGTGTGTCTGTCTGTGTGTGTGTGTGTGTGTGTTGTGCGTGTGTCTGTGTGTGTGTCTGTGTGTGTGTGTGTGCGTGTCTGTGTGTGTGTGTCTGTGTGTGTGTCTGTGTGTCTGTGTGTGTGTGTGTCTGTGTGTCTGTGTGTGTGTGTGTGTGTGTCTGTGTCTGTCTGTGTGTGTGTGTGCGTGTGTCTGTGTGTGTCTGTGTGTGTGTCTGTGTGTGTGTGTCTGTGTGTGTGTGTGTCTGTGTGTGTGTGTGTGTGTCTGTGTGTGTGTGTGTCTGTGTGTGCGTGTGTGTGTGTCTGTGTGTGTGTGTGTGTCTGTGTTGTGTGTGTGCGTGTCTGTGTGTCTGTGTGTCTGTGTGTGTGTATGTGTACTAGTGTTGTATCGGTCTATTGTTGGGACAATCTTGGTTACAAGCAAATGACATGTGTGTATGTGTATTTTACCCTCAAAGAAAACAACAGATACCTAAAGTAAATAAAGAATTGTTGATGAATTGTTGATACGTTATGATCCAGACACACACATTATTTCTTTCATTCTCTCTCTCACTCTGTCTCTCTCCCTGATTCTCTCTGTCTCTCTCTGGCTCTGTCTCTATCTCTCTCTGGTTCTGTCTCTATCTCTCTGTGCCTCTGTCTGTCTGTCTGTCCTCTGCTCTCTCCTCTTCTCTGTCTGTCTGCTCTCTCTCTATTTCTGTCTCTTCTCTCGCTGTCTCTCTCTTGTCTCTCTCTGTATCTCGTCTTGTCTTCTTCTCTTCATGTCCTCTGTCTTGTCTGTCTCTGTCTCGTCTGTCTGTTGTCTCCCCCCTCTCTCTTTCTCTCTCTCTTCTCTGTCTCTCTCTCTTCTTAGTCTTCTATCTTCCTTTCTTCTCTCTCTCTTTCTCTCGTCTCTTTCCTCGTCTCTCTTCTATCTCTCTATCTCTCTTTCTGTCTGTCTGTCTATCTCTCTAACTCTCTTTCTCTCTGTCTCTTCTCAGTCTCTCTTTCTCTGTCTCTTATCGTCTCTCCTTTCTCTGTCTCTTCTACGTCTCCTCTCTGTCTATTCTCTCTCTCCCCAATCTCCCTTTCTGTCTCTTTATTCTCTCTCTTTCTTTCCTCTCTCTCTCTCTCTGTCCTGTCTCTCTCTCTTCTCTTCTGTTCTTTCTTTCTCTCTCTTTCTGTCTCTCTATCTCTCTTTCTTTCTCTCTCTCTTGTCTCTCTCTCTCTTCTGTCTCTTCTCTCTTCTCTCTCCCTTCTTTCTCTCTTCTCTTTTTTGTCTCTCTTCTTTTTTCCCTTTCTTTCTTCTCTCTCTCTCTTCTGTC
>JAPXFY010000020.1:75031504-75086504 GCA_030674185.1 Monoplex corrugatus
CGCTGGTGCTGCCTTCATATTCTGTTCTGCTGGTGCTGCCTTCATCTTCTGTCCCGCTGGTGCTGCCTTCATATTCTGTTCCGCTGGTGCTGCCTTCATCTTCTGTTCTGCTGGTGCTGCCTTCATCTTCTGTTCCGCTGGTGCTGCCTTCAACTTCTGTTCCGCTGGTGCTGCCTTCATCTTCTGTTCCGCTGGTGCTGCCTTCATCTTCTGTTCCGCTGGTGCTGCCTTCATCTTCTGTTCCGCTGGTGCTGCCTTCAACTTCTGTCCCGCTGGTGCTGCCTTCATCTTCTGTTCCGCTGGTGCTGCCTTCAACTTCTGTTCCGCTGGTGCTGCCTTCATCTTCTGTTCCGCTGGTGCTGCCTTCAACTTCTGTTCCACTGGTGCTGCCTTCATATTCTGTCCCCATCACCTTCTCCTGTGTCTATCGACGTCCACCTAGCTCTGCCAACAAGCTCACCACCTCCATGTTTCTCTCTGACTTTGATCAACTTCTTGATTACTACTGTCTTTTACCTGGAAATCTCATCATTCTAGGTGACATCAATGTCCACTATGACAACACTCACCGTTATGACACAAGACATATCATCAACTCACTGTCCAATCACAATATGACTCAACACATTTCTGAACCAACCCATCAAAAAGGTCACATTCTTGACTGGATCATTTCTCGTGATCACCACAATTCCGCTACTGACAACTGCTTAGTTCTTTCTACCCGTCTAACTTCAGCCCTTCCATCTGACCACTCTGCAATTCTCTGTTCTCTTGACATTTCTCCTCCTTCCCGTACCATGCGCACAGTGACTCGACGCAATCTCAAATCTATCGACCTCTCCACTTTTTCATCTGATGCCTCCCGTCTCCTTTCTGAAAAGTCACATAACGTTGCCAATGAATTCTATACTACTCTCCACCATCTTCTGTACACTCATGCTTCAGCCACAACCCGTCTTTTACCTGACTGCCCCCCTACCCCCTGGCTCACTCATGAGATTGCCTGTGCAAAACGTGCCCGCCGCAGAGCAGAGCGCCACTGGCGCAAATCCAAACTCACGGTTCATAGGCAACTTTTCGAAGCCTCTAAAACAAAAGTATCCACCCTCATTGCATCTGCAAAAACAAGCTTTTTACAAACCAAAATCCTGAATGCCTCTTCTTCAAAAGAACTCTTTACAACCATGAATCATCTCCTTGGCACACGAAAAGATTTACCTCTCCCAACAAAACACAAATGAAGAACTCCCATCTGTATTCTCCAAGTACTTCACCAGCAAAATACAAACTCTTCATGACAGGCTTGACAGGACACCCTGTCAACCCTGCCACCTGACCCTTCCTTCTAAGGCACACCTCTTACTACTTTTACCCCTGTCTCACAAGAAGAAATTCTCAACACAATCAGATCCATGTCGTTCAAAACCTGCGAACTGGATCCTCTTCCAGGTTCTCTCTACTCTGACTGTCTCCCTACTCTCCTCCCATTCATCACTGACATCATCAACACATCTCTTCAAACTGGAACTATCCCAGATTCTTTCAAGTCTGCTATCGTTCACCCTCTCCTCAAGAAATACAATTTAGACCCAAATGAACTGAAAAACTACTGGCCTATCTCTAATCTCTCTTTCTTGTCAAAACTCCTTGAAAAAGTTGTCCTCAACCAGCTGAACTCTCACCTGTCTGCCAACAATCTCCTCAATCCTTCCAGTCAGCCCACCGCCAGTGCCATAGCACTGAAACTGCCCTACTACACATTCTCAACAATCTCCTCCTTGCAACTGATACTGGCAAAGTCTCTCTCCTCACACTCCTTGATCTGTCTGCAGCTTTTGATACCATTGATCATGGTATTCTCCTTTCTAGACTCCATCATACTTTTGGCATCTCTGACACTGCTCTCTCCTGGTTCACTTCATATCTATCAAACAGAAAACAAACTGTTCTCATCAATGGCACTTACTCTCAACCTGCATACCTGACCTGTGTTGTTCCACAAGGATCTGTCCTTGGCCCTATTCTTTTCACTCTTTACACCTCCCCCTGTCCACCATCATCATCCACTCTGTAAAACACCACTTCTATGCTGATGACACCCAACTTCAAGACAGTGACACACCCGACAATGTATTGCGCCTCTTGACTCGCACCACTGAGTGTTACTCGGACATTAAGAACTTGATGACATACAATAAACTTCAGCTTAACGACGACAAGACAGAAGCTATCCTCATTGGCACCCGTCAGAAACTTTCTCAGCTGCCTCCTCTTTCTCTACATTATGTAACACATCAGTCCCAATTTCTGATTCAGCTAAAAACCTTGGTGTCTACCTTGACTCTACCCTCTCCATGAACAACTTTGTTTCTCAAACTGCCAGATCTTGCTACTATCACCTCCATCGTATAAGCCTGATCAGGAAGTATCTCTCTGTCGAAACAACTGCAAAACTCGTTCTCTCCTTCATAATGTCTCGCATTGACTATTGCAATTCACTCCTGTCTGGTCTTCCTGCCTCCACCATTCACATCCTACAGTGCATTCAAAACAATGCTGCACGCCTTGTACTCAAAAAGAAAAAAGCTGACCACGTATCTCCTCTCCTGGCACAACTTCACTGGCTCCCTGTATCAAAGCGCATACAGTACAAACTAGACATCATGTACTACAAAAGCCTCAATAACGCAGCCCCCGATTATCTGTCGAGCCTACTTGAGATCTATGTTCCCTCACGTACCCTCCGCTCTGCCTCTGACTTTTCGCTTTCCACGCACTAAGCTCAATACCTATGGTCCACGAGCCTTTCCTGTTTCTGGTCTACTCTTCTGGAACAAACTTCCTCTCTCTGTCCGCCAGCAACCTACTTTTGTCTCCTTTAAGTCCGCTCTCAAAACTCACCTTTTCTCCTCTGCATAAAATCCTGACCTCACTCAACCCCCTCTGCAGCCTGTCTCCGCTCGGAGTGGAATCACATTGTAATATATATTTGTATATAATATGCTCTCTATAATTTTCCATTGCTTTTATTCTTTCTCCCCATTTATAGCCGTGTGTGTGTGTGTGTGTGTGTGTGTGTGTGTGTGTGTGTGTGTGTGTGTGTGTGTGTGTGTGTGTGTGTGTGTGTGTGTTTGTGTGTGTGTGTGTGTGTGTGTGTATGTGTGTGTGTGTGTGTGTGTGTGTGTGTGCATATTAGATTTGATTTCTATCAAGATTTTGCGCAATATAAATATTGTAATTATTATTATTATGTGTGTGTGTTTGTGTGTGTGTGTGAGTGTGTGTGTATTTGTGTTTGTGTGTGTGTTTGTGTGTGTGTGTGTGTGTGTGTGTGTGTGTGTGTGCTTGTTGTGTGTGTATGTGTTTTGTGTGTGTGTGTGTGTGTTTGTGTGTTTGTGTGTGTGTGTTTGTGTGTTTCTGTGTGTGTGTTTGTGTGTGTGTGTGTGTATTTGTGTGTGTGTGTGTGTTTTTATTTCTTCTGTGTGCCCCCCCCCCTATTTTTCTGTCTGTCTGTCTGTCTGTGCGAATGGTTATTTTGGAAAGATTTAGTGGAATTAACCAAGAACTTAGGATGAAAATCGCAAATTATTTTGTCCCAAAAAAAGCTTCGTAGTGGTAGTTCGTCTCTACCTTTACTGCAAAGCTCAACAGTTGGGAATAAGAAAACGTTCCTGCAAAAAAGAACGCGCAGTGAACGTTTTACTTGTTTGATTTTTCTTTCCTTTGTTTATTTTTGTTGTTGTTGCAACACGGACAAGCAGAAAAGGAAAACAAACGAAAACAGCATAGATAAGCAACATGAAATATGTATGTAACCTACGACAAAACAAAGACGGTCACTATACTTAAGACACCAGATGTCTGACTGTTCACAAAACACCACACTGTCTGACTGTTCACAAAACACCACACTGTCTGACTGTTCACAAAACACCAGATGTCTGACTGTTCACAAAACACCAGATGTGTGACTGTTCACAAAACACCACACTGTCTGACTGTTCACAAAACACCAGATGTCTGACTGTTCACAAAACACCACACTGTCTGACTGTTCACAAAACACCACACTGTCTGACTGTTCACAAAACACCAGATGTCTCACTGTTCACAAAACACCACACTGTCTGACTGTTCACAAGACACCACACTGTCTGACTGTTCACAAACACCACACTGTCTGACTGTTCACAAAACACCAGATGTCTGACTGTTCACAAGACACTACACTGTCTGACTGTTCACAAAACACTACACTGTCTGACTGGTTACATAACACCACACTGTCTGACTGGTCACATAACACCACACTGTCTGACTGGTCACATAACACCACACTGTCTGACTGTTCACAAAACACCAGATGTCTGACTGTTCACAAACACCACACTGTCTGACTATTCACAAAACACCAGATGTCTGATTGTTCACAAGACACTACACTGTCTGACTGTTCACAAAACACCAGATGTCTGACTGTTCACAAGACACCAGATGTCTGACTGTTCACAAGACACTACACTGGCTGACTGTTCACAAAACACCACACTGTCTGACTGTTCACAAAACACCACACTGTCTGACGGTTCACAAAACACCACACTGTCTGACTGTTCACAAAACACCACACTGTCTGACTGTTCACAAAACACCACACTGTCTGACTGTTCACAAAACACCACACTGTCTGACTGTTCACAAAACACCACACTGTCTGACTGTTCACAAAACACCAGATGTCTGACTATTAACAAAACACCACACTGTCTGACTTTTCACATAACACCACACTGTCTGACTGTTAAAAAAACACCACACTGTCTGACTGTTCACAAAACACCAGATATGTGACTGTTCACAAAACACCATACTGTCTGACTGTTCACAAAACACCACACTGTCTGACTGTTTCACAAAATACCACACTGTCTGACTGTTCTCAAAACACCACACTGTCTGACTGTTCACATAACACCACACTGTCTGAGTGTTCACAAAACACCACACTGTCTGATTGTTCACAAAACACCAGATGTCTGACTGTTCACAAGACACTACACTGTCTGACTGTTCACATAACACCACACTGTCTAACTGTCCACAAAACACCACACTGTCTGACTGTTCACAAGACACCACACTGTCTGACTGTTCACAAAACACCACACTGTCTGACTGTTCACAAAACACCAGATGTCTGACTGTTCACAAAACACCACACTGTCTGACTGTTCTCAAAACACCACACTGTCTGATTGTTCACAAAACACCAAATTTCTGAATGTTCACAAAACACCAGATGTCTGACTGTTCACAAAACACCACACTGTCTGATTGTTCACAAAACACCAGATGTCTGAATGTTCAGAAAACACCACACTGTCTGACTGTTCACCAAACACCACACTGTCTGACTGTTCACAAAACACCACATTGTCTGACTGTTCACAAAACACCACACTGTCTGACTGTTCACAAAACACCACACTGTCTAATTCTTCACAAAACACAAGATGTCTGATTGTTCACATAACACCACACTGTCTGACTGTTCACATAACACCACACTGTCTAATTGTTCACATAACACCACACTGTGTGACTGTTCACAAAACACCACACAGTCTGACTGTTCACAAAACACCACACTGTCTGATTGTTCACAAAACACCAGATGTCTGATTGTTCACATAACACCACACTGTCTGACTGTTCACATAACACCACACTGTCTAATTGTTCACATAACACCACACTGTGTGACTGTTCACAAGACACCACACTGTCTGACTGTTCACATAACACCACACTGTCTGACTGGTCACATAACACCACACTGTCTGATTGTTCACATAACACCACACTGTCTGATTGTTCACATAACACCATACTGTCTGATTGTTCACAAGACACCAGATGTCTGACTGTTCACAAAACACCATACTGTCTGACTGTTCACAAAACACCACACTGTCTGACTGTTCACAAGACACCACACTGTCTGACTGTTCACAAGACACCGGATGTCTGACTGTTCACAAAACACCACACTGTCTGACTGTTCACAAAACACCACACTGTCTGACTGTTCACAAAACACCACACTGTCTGACTGTTCACAAAACACCACACTGTGTGACTGTTCACAAAACACCACACTGTCTGACTGTTCACAAACACCACACTGTGTGACTGTTCATAAAACACCAGATATGTGACTGTTCACAAAACACTACACTGTGAGACTGTTCACAAAATACCACACTGTGTGACTGTTCACAAAATACCAGATGTCTGACTGTTCACAAAACACCACACTGTCTGACTGTTCACAAAACACCACACTGTGTGACTGTTCACAAACACCACACTGTCTGACTGTTCACATAACACCACACTGTCTGACTGTTCACAAAACACCACACTGTCTTACTGTTCACAAAACACCACACTGTCTGACTGTTCACAAAACACCACACTGTCTGACTGTTCACAAAACACCACACTATTCACAAAACACCACACTGTCTGAATGTTCACAAAACACCACACTGCCTGACTGTTCACAAGACACCACACTGTCTGACTGTTCACAAAACACCAGATGTCTGACTGTTCACAAAACACCACACTGTCTGACTGTTCCACAAAGACACCAGATGTCTGACTGTTCACAAAACACCAAATGTCTGACTGTTCACAAAACACCAGATGTCTGACTATTCACAAAACACCACACTATTCACAAAACACCACACTGTCTGACTGTTCACAAAAACACCACACTGTCTGACTGTTCACAAAACACCAGATGTCTGACTATTCACAAAACACCACACTGTCTGACTGTTCACAAAAACACCACACTATTCACAAAACACCACACTGTCTGACTGTTCACAAAACACCACACTGTCTGACTGTTCACAAAACACCGCACTGTCTGACTGTTCACAAAACACCACACTGTCTGACTGTTCACATAACACCACACTGTCTGACTGTTCACAAAATACCACACTGACTGACTGGTCACAAAACACCACACTGTCTGACTGTTCACTTAACACCACACTGTCTGACTGGTCACAACATTATCCCATCAGGACCACTTAATCCTTTGACTCTTGCATCCTATCCACCAACTGCAAAAACTTAACTCTTTGACTTCTTCACTCTATCCACATGTCGATGGAAAAGATCTACGAATGATCAGGAATATGTACTGGGAACAAACAGCTGCAATGAGAATAGAAAACAATATAAGCTCTTTTCAAAACATCAAAAGAGGAGTCAGACAGGGTTGTGTTTTGTCACCAGATCTGTTTTCACTATATAGCGAAAACATCATGAGAAACCTAGAAGAAGACCCTGGATTAAAGGTTGGAGGGAGAATGATAAACAACATTCGGTACGCAGATGACACCGTGCTAATTGCAGAAAATGAAAGGGACCTACAAAACCTTGTGAATATACTAGAAACAGAAAGCAAAGGTAAGGGGTTGGAACTAAACAGCAGGAAGACTGAAGTCATGGTGATCAGTAAAAAACCTGAAATCCTCTCCTGCAAAATAACAGCAAATGGCACAACCTTGACACAGGTTAATAAGTTCAAATACCTGGAAACGGTCATTTCATCAGACGGCAGATGCACATCGGAAATAGCTGGCAGAATCAGCCAAGCCAAAACATTCAAGAAGATGACAAGCATTCTTACCAACAAATGCCTATCAATTATAATCAGAAAGAGAGTCCTTGAATGCTTTATAGAACCAATACTGTTATACGGATGTGAGGCGTGGACAGTCAGCAATCAAAGCCAGAGCAGGATCGAGGCAGCCGAGATGTGGTTTCTCAGAAGAATGTTGAGAGTTCCATGGACAGCAAAGAAAACAAACGAGACAGTCTTGATGGAGGCAGACACAAGTAGATCACTCATAAGGAAGATTAGGAAAAGACAAGCAACATTTATAGGCCATTTTATGAGGAAGGGGTATTTGGAGCACCTGGCCACAACGGGAAAGCTGGAGGGAAAGAGATCACCAGGTAGACCCAGGGAGAGAATGCTGGACGGACTTTCAGAGTGGCTGGGGATGAAGAGGGTGGGGGAGATGCTGGGGGCAACGAGAGATAGAGATGGTTGGAAGTCCATGGTCGCCAACGCCATGCGGCAGGGCACCTGATGATGATGATGATGACTCTATCCACCAGCTTTCTGAGGAAGATGCTGGTTAGATGAGGGAGTCAAAGGGTTAAGTTTTTACTTTTTTAGCATGGTTGATAATGCAGGATTCTGGTGGACAGGGTGCGGGAGTTAAAGAGTTTTGAATGAGGTAAAGAGTTGTTGGACAATCCTACAAGAACAGCTGACATTGCCAGTGACAAATGTATTTGTTATGGTGCGCTGGTAAGACCAACAGACTTATGACCGGAAGGCTGTAGGTTTGACCCCAATCTGGTCTGTCGAAATCATCTGGAACCAGTCGGCCCCAACTAGCTGCTACTCTAGACATGAACCTGATATGGGCTGATTGGGAAGACTGGGAGCACACAGTCCAGTCTCATCTACTTCACGAGTGCTTTCAGTGCGGCTGTTTCTACAATTTCCTGACCAGCTCTGCAGGTGTTTTGTATCTCGTTTCGTTCGTTCCTTGATTTAACGTCTTTTCACTATGAGTGATATTAGACGGTATCTCTCGGACTGGGTTGATGCCAAGATATCTTATGAAGGTAAGCGTAGGCTACAGGTCTATCACGCAGTCTGACTTCAGAATAGGACTGTAACATTCTGATTGTCATTCACCGTGTCATCTTCATAACAGCATTGTGAACTAGTGTTTCACTGTCAGTGGCCATTAACAGGCCAAGGACACGTGACAGAAAGGGACAAGATCAGCTCAAATAAAACTCAGTGCCATAGTCTTTGAAAGCATGACATTAACCTCCATCCCAGGCTACTCACACACACTCGCACATATACATACACACATGCACGCACGCACGCACACACACACACACACACACACACACACACGCGCACGCACACACACGCACACACACACACACATACACACACATACACATACACATAAACATACACATACACATACACATACACATACACATACACACACATACACATACACACACACACACACACACACACACGCGCGCGCGCACACGCACACGCACACGCACACGCACACATACACATACACATACACATACACATACACATACACATACACATATACATCTTGTAGGCCTCCTTCGGTCATGACTGACCATGGACAAAGTACATCCGTTCTAATGTCTAGATGGGCTGTCTGCTTGGTCCAAGCAGCGTCGCCTGTGACTGTACAGACCAATGCGAGAGAGGCAGTCTCTGTTGCAGCGGTCGCATGTGTATGCTGATGCTGGTCTGTTGGCTGTCATCCCTTTTCTGCGAACTCGCTTTTCTGCTGCAGCAGCTGACAGTTTGTCCTCACCAATCCGCAGCTGTTTCTTGAGAGTAGTTCTCCAGCTGTTGCGGTCGTCTGCGAGGTCCTCCCAGGACTCAGTGTTGATCTCAAGCGCCTTCATGTCACGCTTGCAAACGTCTTTGTATCTCAGCTGTGGGCGGCCAATGTTTCTCTGCCCTGTGGCAAGCTCACCATAAAGGATGTCTTTTGGGATGCGACCATCTTCCATGCGGCGAACGTGGCCCAACCAGCGCAGCCGACGCTGTCTCAGCATGGTATGCATGGTTGGGAGGCCAGCGCAGGTTAGGACTTCGGTGTTGGTCACCTTGTCTTGCCAGGAAATGCCAAGTATGCGCCGTAGGCTTCTCAGGTGGAAGGTATTGAGCCTTTTCTCCTGATGAGCATGTGTGGTCCATGCCTCGCTGCCATACAGCAAGGTGCTGAGGACACAGGCGTTGTATACAGCCATCTTTGTCTTTGTGGTCAGCTTGGGATTTGTCCACATCCTTTGTGTGAGGCGGGCTAGTGTTGTGGCTGCCTTCCCGATCCTCTTGTCGACCTCTGTGTCAAGGGAGAGGTTATCGGTGATGGTGGACCCAAGATATGTGAATTGATGGATGACTTCAAGCTAGTAGTCATCAATGGTGATGGCTGGTGGAGATGGCGTTTGTCTTCTTAAGACTGATGGTCAAACCAAAATCTTTGCAAGCCTGGGAGAAGCGGTCCATTAGTGACTGCAAGTCCTGCTGAGTATGGGTCACAACTGCGGCATCGTCGGCAAATAGCATGTCTCTGATGAGGGCTTTACGGACCTTTGTCCTTGCTCTGAGGCGGGCGAGGTTGAAGAGCCTGCCATCTGATCTGGTCCGCAGGTGGATCCCTTCTTGCGCTGTGCTGAACGCATGCCTCAGGAGGAGAGCGAAGAAGATTCCAAAGAGGGTTGGGGCCAGGACGCAGCCTTGTTTCACACCGCTGCGTACGTCGAAGGGCTTGGAGAGGTTTCCGTTGAACTGCACCATCCCTTTCATGTTTGAGTGGAAGGACTCAATTAAGCTGTGCAGTTTGGGGGGGGGGGGGCAGCCGATTTTTCGGAGAGCCCTGAAAAGACCATCTCTGCTGACTAGGTCAAAGGCCTTGGTGAGGTCAATGAATGCCACATACAGGGGAATCCGCTGCTCTCTGCACTTCTCCTGGATTTGGCGAAGGGAGAAGACCATGTCTACCGTGGATCTCTCTGCTCGAAAACCACACTGTGATTCCGGGTAGACGCGTTCAGCCAGTTTCTGCAGGCGGATTAGGAGGACCCGAGCATAGACTTTGCCAACAATGCTGAGGAGCGAGATACCTCTGTAGTTGTTGCAGTCGCTCCTTTCGCCCTTGTTTTTGTACAGGGTGACGATCTTGACGTCCCTCATGTCCTGTGGTACAGCTCCCTCATTCCAACACTGACAGAGAACTGCGTGCAAAGGGTGCAGAAGAGAAGTCTTGCAGTGCTTGATGAGGTCTGGGGGAATTCCGTCGTTGCCAGGTGCCTTCCCTGATGCCAGGCTATCAATGGCCTTGCTGAGTTCGTCCGCAGTTGGCTCTGCATCAAGTTCTTCCATTACCGGCGTGCACTTGATGGCATCGAGGGCTGAGGGGGACACCATGTTCTGTGTGGAGTAGAGGTCGGAGTAGTGTTCCGCCCATCTTTCCATCTGTTGGCTAGGATTGCTGATTACTTCCCCAGTGGAAGATTTGAGGGGGGCGATCTTGCTCTGTGTTGGTCCCAGTGCCTTCTTGATGCCATCATACATTCCTCGGATGTTGCCTCTTTCAGCAGCACTCTGTATTTCTTCGCTGAGCTCTGTCCAGTACTCGTTTGCGCAGCGCCTGGCGTTAAGCTGAACCTTACTTCTGGCAGCCCTGAGGATTTGCAGGTTCTTCTCACTGGGTGACCGCTTATACTTGGTGAGTGCGGCACGCTTGGCCTCAACAGTGGGAGTCATCTCTGATGATTTGGCCTCAAACCAGTCGTGGGACTTCACAGTTTTCTTCCCAAAGGTGGCCATAGCAATGCGGTGCATGGTGTCTCGTAGCGTTTCCCATCTCTCAGTGGCGGAGTCTCTGGGCTGCAATGCATCGTATTCTCTCTGAAAGGCCTCTGCGAACTGTTCTACAAGATCTGGCTGAGACATCTTGCTGACGTCAATGCGAGGGTTCCCTTGTTTCTTTGAGCAGTGGAACTTCTTTGGTTGTAGCCTGATCTTGCAACATACCAGAGAGTGGTCTGTGTCGCAGTCTGCGCTGTGATAAGAGCGAGTGTGGAGAACGTTTTTGATAGCGGCACGTCTTACTAGGATCAAATCCAGTTGGTGCTAATGTTTTGAGCGGGGATGCCTCCAGGAGACTTTGTGCTGAGGCTTCGTCTTGAAGAAGGAGTTGGCGATGCACAGTTCATGGCAGGCGCAAAACTCAAGCAGTCGCTGTCCATTCTCATTCATTTTCCCCACTCCAAAGGAACCGAGGCAGAAGGGCCATGAGTCATTGTCTGCACCCACTCTGGCGTTGAAGTCGCCCAGGAGAACAAGTTGTTCTGTCCTAGGGATGTTCCTTATGGTTGATGCAAGATTTTCGTAGAACTCATCCTTGGTGTCTGGAGAGGCGGACAGAGTTGGGGCATAAACGCTGATGAGAGTGACATAGCCTTCGGTGGTGTTGAGGCGGAGAGTCAAGAGTCGTTCTGAACCGCCGCTGCCTGGTTCAATCATGTTCAGCAGGCTGTTCCTTACTGCAAAGCCTACTCCATGCTCTCTTGGGGCATCAGAACTCTTTCCTTGCCAGAAGAAGGTGTAGTCCCTTTCCTTTAGTGTTCCTGAGTCAGCCAGCCATGTTTCCTGCAGAGTGGCAATGTCCACATTGAGCCTCTTTAATTCGCCCTTTATGACGGCGGTTTTTCTGGCGTCGCTGATGTCTCGCAGATCTGGGAGAGCCCAGGCATCATTGTTCGGACATTCCAACAGCCCAGTTTCACTGCTGATCCTTTTCCTGATCCGTTTCTTGAATTTGAATTTTTCTTTTTGTTTGGTGCGGTAATTAACGACCTGCTTGTCAGATTTTCTCCTAATCTTCATGCACCCAATGAAGAAGGCAGGTCGTGGCGGGACAGCACCTAACTGGCTGGGGGCTGCCCAGCTTAGGTGGGCGGTAGCTGTCCAGTAAGACACGAAGGTCTCTCCCACCGTCAAAAGCAACCCCTGGCGTCAGCTCTACGCCAGTTGAGCAATGACTTATCACCGGTATCTGTTGCTTCCCGTGTTGTGCCGACACTAGTGTTAGTAGCGAGGCTGGGTGTCCTCTCCAGGTCGTAGGTGCTGAGTGTTTGTGGATGAATGGACGGATGTAAGCCTGGGCAGTGTAATATGGAAGACAGGCTGTTGCCCATGCAACTTGTCCCCCCTCTCCACCTCGCTGACAGATCCAAAGGAACAGCAGGGCTGTTACGTTTTGGTGCCAACGCGGCCGCAGGAGCTGCCGGAAAGTGACAAAGTTTGCCATCCAACCGCCTTAGGGGCCCCACACCGGATTTACTGTCAGGGTTTACTCCCTTAGCTAGATGGCCGCGGGTAGCTCTCCAGAGCTAGCGCCCTTTGATGGATCTAATTTATTTCCACCAGGGTTTCTAGCCACCCTCCTCACCATCCTCCTGAGAGGACTGGTGGGGTTGCTGGTTTAGTCGCCAGCAATTCGACCCTGTGACAGGTAGTACTGGGTTCCAGGTTACCAGTAGCGGATACATCTATCCGACCTGACCATATACATACACATACACATACACATATATACACATACATATACACATACACACACACACACACGCACACGCACACATACACATACACATACACATACACATACACATAAACATAAACATAAACATAAACATACACATAAACATAAACATACACATACATATACACATACATATACACATACACATACACATACACATACACATAAACATAAACATAAACATAAACATACACATAAACATAAACATACACATACATATACACATACACATACACATACACATACACATACACATAAACATAAACATAAACATAAACATACACATACATATACACATACATATACACACACACATATCATTGTTTATGACATGTCTGACCAAGGAAAACAATTCACATTCGTACGGAAAACGATCAATACCATGAGAACATATCAGAAATATGCATGCTGATGTTTGGAGAGAAGACCTATTTCAGTCCTGTTCTGTACTCTCTGCTTGTACTTCAATTGGACAGTAACGTGGCCCTGACCCATTGGTGTCCACTCAGAATCCCGCGAAGTGCGGCACTGAGCTGCAACTGTCCAATCAGAAATTGCTACAATGTCATTCCTGGATACGGTCGTCCAATCAGAATCTCATAAGGTGTAGCACGAGCTACTGCTGTCCAATTAGATTCTCACAAAACCCAGCGATAAATGCTGATTTTATGGATGGCAATTGGACTACGTTAACATAGATTGGGTCTCTCTCTCTCTCTCTCTCTCTCTCTCTCTCTCTCTCTCTCTCTCTCTCTCTCTCTCTCTCTCTCTCTCTCTCTCTAACACATACACATACACATACACATACACACGCACAACACACATGCATCTGAGAGATTCTTTCCCATTTTTTAAAACCGTAATATGAGATTAATTTACAAGGCCCAGTAAAGATGTAAAGTACAGTGGCAATGTGGTGGATGTCGACAAGCCATTCTGAAGGTCGCATGTGTCACCAATCATTTCAATCCTTAATTCATCTGAAACGAAGGGGTGAAATAAGTGCATGAAACATCAAGTTTAAAACAATTTCTAATCAGAGACAATATTTTCAACAAAATTCTGACATTAAATCTGGTATCACTATTCAGTTTTTGAATAATGTTTTAAACATGATTGTTTATCATCATCATCATCATCAGTCCCGTAGTCTGGTTGACCGTTGGGGCACCACTGAAGATTTTGCAACCAACTTCCTCCAACACGATTGTTTATACACAATGCAAAACCATATGTCATGGACACGGTTGCTTGTAGCTCTGCACAAAACTTTGCTTCCACCCCTTGCCATCTTACAACCACTGTTCAAACAAGAAGCCATTCAATTGTTTTTAATTTGTTTATAATAAAGTCTAAGACAGACACGCTTGTTACAAAACAGACAATGAAACAAAGAAGACATACACAAGTGACACACGTCAGCGACAGGAGAGCAACGAGAAGACAAAGCAACAATCAATTTGCCATAAACAGAAGACAGCAACAATCAATTTGCCATAAAGAAAAGACAAAGCAACAATCAATTGCCATAAACAGAAGACAAAGCAACAACAATCAATTCGCCATAAACAGAAGACAAAGCAACAATCAATTTGCCATAAACAGAAGACAAAGTAACAACAATCAATTTGTCATAAACAGAAGACAAAGCAACAACAATCAATTCGCCATAAACAGAAGACAAAGCAACAATCAATTTGCCATAAACAGAAGACAAAGCAACAACAATCAATTTGCCATAAACAGAAGACAAAGCAACAATCAATTTGCCATAAACAGAAGACAAAGCAACAACAATCAATTTGCCATAAACAGAAGACAAAGCAACAACAATCAATTTGCCATAAACAGAAGACAAAGCAATAACAATCAATTTGCCATAAACAGAAGACAAAGCAACAATCAATTTGCCATAAACAGAAAACAAAGCAACAACAATCAATTTGCCATAAAATGAAGACAACGCAACAATCAATTTGCCATAAACAGAAGACAAAGCAACAATCAATTTGCCATAAACAGAAGACAAAGCAACAACAATCAATTTACCATAAATAGAAGACAAAGCAACAACAATCAATTTGCCATAAAGAGAAGATAAAGCAACAACAATCAATTTGCCATAAACAGAAGACAAAGCAACAACAATCAATTTGCCATAAACAGAACACAAAGCAACAATCAATTTGCCATAAACAGAACACAAAGCAACAATCAATTTGTCATAAACAGAAGACAAAGCGACAATCAATTTGCCATAAACAGAACACAAAGCAACAATCAATTTGCCATAAACAGAAGACAAAGCAACAATCAATTTGCCATAAACAGAAAACAAAGCAACAACAATCAATTTGCCATAAACAGAAGACAAAGCAACAACAATTAATTTGCCACAAACAGAAGACAAAGCAACAATCAATTTGCCATAACAGAAACAAAGCAACAACAATCAATTTGCCATAACAAAACAAAGCAACAATCAATTTGCCATAAACAGAAGACAAAGCAACAATCAATTTGCCATAAACAGAAGACAAAGCAACAACAATCAATTTACCATAAACAGAAGACAAAGCAACAACAATCAATTTGCCATAAACAGAAGACAAAACAACAATCAATTTGCCATAAATAGAAAACAAAGCAACAACAATCAATTTGCCATAAACAGAAGACAAAGCAACAACAATAAATTTACCGTAAACAGAAGACAAAGCAACAACAATCAATTTACCATAAACAGAAGACAAAGCAACAATCAATTTGCCATAAACAGAAGACAAACCAACAACAATCAATTTGCCATAAACAGAAGACAAAGCAACAACAATAAATTTACCGTAAACAGAAGACAAAGCAACAACAATCAATTTACCATAAACAGATGACAAAGCAACAGCAATCAATTTGCCATAAACAGAAGACAAAACAACAATCAATTTGCCATAAATAGAAAACAAAGCAAAACAATCAATTTGCCATAAAGGGAAGACAAAGCAACAACAATCAATTTGCCATAAACAGAAGACAAAGCAACAACAATCAATTTGCCATAAAGGGAAGACAAAGCAACAACAATCAATTTGCCGTAAACAGAAGACAAAGCAACAACAATCAATTTGCCATAAACAGAAGACAATGTTACAACAATCAATTTGCCATAAACAGAAGACAATGTTACAACAATCAATTTGCCATAAAATGAAGACAACGCAACAATCAATTTGCCATAAAACATAAGACAAACCAACAACAATCAATTTGCCATAAACAGAAGACAAACCAACAACAATCAATTTGCCATAAACAGAAGACAAACCAACAATCAATTTGCCATAAACAGAAGACAAACCAACAACAATCAATTTGTCATAAACAGAAGACAAACCAACAACAATCAATTTGCCGTAAACAGAAGACAAACCAACAACAATCAATTTGCCATAAACAGAAGACAAAGCAACAACAATCAATTTGTCATAAACAGAAGACAAAGCAACAATCAATTTGCCATAAACAGAAGACAAAGCAACAACAATCAATTCGCCATAAACAGAAGACAAAGCAACAATCAATTTGCCATAAACAGAAGACAAAGCAACAACAATCAATTTGTCATAAACAGAAGACAAACCAACAACAATCAATTTGCCATAAACAGAAGACAAAGCAACAACAATCAATTGCCATAAACAGAAGACAAAGCAACAACAATCAATTTGCCTTAAACAGAAGACAAAGCAACAACAATCAATTTGCCATAAACAGAAGACAAAGCAACAATCAATTTGCCATAAATAGAAAACAAAGCAACAACAATCAATTTGCCATAAAGTGAAGACAACGCAACAATCAATTTGCCATAAACAGAAGACAAAGCAACAATCAATTTGCCATAAACAAAAGACAAAGCAACAATCAATATGCCATAAACAGAAGACAAAGCAACAATCAATGTGCTATAAACAGAAGACAAAGCAACAATCAATTTGCCATAAACAGAAGACAAAGCAACAATCAATGTGCTATAAACAGAAGACAAAGTAAAAATCAATTTGCCATAAACAGAAGACAAAGCAACAATCAATGTGCTATAAACAGAAGACAAAGTAAAAATCAATTTGCCATAAACAGAAGACAAAGCAACAACAATCAATTTGCCATAAACAGAAGACAAAGCAACAACAATCAATTTGCCATAAACAGAAGACAAAGCAACAATCAATTTGCCATAAACAGAAGACAAAACAACAATCAATTTGCCATAAACAGAAGACAAAGCAACAACAATCAATGTGCTATAAACAGAAGACAAAGCAACAATCAATTTGCCATAAACAGAAGACAAAGCAACAACTATCAATTTGCCATAAACAGAAAACAAAGCAACAACAATCAATTTGCCATAAACAGAAGACAAAGCAACAACAATCAATGTGCTATAAACAGAAGACAAAGCAACAATCAATTTGCCATAAACAGAAGACAAAGCAACAACTATCAATTTGCCATAAACAGAAAACAAAGCAACAACAATCAATTTGCCATAAACAGAAAACAAAGCAACAACAATCAATTTGCCATAAACAGAAGACAAAGCAAAAATCAATTTGCCATAAACAGAAAACAAAGCAACAACAATAAATTTGCCATAAACAGAAGACAAAGCAACAATCAATTTGCCATAAACAGAAGACAAAGCAACAATCAATTTACTATAACAGAAACAAAGCAACAACAATCAATTTAGCATAAACAGAAACAAAGCAACAACAATCAATTTGCCATAAACAGAAGACAAAGCAACAATCAATGTGCTATAAACAGAAACAAAGCAACAATCAATTTGCCATAAACAGAAGACAAACCAACAATCAATTTGCCATAAAGAGAAGATAAAGCAACAACAATCAATTTGCCATAAACAGAAGACAAAGCAACAACAATCAATTTGCCATAAACAGAAGACAAAGCAACAACAATCAATTTGCCATAAACAGAAGACAAAGCAACAATCAATGTGCTATAAACAGAAGACAAAGCAACAATCAATTTGCCATAAAGAGAAGATAAAGCAACAACAATCAATTTGCCATAAACAGAAGACAAAGCAACAACAATCAATTTGCCATAAACAGAAGACAAACCAACAACAATCAATTTGCCATAAACAGAAGACAAAACAACAATCAATTTGCCATAAACAGAAACAGAGGAGGACAACAAAGACAGAAGGAGAGAGCGGATGGAAGGCTTTTACTACAACTATGTGTTCGCGTCATACAATGACAGACAGGTCGGGAACAGACGAGAGCTAACAGTCCTTGAAAACGTCACGAAAGCCTTACTAATTCAGCTTTACAACAGTCGATAGGGGGCATTATCTAGCCACGTCAGCAAACAACACCCTCCTCCATTCCTACCTTGACCCTCCATTCTGTCATGTACAACAATTTCCGAAGTGATGGGACTTGACTCTTGTTGTTCACCCTGTTGTGTAAAAGGCGTACTGTGCAAACACTGACTTGTTTAGGTGTGTTGTTCACCCTGTTGTGTACAAGGCGTACTGTGCACTGACGTGTTTAGGTGTGTTGTTCACCCTGTTGTGTACAAGGCGTACTGTGCAAACACTGACGTGTTTAGGTGTGTTGATCACCCTGTTGTGTACAAGGCGTACTGTGCACTGACGTGTTTAGGTGTGTTGTTCACCCTGTTGTGTACAAGGCGTACTGTGCACTGACGTGTTTAGGTGTGTTGTTCACCCTGTTGTGTACAAGGCGTACTGTGCACTGACGTGTTTAGGTGTGTTGTTCACCCTGTTGTGTACAAGGCGTACTGTGCACTGACGTGTTTAGGTGTGTTGTTCACCCTGTTGTGTACAAGGCGTACTGTGCACTGACGTGTTTAGGTGTGTTGTTCACCCTGTTGTGTACAAGGCCTACTGTGCACTGACGTGTTTAGGTGTGTTGTTCACCCTGTTGTGTACAAGGCCTACTGTGCACTGACGTGTTTAGGTGTGTTGTTCACCCTGTTGTACACAAGGCGTACTGTGCAAACACTGACTTGTTTAGGTGTGTTGTTCACCCTGTTGTGTACAAGGCGTACTGTGCAAACACTGACGTGTTTAGGTGTGTTGTTCACCCTGTTGTGTACAAGGCGTACTGTGCAAACACTGACGTGTTTACGTGTGTTGTTCACCCTGTTGTGTACAAGGCGTACTGTGCTAACACTGGCTTGTTTAGGTGTGTTGTTCACCCTGTTGTGTACAAGGCGTACTGTGCACTGACTTGTTTAGGTGTGTTGTTCACCCTGTTGTGTACAAGGCGTACTGTGCACTGACGTGTTTAGGTGTGTTGTTCACCCTGTTGTGTACAAGGCGTACTGTGCACTGACGTGTTTAGGTGTGTTGTTCACCCTGTTGTGTACAAAGTGTACTGTGCACTGACGTATTTAGGTGTGTTGTTCACCCTGTTGTGTACAAGGCGTACTGTGCACTGACGTATTTAGGTGTGTTGTTCACCCTGTTGTGTACAAGGCGTACTGTGCAAACACTGACTTGTTTAGGTGTGTTGTTCACCCTGTTGTGAACAAGGCGTACTGTGCAAACACTGACGTGTTTAGGTGTGTTGTTCACCCTGTTGTGTACAAGGCGTACTGTGCACTGACGTGTTTAGGTGTGTTGTTCACCCTGTTGTGTACAAGGCGTACTGTGCACTGACTTGTTTAGGTGTGTTGTTCACCCTGTTGTGTACAAGGCGTACTGTGCACTGACTTGTTTAGGTGTGTTGTTCACCCTGTTGTGTACAAGGCGTACTGTGCACTGACGTGTTTAGGTGTGTTGTTCACCCTGTTGTGTACAAGGCGTACTGTGCACTGACGTGTTTAGGTTTGTTGTTCACCCTGTTGTGTACAAGGCGTACTGTGCAAACACTGACGTGTTTAGGTGTGTTGCTCACCCTGTTGTGTACAAGGCGTACTGTGCACTGACTTGTTTAGGTGTGTTGTTCACCCTGTTGTGTACAAGGCGTACTGTGCAAACACTGACTTGTTTAGGTGTGTTGTTCACCCTGTTGTGTACAAGGCGTACTGTGCAAACACTGACTTGTTTAGGTGTGTTGTTCACCCTGTTGTACACAAGGCGTACTGTGCAAACACTGACTTGTTTAGGTGTGTTGCTCACCCTGTTGTTCACAAGGCGTACTGTGCAAACACTGACTTGTTTAGGTGTGTTGTTCACCCTGTTGTACACAAGGCGTACTGTGCAAACGCTGACTTGTTTAGGTGTGTTGTTCACCCTGTTGTGTCACAAGGCATACTGTGCAAACCACTGACTTGTTTAGGTGTGTTACGTTTACAAAGGTCTGTGAAACACTACTTGTTTGGGTGTTGTTCACCCTGTTTTTACACAAGCGTACTGTGCAAACAGTGACGTTGTTTAGGGGTGTGTGTTCCCTGTGGTACAAGGTATGTGTAAACACATGACTTGTTAGTGTGTCTCTTCAAAGTGCATGAGCGTGACATCCACCACTTCCATTTTATTACAAAATGAAGAACAGGTGAGGGAGGTGTGGGGGGGGTGGAGTATTATAGAAAATACGTTTCTATGCAGAAACCACAATGTTATCATAGTTAGAGTGCTCTGACTAGTCATACGTCTTCACCAACTGTCAAACTGTCATCACATTGACCACGTATCTTCCACCCACCCACACACTCCCTACCCTGGCCTGTGTGCCGTCTGTGAATCTCACCTGTCTCACCTGTCTCACCACTGCTATTAATATTATTCACCTGTCTCACCACTGCTATTAATATTATTCACCTGTCTCACCACTGCTATTAATATTACTCACCTGTTTCACCTGTCGGCGTCACAGGGTTCAGTGTTGGCCGCTGAACATGTGGACACTACCATCTCCCTCCAGGCCGCTCTGTCTGGACTTTTGTGGACAATTTCTTGAATATTTAGGCCACTAATGTTGGTTATGTTCTCCATGTATGAGATCGGAGGTCTGCCTGTCTTCCTTTTTGCCACTGTTTTTCCTTGAAAGATGGTTGACATGAGGTCCGTGTTCTTGTTGCGTGACACATGGCCATGTATTTTAGTCTTCTCTTGTTGATGTCTGCTAGTAGTTTTCTGGTGGTATCAAGTTCTTCCAGGACACTTTCATTAGTTCTTCTGTCTGTCCATTTGACATGCAGTCTCACCTGTCTCACCTGTCGGCGTCACCGGGAACAGTGTTGGCCGCTGCACATGATGTCCTCACAAGTTGCCTCCAGCACTCTCGATCTTGGCTAAGTCTGACCACCTCCTGGAGTTTCTTGCCACTGATGTTTGTGATGTTTCTAGCAAGTGATGCAGGTGGCCGTCCTCTGTTTCTCTTTCCTTCCACTTTACCTTGGAGGACAGTGGACATCAAGTCTGTTCTCTCATTACGGATTGCGTGTCCAACATATTTCAGTTTCCTCCGTTGTATGAGTACTAGAAGCTTGCGTGTAGTACCCAACTCATTCAGTATGCTTTCATTTGAGCGCCTATCCGTCCATTTGACCCTCAGCAGTCTTCGGTAAAACCACAGCTCTGCTGCTTCCACTCGTCTTTCATCCTCTTTCTTCATTGTCCATGCCTCGCAGCCGTATAACATCACTGGCCAGACAAGACATTTTAAGAGTTTTATCTTAAGGTCTGCTGTTATGCTGTGGTCTTTCCAAATATTGTTCAATTGAACCATACTGTTCTTGGCCATTCCAATTCTCATCTTTATGTCTTTTGAGCATGTTCCGTCGTGTGTCTTGACTGAACCTAAATATCTAAAGTCCTTGACATTTTCTAGAGGGACTTGGTTTAGCATGATCTGGTCCTGTCTAGTGTTATATTTGCCTGCAACATGCATAACCTTTGTCTTCTTTGAATTTAAGTCCAGCCCAGCTGCCTTTCCAACCCGGTCTACCCTGTACAGGATCCTCCTAGAGCCTGTAATGTTGTCTGCCAGTAATCCTGTGTCATCTGCGTAGCGTAAATTTGACAGGTTTCTACCACCAATATTTACTCCCATGTCTTCTATGTCTGCTTCTCTCATGATATGTTCAGTGTATATGCTGAAGAGATGTGGAGACAGGATGCAACCTTGCCTTACCCTTTAGTGATGTTAAAAAATTTGCAGTTTTGATTATTCCATCTGATTGTTGCTTTTTGATCATTATATAATGAAGCTATGAGGGAAACCAGATGTCTTGGAAAACCCATTTTGATCATGAAGTGGAAAAGACTTTGGTGAATCACGCTATCAAACGCTTTGCTGTAGTCAATGAAAACGATGAACATCTCTTGGTCTGTGTTTCTAATCTTTTCTATCAATATCTGGAGTACAAACAGCATATCTATTGTTCCCCTGTTTTTCCTATAGCCTGCCTGACAGTCGGATAGCTCTTCCTCTACTTTTGGCTTTAACCTGTTTAAAATTATTATCAGCAGTATTTTACTGGCATGACTGATCAGTGCAATTGTTCTATAATTGTTGCAGTCTTTGACATTTCCACTCTTATGTAACATGACAAATTCTTGGAGCTTCCAGTCTGTAGGCCACTGACAAGTCTTCCATATCTTGCAGCATAAGTGATGCATTACTTTGAGTCCACCATCACCTGAGTGTTTCAACAACTCTCCAGGAATATTGTCAAGACCAGGAGACTTTCTGCATTTTAGATCTTTAATGGCAGATTCAACTTCGCTGAGCAGAGGTTCAGGTTCCGTATCTCCAGGGGTCAATTCCAAATTTGGCTCTAAATTATTTTCATGGCTGTCAGGTTTGCCAAAAAGTGATGTGCCATATTCGTTCCACCTATCCAAGACATCATCTGGTTCAGTCAGAGTGTGACCATCCTTGTTGTTGATGCATTGGTTTGTTGCTTTGAAATTTGTTTTTTTCACTTTTTTTATTTGTTTGAAGAGCTCCCTCGACTTCCTGTTTTCGTTGTGTTCATTGATTTTACTGCATTCTTGTGCCAGCCAATTTGCTTTGTCTCTTCTGACTTTACTTTTTATTTCCCTTTTCAGTGCTGAGTATTTTTCCCGCTCTCCCTGCTTTCGAGCTTGACTTTTCTTTTCTGCCAGATCTATCACTTCCTGACTTATGTAGGGCTTAGCTTTTTTCCTTTTCTCTTCTTTTCCTAGTTTTTCTTCAGAGATTTTGGTCAGTGTGTTTTTTATGTCTGTCCAGATTTCATCAGGATATGAGTCATTTTCATCCCAAACTTCAAGTAACTTTAAGAAACGATTACTTGTTTCTATACTAAATTCTAACGCCAGCTCAGGGTTTTCTAATTTTGATATGTCGAACTTTGGCGTCGATTTGGTTTTAGGCTTCTTCAATATTTTCATTCTTAATTTGGTTGTCACAAGAATGTGATCCGTGTCGCAGTCTGTTCCAGGCTTTGTTTTTGCATTGAGGACAGTTGATTTCCAGGATCTGTCAATGATAATATAATCAATCTGATTACGACACCTGTCTCCTGGAGAGATCCATGTGTATCTTCTGCGCAGTGGTTGTTGGAAGAAAGTATTTGTGATGTTCATCTCATTTGCCTGACAAAACAGAGCCAGCATGTCACCTCTCTCATTTCGTTCTCCTAAACCATATGGTCCTATTCCACATTCTGTGTCAGTCCCCTCTCCAACTTTAGCGTTGAAGTCACCCATCACAATGCATATTTCCTTTTTGGGAATTTTGTCTCTGATAGTTTGGAGGTCATTGTAAAAATTTTCTATTTCTTCTTCTGAGCTAGTGGATGTTGGAGCATAAGCTTGAACTATGTTCAAAACAGCATATTTGGTATTTATTTTGACAGTGAGAAATCTGTCATTAATTGGATTATAGCTTTTCAGAGCTCCAGCATGCTTTTTGTCCAGCACAATTGCTACTCCTCTTGAGCCACCTTTTTCATTTCCACTATATACAACTGTATGCTCTCCTACAGTAAAAAGTCCCTGCCCACTCCATCTAACCTCACAGAGCCCTGTTATGTTCATCTTGCTCCTTTCTAATTCTTTGACTAGTAGGTAGAGCTTTCCTAATTCTAACATAGTCTGTACATTCCATGTCCCTATATTCAAATCCTTTTTTTGCATTTATTTCTTTTTGTGATTTTGCATTTTTGAGGAGTTTCTACATGTCCGCTTCCAATAACCTCCGTCGGGTAATCCATTACCGTCATCACAGCTACCTTTCACAGACACGGACTCTCCCTCCCCAGTAGCCATTGAGTTCAGGTCCCCCCTGGGGGACTCAGAGGACACAGAACTATAACGTTTTCCATTTTGTAAGTTCATCATATGCAGTAGTCTCCGATAAAACCACATCTCTGCTGCCTCAATTCTTCTGTAATCAGTTTTTCTCAGAGTCCATGCTTCGCAGCCATAAATCATGAATGACTAGATCAATCATTTTAGAAGTCTAACTTTCAGGCCATTTGGTATGCCTCTGTCTTTCCAGATGTTGTTGAGTTGGACCATTTTTTGCTTTGCTATTCCAATTCTTATTTTGAAGACTTTGGAGCCGGTTCCACCGTCAGTTTTTACAGAACCAAGATGTTTGAAATCCTAAATATTCCTTAACATTTTCTAAAGGAACTTTGTTAATTAAGATGTCATGATTGTTTTCAGCCTTTGATATGTAGCACTTTTGCTTTCTTGACGTTCAAGTCTAGACCAGCCTTTTTGCCTGCTTCATCTATTCTGTATAGAACTCTTTTTATGCTGGTAATGTTGTCTGCCAACAATTTCAGTTTCAGTTTCAGTTTCTCAAGATGACGTCTCCTCGCTCGGAACGAATTCCATATGCACTAACGTCACGGGTGCCACGTGTATGTTGACTGTGGCACAATCCTTAAGCCTGCACATAGACCCATGAGCTGGCCAGGTCCTGAGGCCCTACCTAGACTGTGTTTTATCTAGTCTATATTTTATACTGGTATTTTATTGGCCTACCACTGGAATAATCTTGGATGCATGTAAATGTCATGTGTATCTTACCTTTAAAAGGGAACATATATAAAGTACATGAATAAATAATTAAAGGTCTGACTCACAACACAACTAGCTATTCTTTGGCACCCGTCAGAAACTTTCTCAGCTGCCTCCTCTTTCTCTCCCATTATGTAACACATCAGTCCCAATTTCTGATTCAGCTAAAAACCTTGGTGTCTGCATTGACTCTACCCTCTCCATGAACAACTTTGTTTCTCAAACTGCCAGATCTTGCTACTATCATCTCCATCGTATAAGCCTGATCAGGAAGTATCTCTCTGTCGAAACAACTGCAAAACTCGTTCTTTCCTTCATAATGTCTCGCATTGACTATTGCAATTCACTCCTGTCTGGTCTTCCTGCCTCCACCATTCACATCCTGCAGCGCATTCACAACAATGCTGCACGCCTTGTACTAAAAAAGAAAAAATCTGACCACATATCTCCTCTCCTGGCACAACTTCACTGGCTCCCTGTATCAAAGCGCATACAGTACAAACTAGACACCACGTGCTACAAAAGCCTCAATAAAGCAGCCCCCGATTACCTGTCAAGCCTACTTGAGATCTATCTTCCCTCACGTACCCTCCGCTCTGCCTTCGATCCTCTGACTTTTCGCTTTCCACGCACTAAGCTCAATATCTATGGTCCACGAGCCTTCTCTGTTTCTGGTCCACTTTCCTGGAACAAACTTCCTCTCTCAGTCCGTCAGCAACCTACTTTTGTCTCCTTCAAGTCCGCTCTCAAAACTCACCTTTTCTCCTCTGCATAGAGTCCTGACCTCGCTCAATCCCCTCTGCAGCCTGTCTCCACTCGGAGGGGAATCACATTGTAATATATAATTGTATATAATATGCTCTCTATAATTTTCCATTGCATTTATTCTTTCTCCCCATTTTAGCCGTGTGCGTGTGCGTGTGCGCGTGTGTGTGTGTATGTGTGTGTGTGTGTGTGTGTGTGTGTGTGTGTGTGTGTGTGTGTGTGTGTGTGTGTGTGTGTGTGTGTGCGTGCGTGCGTGTGTGTGTGTCTGTTTTAGCGCTTAGATTTGATTTTATCAAGATTTTGCGCTATACAAATACAATATTGTATTGTATTATAAACTCGTCTCACATGACAACCCCCCCCCCCCCCCCCCCCCCCCCCCCCCCTGGTCAATGCCCAAATGCTCAGCCGTCTATCAACTAGGTTAAGCCAATAATTTCTTGATCATCGATAATTAAGTAGGTAAGTAAGTAAGCAAGCAAGTAAGTAGGTAGGTAAGCAAGCAAGTAAGTAATCAAGCAAGTAAGCAAGCAAGCGAGGGAGTGAGTAAGTGAATAAGACAGACATACACACATACATTCATACATACGCACCCATATCGACACAGCATGATGGCCGACAACAACAGATACAACAACAGCAACAACAACAACAACAAAACCAGCAAAGAGGAGACACCCATATATACATATCATGACAAACTTACAGACATATCTGGATAACAATCAACAAACAGCCCACAAACACAGACACACAGACGGTTGGCAAACTTGCTTGTTCTTTACAAACACACACACAGACGGTTTGGCAAACTTGCTTGTTCTTTACAAACACACACACAGACGGTTTGGCAAACTTGCTTGTTCTTCAGTTGTCGGTTTCTTTTCCTTACTTTTCCTTTATCTCTGTTCCAGGGAAAACCCAAATACTTTCCATTCCACGCTGTAAGAGTCTGTGCAGTGTGACTTTTGAGATGATACCAATGTTGGTCTGACTGGTGATAGATCTTGTTTTTCCTTTCATAGTGGATTTCCGGCCACTTCCTCTATCTATTCCTTTTGGGGTAAGATGTTCAATGGTATGATGACTCACATTTTGTTCACGAAGATATGATTTGAAGCGTCTAAGGACCTCAGACTTTCCCAGATGGAGAATTTTTGTTGTAGTGGCATTGCCTGTATGTTTATCTGCTGTTCACTTCCCTTAACACCAGCGTGTCCAGGGCAGTAGATCCACGTGAGACTTTTTAGGTTGATACTGTTCATTGCTTTGTGTCATTTTGGGGTCCCTACTCCATTTTGCACTTTTTGAAGTAGATTCATTGAGTCAGTCATGATGAAGGCTTGGCTTTCTTTCATGTCGTCATCCATTGAGGTTAGCCACTGTAGTGCATGAGTGACTGACTCAATTTCCATCGTCTGACTGGAGTTTGTGATATCATATGTAACGTTTTCTTCATGTTCGGTGTTTCCATTCTGTTTGACAGTGAAGCCCCATCCAGACTTGTTATTGATGACTGAGCCATCCATGTGTATGATTACATCTTTGGGGTTGCAGCTTAGTTTGCTCCATGAGTAGCTCAATTTCTGCATCTGCTTTCCCTTCTGGCCATTTGCGACAGTGTTTCCCTAGATTTTTGGGTATGATAGCTTTGTACAGATGTTTGAAATGGTTTGGATGTTTTTCCCATTCCTTTGTCCCTTTGAGTTCTGTCAGTTGACACACATGCGAAGTGGAGTCTTCTGCCTGTCCCATCCATGATTTCCACATTGTAGTCTGTTGCCTTTTGCTGTTCCGATTATCTGGTGGAGTGGGTTTTCTGGGTTCTCCAATGCCCTGAAATATGCCTTTACTTGTTCCACTTTGTGTCTCGACTGTATTGAAGGAAGGTCGAAGAGGTATCGCACAGTCACCATGGGTGTGTCTTTTGTGGTTCCGATGATCACTCTCATTGTTTCGTTTTGTATTCCTCCTAGTTTTAGCAGTTTGTCTGAGACAACGTAGTGAGGCCCAGTCCATAATCGATGACACTCAGTATTACAGCTTGATCGAGCTGAAAGAGATGACATTGTTCAATGCCTTTAGCTGCCATTGCTTTCAGGATTGAAAGGCTTTTTTATATTTAAGTGTAGTGGTTTCCACATGTTTTCTGAAGGTTAACATTCTATCAAAACTGATGCCAAGGTAGCGTAAGTTGTTTGTTCGCTCGATATTGGTTCCTCTGAAAGTAACTGATGGACATTTTTCACTCGCTGCTTTGTTGTCAAGGGCACAGAACAGTACCTGTGCTTTGGTGGGGTTAATTGTTGATCTGGTTTTCTGGCACCGCTGATCTACATTGTTTAACTGTTCTTGGACTGCTTTGTTTCTTTCTGATGCATTCTTACCTGTCTTGTAGATGAGTCCGTCATCAGCAAAAGTGAGGATACGGGCTGGTCTGTTGTTATTTAGGTCAGCAAGCCCTTTTGTATATATGTTGTAGAGAACAGGGGGAAGTGGTGATCCTTGAGGGAGTCCCATGGACAGTCTTTGTAGTGCTGAGCACCAGTTTCCAAGTCGTAGGACTACTGTTCGTTCTTAGAGTGTAGCAACATCTTGTGACTGTCATGCTGAAACCATATCGCTGAAGTAGCTCCATGAGTAATGTGAACTGTACTTTATTGTACGCATCCTCTAGGTCAATGGCTACAGCTAGGGTTTCTTCTTTGTTCTGAAAACCTTTGTAGACTTCGTGAGCAAAGGCAGCAGCGTTTTCCCATATACATTTTCCTGTTCTAAAGCCTCCTTGATTAGGTGGGAATATTTTCCTGTCTTCTAGGTCTCTAGTTAATTTCTTTGCTGTTATGTTTCCCATCAGTTTCCCAATTACGTTTTGCATAGTCAGGATGAGATATCCATTTAGTCTGCTATGATCTTTACCCAGTTTAGGTAGGACTTTTAGGAAGCTGTGTGTCCAGACCTCAGGAACCTGACCTTTCTCAAAACTGTCTTGATAGAGGGTGTACAATTCACTTTTGTCGTGTTCAGACAGCGTTTTGATGTCACAGTATCGAATCTTGTCTGGACCAGGGGCTGTGTCTTCTTGGCACCGCGCAAGTGCTTCATGCATTTCTTGTTCAGTTATTTCATCACCTAGTCCAGTCTGTGCCAGTTTTTTGTTTAGGTCCACAATGAATTTTCTTTTCTCTTCAAGATTTTCCTGATCACTTTGTTGTATCAAACGCTTAAGTAGGGCTTGTGCTTTCTCTTTGTTTGTCCTTAATATGGTTCCATCTGTGTTGGTGATATCTGGTATCGTGATGTTTATGGTTTTCCCTTCCATTTGTTGATAGAACTGCCAGAATTGTGACTGTGTTGTATCAGCACTGAGTCTGTCACAGAACTGTGTCCATTTATTGTCTTTTGTTTTCTGGACTATGGTTTTGAACTGTTCTGTTTTCTCATCCATATTTCTTTTATACTTGTCCGTTTTTCTAATACTCTCAATGTCTGAGTGATGTCTTCTTCTGTGTTTTTGACAGGTTTTTACAGCAGCTCGTTTTTCTCTCCAGGCAGTATCTGTGTTTGTGTTATGGTTCCACCAGGAAGGTTGTTTTCTGGATGTTTGGCTGTTTCCTGTTTTCTGGTTTGCTTTCACAGTTCTCAGTTTACAAACAATATCAGATTGTATACTGTCATATTGAAAGGGGTTTCTTGGTTGACATACGGAGTTTCTAGGTGACATGTGTTTCCTTATACTGAAAACCACTGGTAGATGGTCGCTGCCATGTGTGTTCAGTGTCTGCACTCAATAGTGGTGTTAGTTTAGGACAGATGAGTGCTATGTCAATGGTGCTGTCAGTGTCTCCTTGTCTTACACCCATATGGGTTGGTGACGTTGTTGTGAGTGGCCTGAACTGGATATCGCACAGCATCTCTTCCAGAGCATGTCCCTGGGCGTTAGTTCCGTTCTGATCCCACATTGCAGATCTTGCACTGAGATCGCCACATACCACAGTAATGTCTCCTGGTTCATCTTCAATTTCTTAGAGGAAGTTCCACATTGTTTTTGAAGTACAGGATCCTGGGTGCACATAAGCATTGTGAGTACAATGTTCTTCTGTTTTTCGTTTGGAGTTTGGAGGCGTATACCTAGCAGTTCACATGAATTTGTACTCTATCGTTCTAGATCTCATATGGACACTTTGTCTTTCGGGTTCTTTTTGATGACTATAGCCAGTCCTCTGCCATCATGTTTCTTAATTACTGCAAAGTCTTCAAAGTCTATTGGTTTTCCTTGGTGTGTTATAGGTTCTTGTAGACACAGTATATCAAAGTCGTATGCTAATTTCTCAATCGTTAATATCAATTTTCTTGCACTGGCGCAGTTCCAGGTACATATTGTGAAATATTTCTTGGAGAGGCATTCAGATTTTGTCATGTTTGGTTAAGTTTGTACGTTTCGTTATTCTTTTTCTTCTTCTTTCTTTTGTCCTTGCTCCAGTAGCATGTTTTTTGCCCCAAACCCTGGAGTCTGTCAATGGGTAGCGTTGGTCCAGCAGCATGTTTTTTGCCCCAAACCCTGGAGTCTGCCAGTGGGTGGGGCGGTATCATCGGCATAGCGCAGGTTTGTAAGATTTGTTCCTCCCATCTTTATATATATATACATCTCTCTCTCTCTCTCTCTCTCTCTCTCTCTCTCTCTCTCTCTCTCTCTCTCTCTCTCTCTCCCTCCCTCCCTCCATATGTGAGCTGATTCAAATTTAGTCGCAACAAATGTTTCAGTCAAACAAATCAGATCATGTGCGAGAAGAAAACTAATAAAATCTGTGTTCTCTAATTTTTCTAACAATCCATTTACATTGTAATTGATAAATTTGATGTTAGATCTATTATTAGAGTCAAGGGTTTGGATATTAACGTATGTGTTATTGTATATGTCATCATGTTCATACCAGTTATTGAATACTCAAGGAGTGCTCTCAAGTCCTGAGACATGATTATAGAACTGTTCAATCATAGATTTAATGCGACCTCACTCCACCTCCCTCCTTCCTCATATTGTATGATTTATGGTGACTTTAGGAACGTACATGTCGAATGAGCTCAAATTCTGAGTCTTCCTACGATTAAAAGGTGACATAGGGTCCACGATTTGTTCATGTGGTTGATTAACTGTTAATACCTTTTGTGATTATTTTGACGAAAATCCGACTTGTGAATGATCATTTGGATGACAGATTGATTGTTTAATTGAATGCCATTATCTCATCGGGTGACTTATTACCAAACTGACCAGTTGTTTGCTGATTGGGTGAATGTTCGATTGTTGATTGATGGCTTGTTGATAAATGAACTATGTCAGTGAGTAATGGATATTGACTTACGGAGTGCCGGGTTTGTAAAATGTATGGATTTTGGCAGTAAATTGGATGATATTTTGATTTGTTGGATGATTGACTAACTGATGGAGGATGGATTGATTGATTATTGATAGATTGGTTGATTGATTGTTTGGTTGGTTGATGGATTATTGATTGATTGATTGATTAGATGATTGATTGATACAGTCATTGGTTAATTAATTGATAGGTTAGATGTTTAATCAATTGATAGATTAGATTTCACAATGTGGATGAGTCTTTGGTTGATTGAGCTGGCCGGTGATTATCACTTTGCTAAGTACTCCATTGATAACTGATGGACGATTATCATTTGGATAAATAAATTCATTGATTTATATTTTACTAAGGAATTTATTGGTCATCGATTAATTGATCGGACGATTGATACATAGGAGGCTTTGTTTGATTATTTACTAATTTAACCAAGTGATTTGGCTGAAAGTTAATGCCAGTTGTTCTCTTTGATGATCAAACTGTTGATCAGATGATTTTCTTTGTCTATCTAAGTGATGTATAGTTGCTTGAACTAAAAGACGTAATGTAAATCATAATTCTAATATTACGATTAAATACCTGTGATGTAACACAAAACGTAGAGATCTTTCGATTCTTTAACATGGTTGTGATTATTGTGCAGTGTATATTCTTTATATATATATTTGTGTACATGTACATGTATACGTATTGTACTGGAATATATATGTGTGTTACCTGTCAAGCCTACTTGAGATCTATGTTCCCTCACGTACCCTCCGCTCTGCCTCCGATCCTCTGACTTTTCGCTTTCTACGCACTAAGCTCAATACCTATGGTCCACGAGCCTTCTCTGTTTCTGGTCCACTCTCCTGGAACAAACTTCCTCTCTCAGTCCGTCAGCAACCTACTTTTGTCTCCTTCAAGTCCGCTCTCAAAACTCACCTTTTCTCCTCCGCATAAAATCCTAACCCCCCTCTGCAGCCTGTCTCCGCTCGGAGGGAATCACATGGTTATAATATATAATTGTATATGCTATGCTCTCTATAATTTCCCATTGCTTTTATTCTTGCTTTTATTGCTTTTATTCTTTCTCCCCATTTATAGCCATGCGTGTGTGTGTGTGTGTGTGGGGCGTGCGTGTGTGTGCGTGCGTGCGTGCGTGCGTGCTTGCGTGTGTGTCTGCTTCAGCGCTTAGATTTGATTTTATCAAGATTTTGCGCTATATAAATATTGTAATTATTATTATTATTATTAAATATGTATGGAATTGTCAAGACCCGGATCCCTTCTCCCATTTCATCCATGCGTTTGTATTGTGGCCTAAGGCCGATGTACAATAAACAATTCTGAGTTCTGAGTTCTGAGTTCTCTCTCTCTCTGTCTATCTGTCTGTTTGTCTATCTAGGTTTCTACACACACACACACACACACACACACAAACACACACACACTACACAAACATCTGTATGTATGTGTGTGTGTGTGTGTGTGTGTGTGTGTGTGTGTGTGTGTGTGTGTGTGTGTGTGTGTGTGTGTGTGTGTGTGTGCTCGCGCGCGCTTGTGTGAATGTGAGAAATATGTTCGTATGCTGACAAAGTTGGCAATGGCCCAAGTATGATTTCTTCTCACTGAGTGGTTGCTGTCCTCGTGAGGTGTTGAAGAACACTTCATCATTCTCTGGCCTTGGCTATCTCTGTCATTATTGGACATGAAGCAGCCTTTAGCATTGAAGCTTTTTATTGACTCTGTCTCCCTCTCTCTCTCTCTGTCTCTCCCCCCCTCTCTCTCCCTCTTTCTCCCTGTCTGTCTGTCTCTTTCCCTGTGTCTCTCTCTATGACTGTCTCTGTCTCTGTCTCTGTCTATGTCTATGTCCCTGTCTCTGTCTGTCTATCTGTCTGTCTGTCTGTCTCTCTCTCTCTCTCTCTCTCTCTCTCTCTCTCTCTCTCTCTTCTCCTGAATATTGACTGTTGGCGTTGTAGTATGAGTGTATCTACATATGTGAGTTTACTAGGTATATCTTAGTGTGTATGTGTAATATATGTAGATTCACTGTCTGATGTAAAATGTTACGTCTATATTATGCATCTATTTTGCATGTTATCATTTTTTTCTTGTGACAAATCTACAGCATTCTTCTTCTTCTTCTTTGTCTTCTTGTTCTTGTTCTTGTTGTTGTTGTTGTTGTTCTTCTTCTTCTTATAATTGTTGTTGTTGTTATTATTATTGTTGTTATTAATACATTGACATCTTCATTACTATTACTGTTACTATTATCATTATTATTATTATTATTATTATTATTATCATTATTATTATTACGATTATTATTATCATTATTATCATCATCATTTTTTTTTATTATTATTATATTGTTATTATTATTATTATCATCATCATCATCATCATTATATTATTATTATTATAATTATTATTATATTATATTATTATATCAATATTATTATTATTATTATTGTTATCATTAGTAGTAGTAGTAGTAGTAGTAGTAGTGTTGTTGTAGTTACTATTGTTATTGTTAACATGATTATTATTATTATTGTTGTTGTAATTGTTGTTATTATTATCATCATATTATTATTATCATTCTTATTATTACTATTATTAGTATTAGTAATGTTATTGTTATTGTTGTTTATTTTAGCATCGTTGTAGTCCGTAGTATTACAGTTGGTATTGTTACCATTATTATTGTTATTATCAATAATATCATTATCATTATCAACAGGTCAGAAAAGTCTATAGATGTCACCAACATTTGGACAGACGTGTAATTTGTGTCTGACAAACACTTCACACTGCTTAACACATTGACTGTACTTTGTGTCTAACAACTGACTGTACTTTGTGTCTGACAACTGACTGTACTTTGTGTCTGACAACTGACTGTACTTTGTGTCTGACAAACACATCATACTGCTTAACAGATTGACTGTACTTTGTGTCTGACAACTGACTGTACTTTCTGTCTGACAAACACTTCATACTCCTTAACACATTGACTGTACTTTGTGTCTGACAACTGACTGTACTTTGTGTCTGACAAACACTTCATACTGCTTAACACATTGACTGTACTTTGTGTCTGACAACTGACTGTACTTTGTGTCTGACAAACACTTCATACTGCTTAACAGATTGACTGTACTTTGTGTCTGACAAACACTTCATACTGCTTAACACATTGACTGTACTTTGTGTCTAACAACTGACTGTACTTTGTGTCTGACAACTGACTGTACTTTGTGTCTGACAAACACTTCATACTGCTTAACACATTGACTGTACTTTGTGTCTGACAACTGACTGTAATTTGTGTCTGACAACTGACTGTACTTTGTGTCTGACAAACACTTCATACTGCTTAACACATTGACTGTACTTTGTGTCTGACAACTGACTACTTTGTGTCTGACAAACACTTCATACTGCTTAACAGATTGACTGTACTTTGTGTCTGACAACTGACTGTACTTTGTGTCTGACAACTGACTGTACTTTGTGTCTAACAACTGACTGTACTTTGTGTCTGACAAACACTTCATATTCCTTAACACATTGACTGTACTTTGTGTCTGACAACTGACTGTACTTTGTGTCTGACAAACACTTCATACTGCTTAACACATTGACTGTACTTTGTGTCTGACAACTGACTGTACTTTGTGTCTGACAACTGACTGTACTTTGTGTCTAACAACTGACTGTACTTTGTGTCTGACAAACACTTCATATTCCTTAACACATTGACTGTACTTTGTGTCTGACAACTGACTGTACTTTGTGTCTGACAAACACTTCACACTGCTTAACAGATTGACTGTACTTTGTGTCTGACAACTGACTGTACTTTGTGTCTGACAAACACTTCACACTGCTTAACAGATTGACTGTACTTTGTGTCTGACAACTGACTGTACTTTGTGTCTGACAAACACTTCATACTCCTTAACAGATTGACTGTACTTTCTGTCTGACAACTGACTGTACTTTGTGTCTGACAACTGACTACTTTGTGTCTGACAAACACTTCATACTGCTTAACAGATTGACTGTACTTTGTGTCTGACAAACACTTCATACTGCTTAACACATTGACTGTACTTTGTTTCTGACAACTGACTGTACTTTGTGTCTGACAACTGACTGTACTTTGTGTCTAACAACTGACTGTACTTTGTGTCTGACAAACACTTCATACTGCTTAACACATTGACTGTACTTTGTGTCTGACAACTGACTGTACTTTGTGTCTGACAACTGACTGTACTTTGTGTCTAACAACTGACTGTACTTTGTGTCTGACAAACACTTCATACTCCTTAACACATTGACTGTACTTTGTGTCTGACAACTGACTGTACTTTGTGTCTGACAAACACTTCACACTGCTTAACAGATTGACTGTACTTTGTGTCTGACAACTGACTGTACTTTGTGTCTGACAAACACTTCACACTGCTTAAGAGATTGACTGTACTTTGTGTCTGACAACTGACTGTACTTTGTGTCTGACAAACACTTCATACTCCTTAACAGATTGACTGTACTTTGTGTCTGACAACTGACTGTACTTTGTGTCTGACAACTGACTGTACTTTGTGTCTGACAAACACTTCATACTCCTTAACACATTGACTGTACTTTGTGTCCGACAACTGACTGTACTTTGTGTCTAACAACTACTGTACTTTGTCTCTGACAAACACTTCATACTCCTTAACAGATTGACTGTACTTTGTGTCTGACAACTGACTGTACTTTGTGTCTGACAACTGACTGTACTTTGTGTCTGACAAACACTTCATACTCCTTAACACATTGACTGTACTTTGTGTCCGACAACTGACTGTACTTTGTGTCTAACAACTACTGTACTTTGTGTCTGACAAACACTTCATACTCCTTAACAGATTGACTGTACTTTGTGTCTGACAACTGACTGTACTTTGTGTCTGACAACTGACTGTACTTTGTGTCTGACAAACACTTCATACTGCTTAACACATTGACTGTACTTTGTGTCCGACAACTGACTGTACTTTGTGTCTGACAACTGACTGTACTTTGTGTCTGACAAACACTTCATACTCCTCAACAGATTGACTGTACTTTGTGTCTGACAACTGACTGTACTTTGTGTCTGACAACTGACTGTACTTTGTGTCTGACAACTGACTGTACTTTGTGTCTTACAACTGACTGTACTTTGTGTCTTACAACTGACTGTACTTTGTGTCTGACAAACACTTCATACTTCTTAACACATTGACTGTACTTTGTGTCTGACGAACACTTCATACTCCTTAACACATTGACTGTACTTTGTGTCTGACAAACACTTCATACTGCTTAACACATTGACTGTACTTTGTGTCTAACAACTGACTATACTTTGTGTCTGACAACTGACTGTACTTTGTGTCTGACAAACACTTCATACTGCTTAACACATTGACTGTACTTTGTGTCTGACAAACACTTCATACTGCTTAACACATTGACTGTACTTTGTGTCTGACAAACACTTCACACTGCTTAACACATTGACTGTAATTTGTGTCTGACAAACACTTCATACTGCTTAACACATTGACTGTACTTTGTGTCTGACAAACACTTCATACTCCTTAACACATTGACTGTACTTTGTGTCTGACAACTGACTGTACTTTGTGTCCGACAACTGACTGTACTTTGTGTCTGACAAACACTTCATACTCCTTAACACATTGACTGTACTTTGTGTCTGACAACTGACTACTTTGTGTCCGACAACTGACTGTACTTTGTGTCTGACAAACACTTCATACTCCTTAACACATTGACTGTACTTTGTGTCTGACAACTGATTGTACTTTGTGTCTGACAAACACTTCATACTGCTTAACACATTGACTGTACTTTGTGTCTGACAAACACTTCACACTCCTTAACAGATTGACTGTACTTTGTGTCTGACAAACACTTCATACTGCTTAACAGATTGACTGTACTTTGCCTGACAACTGACTGTACTTTGTGTCTGACAAACACTTCATACTCCTTAACACATTGACAAAGTCCAAGTGTTCCATTCTAGACAAACGCTATGCTAGGTCTCCCCTCCCCTCCCCTCCCCTCCTGTGACCCCTGTTGGGCTACAAGAGATCAATGTCTGTTCCTTTCCAGACAAATGACCCTGGGCATGTCAGGCTGGATTATAGATAACATTCTCCTCATTATTCTCTTCAGGGCCATGAACTTTTGGAAGGTCACGTACATGGTTGGTTGACCTTTGTTATGTACATGGTTTGTTGACCTTTGCTATGTACATGGTTTGTTGATCTTTGTAATGTACATGGTTTGTTGATCTTTGTAATGTACATGGTTTGTTGATCTTTGTAATGTACATGGTTTGTTGATCTTTGTTATGTACATGGTTTGTTGATCTTTGTTATGTACATGGTTTGTTGATCTTTGTAATGTACATGGTTTGTTGACCTTTGTAATGTACATGGTTTGTTGATCTTTGTTATGTACATGGTTTGTTGACCTTTGTTATGTACATGGTTTGTTGATCTTTGTTATGTACATGGTTTGTTGACCTTTGTTATGTACATGTGTACATGGTTTGTTGATCTTTGTAATGTACATGGTTTGTTGATCTTTGTTATGTACATGGTTTGTTGACCTTTGTTATGTACATGTGTACATGGTTTGTTGACCTTTGTAATGTACATGGTTTGTTGATCTTTGTTATGTACATGGTTTGTTGACCTTTGTTATGTACATGTGTACATGGTTTGTTGACCTTTGTTATGTACATGTGTACATGGTTTGTTGACCTTTGTAATGTACATGGTTTGTTGATCTTTGTAATGTACATGGTTTGTTGATCTTTGTAATGTACATGTGTACATGGTTTGTTGACCTTTGTAATGTACATGGTTTGTTGATCTTTGTTATGTACATGGTTTGTTGACCTTTGTTATGTACATGGTTTGTTGATCTTTGTAATGTACATGGTTTGTTGACCTTTGTTATGTACATGGTTTGTTGACCTTTGTAATGTACATGGTTTGTTGACCTTTGTAATGTACATGGTTTGTTGATCTTTGTTATGTACATGGTTTGTTGACCTTTGTAATGTACATGGTTTGTTGACCTTTGTAATGTACATGGTTTGTTGACCTTTGTTATGTACATGGTTTGTTGACCTTTGTTATGTACATGGTTTGCTTACCTTTGTTATGTACATGGTTTGTTGATCTTTGTTATGTACATGGTTTGTTGACCTTTGTAATGTACATGGTTTGTTGATCTTTGTTATGTACATGGTTTGTTGACCTTTGTAATGTACATGGTTTGTTGACCTTTGTAATGTACATGGTTTGTTGACCTTTGTTATGTACATGGTTTGTTGACCTTTGTAATGTACATGGTTTGTTGATCTTTGTTATGTACATGGTTTGTTGACCTTTGTTATGTACATGGTTTGTTGACCTTTGTTATGTACATGGTTTGTTGACCTTTGTTATGTACATGGTTTGTTGATCTTTGTAATGTACATGGTTTGTTGACCTTTGTTATGTACATGGTTTGTTGACCTTTGTAATGTACATGGTTTGTTGATCTTTGTTATGTACATGGTTTGTTGATCTTTGTTATGTACATGGTTTGTTGACCTTTGTAATGTACATGGTTTGTTGACCTTTGTAATGTACATGGTTTGTTGATCTTTGTAATGTACATGTGTACATGGTTTGTTGACCTTTGTAATGTACATGGTTTGTTGATCTTTGTTATGTACATGGTTTGTTGACCTTTGTTATGTACATGGTTTGTTGATCTTTGTAATGTACATGGTTTGTTGACCTTTGTTATGTACATGGTTTGTTGACCTTTGTAATGTACATGGTTTGTTGATCTTTGTTATGTACATGGTTTGTTGATCTTTGTTATGTACATGGTTTGTTGACCTTTGTAATGTACATGGTTTGTTGACCTTTGTAATGTACATGGTTTGTTGACCTTTGTTATGTACATGGTTTGTTGATCTTTCTAATGTACATGGTTTGTTTGACCTTTGTAATGTACATGGTTTGTTGATCTTTGTAATGTACATGGTTTGTTGACCTTTGTAATGTACATGGTTTGTTGACCTTTGTTATGTACATGGTTTGTTGACCTTTGTTATGTACATGGTTTGTTGATCTTTCTAATGTACATGGTTTGTTGACCTTTGTAATGTACATGGTTTGTTGACCTTTGTAATGTACATGGTTTGTTGACCTTTGTAATGTACATGGTTTGTTGACCTTTGTAATGTACATGGTTTGTTGACCTTTGTTATGTACATGGTTTGTTGATCTTTGTTATGTACATGGTTTGTTGACCTTTGTTATGTACATGGTTTGTTGATCTTTGTTATGTACATGGTTTGTTGACCTTTGTAATGTACATGGTTTGTTGACCTTTGTAATGTACATGGTTTGTTGACCTTTGTAATGTACATGGTTTGTTGACCTTTGTAATGTACATGGTTTGTTGACCTTTGTAATGTACATGGTTTGTTGACCTTTGTTATGTACATGGTTTGTTGATCTTTGTAATGTACATGGTTTGTTGACCTTTGTAATGTACATGGTTTGTTGACCTTTGTTATGTACATGGTTTGTTGATCTTTGTTATGGACATGGTTTGTTGATCTTTGTTATGTACATGGTTTGTTGACCTTTGTAATGTACATGGTTTGTTGATCTTTGTTATGTACATGGTTTGTTGATCTTTGTTATGGACATGGTTTGTTGATCTTTGTTATGTACATGGTTTGTTGACCTTTGTAATGTACATGGTTTGTTGACCTTTGTAATGTACATGGTTTGTTGACCTTTGTTATGTACATGGTTTGTTGACCTTTGTTATGTACATGGTTTGTTGATCTTTGTTATGTACATGGTTTGTTGACCTTTGTAATGTACATGGTTTGTTGATCTTTGTTATGTACATGTGTACATGGTTTGTTGACCTTTGTTATGTATATGGTTTGTTGACCTTTGTAATGTACATGGTTTGTTGACTTTGTTATGTACATGGTTTGTTGATCTTTGTTATGTACATGGTTTGTTGATCTTTGTTATGTTCATGGTTTGTTGATCTTTGTTATGTACATGGTTTGTTGATCTTTGTTATGTACATGGTTTGTTGATCTTTGTTATGTACATGGTTTGTTGATCTTTGTAATATACATGGTTTGTTGACCTTTGTTATGTACATGGTTTGTTGATCTTTGTTATGTACATGGTTTGTTGACCTTTATAATGTACATGGTTTGTTGACCTTTGTTATGTACATGGTTTGTTGACCTTTGTAATGTACATGGTTTGTTGACCTTTGTAATGTACATGGTTTGTTGACCTTTGTTATGTACATGGTTTGTTGACCTTTGTTATGTACATGGTTTGTTGACCTTTGTTATGTACATGGTTTGTTGACCTTTGTTATGTACATGGTTTGTTGACCTTTATAATGTACATGGTTTGTTGACCTTTGTTATGTACATGGTTTGTTGACCTTTGTTATGTACATGGTTTGTTGACCTTTGTTATGTACATGGTTTGTTGACCTTTATAATGTACATGTGTACATGGTTTGTTGACCTTTGTAATGTACATGGTTTGTTGACCTTTGTAATGTACATGGTTTGTTGACCTTTGTAATGTACATGGTTTGTTGACCTTTGTAATGTACATGGTTTGTTGACCTTTGTAATGTATATGGTTTGTTGACCTTTGTAATGTATATGGTTTGTTGACCTTTGTAATGTACATGGTTTGTTGACCTTTGTAATGTACATGGTTAGTTGACCTTTGTAATGTATATGGTTTGTTGACCTTTGTAATGTATATGGTTTGTTGACCTTTGTAATGTATACAGTTTGTTGACCTTTGTAATGTATATGGTTTGTTGACCTTTTTAATGTAGATGGTTTCTTTGCTCACATGAAAAAACAGCACTTAGCGCCAGACTGCAACAGTGACCACAGACCTGTAATTGGAAGATTAAGGCTAAAACTAGAGAAACAAAAACAGACCAAAAGTGACATCAAACTTAAACTTGAACTCTTAAAGACAGATGAAGCGACCCGTGAAAAATGTAACGTGCATGTTCCAAACAAATTCAGTGCTCTGGAAGACGTTGGTGACAGTGAGGAACAATGAACAAAGTTGAGAACCTCGACAAACGAAGCTTGTGACGAAATCCCTAGAGTAGATAGAAAAGCAAAAAAAGAACTGGATAACAAAAGAAATTATAGACTTGATGGAAGAACGGAGAAAGGTAAAGGGAAAGGAAGAAGAATACAAAAAGATGAACATAGAAATCAGGAATGGGTGCAATGAAGCTAAGGAAACTTGGCTGGAAACAAAGTGCAAAGAAATAGAAGACTGACAAAACAGATCATCAGAGTATGTACGAAAGAATTGAAGAAATTGCAAATAGGAAAACGACATGCACATCAACTGGTTGCTTACAATCGAAAGATGGCACGCTTATCATGGAAAAAAAAACAGCAACAAAATATTAGATAGATGGGGAGAGTGTACTAAAAACATTTGCAACGATGGCAGAAACGAAGAACATATTATAAGAAAGAACGTTGAAGACCACCCATAATGAAAGATGAAGTTAGAGCAGTATTGAAAAAGATGAAATTAAGAAAAGCCCCAGGACCAGACAACATTACTACAGAGATGACTGAAGCCCTGGAGGAATTTGGTATTGAAAAAATAACAGTTTTCCCAAATGAAATTTATGACACCCGAAAAATCCCCAAAGATATGTCAGAATCAATAATTTTCATTGCACTTCCAAAGAAAGCAGGGGCCATAGAATGCGAACACAATCGCACAGTCAGCTTGATGAGTCAAGTAACAAATCTCCAAGTAAAATAATCATGTTGAGGACAAGGCATAGAATCAAAAGAGAAATAGTAGAAGAACAGTGTAATTTTGTGGAAGGGAAAGGAACTATTAATGCCATATACATCCTAAGAACTATCATAGAGAGGTCAATCGAGTTGAATAAGGATTTATATTTATCCTTTGTTAATTATACCGAGGCTTTCGATCGGATGAAACATGAAGAATTGATCAACCAACTAGAAAGGCTCAACATTTATGGAAAAGATTTAAGAATAATCAGAAATATGTATTGGGAACAAACAGCAGCAATGGGAACAGAAAACGATATAAGCTCATTCCAAAATATCAAAAGAGGGGCCAGGCAGGGTTGTGTTCTGTCACCAGATCTGTTTTCACTTTACAGCGAAAACATCATGACAAACCTAGAAGAACGCCCTGTTAGACTTGAAGGAGGACACAATGTGTGAGTCACTGCTGGACAAAAAGGTGTGTCTGTTAGTTAGACTTGAAGGAAGACAGTGTGTGTGAGTCACTGCTGGACAAAAAGGTGTGTCTGTTAGTTAGACTTGAAGGACACAGTGTGTGAATCACTGCTGGACAAAAAGGTGTGTCTGTTAGTTAGACTTGAAGGAGGACACAGTGTGTGACTCACTGTTGGACAAAAAGGTGTGTCTGTTAGTTAAACTTGAAGGAGGACACAGTGTGTGACTCACTGATGGACAAAAAGGTGTGTCTGTTAGTTAGACTTGAAGGAGGACACAGTGTGTGAATCACTGTTGGACAAAAAGGTGTGTCTGTTAGTTAGACTTGAAGGAGGACACAGTGTGTGTATCACTGTTGGACAAAAAGGTGTGTCTGTTAGTTAGACTTGAAGGAGGACACAGTGTGTGAGTCACTGCTGGACAAAAAGGTGTGTCTGTTAGTTAGACTTGAAGGAAGACACAGTGTGTGAGTCACTGCTGGACAAAAAGGTGTGTCTGTTAGTTAGAATTGAAGGAAGACACAGTGTGTGAATCACTGCTGGACAAAAAGGTGTGTCTGTTAGTTAGACTTGAAGGACACAGTGTGTGAATCAATGCTGGACAAAAAGGTGTGTCTGTTAGTTAGACTTGAAGGAGGACACAGTGTGTGACTCACTGTTCGACAAAAAGGTGTATCTGTTAGTTAGACTTGAAGGAGGACACAGTGTGTGACTCACTGTTGGACAAAAAGGTGTGTCTGTTAGTCAGACTTGAAGGAAGACACAGTGTGTGACTCACTGCTGGACAAAAAGGTGTGTCTGTTAGTTAGACTTGAAGGAAGACAGTGTGTGAATCACTGTTGGACAAAAAGGTGTGTCTATTAGTTAGACTTGAAGGAAGACAGTGTGTGAATCACTACTTGACAAAAAGGTGTGTCTGTTAGTTAGACTTGAAGGAGGACAGTGTGTGTGAATCACTGTTGGACAAAAAGGTGTGTCTGTTAGTTAGACTTGAAGGAAGACAGTTTGTGAATCACTGCTGGACAAAAAGGTGTGTCTGTTAGTTAGACTTGAAGGAGGACACAGTGTGTGAGTCACTGCTGGACAAAAAGGTGTGTCTGTTAGTTAGACTTGAAGGAGGACAGTGTGTGAATCACTGCTGGACAAAAAGGTGTGTCTGTTAGTTAGACTTGAAGGAGGACAGTGTGTGAATCACTGCTGGACAAAAAGGTGTGTCTGTTAGTTAGACTTGAAGGAGGACAGTGTGTGTGAATCACTGTTGGACAAAAAGGTGTGTCTGTTAGTTAGACTTGAAGGAAGACAGTGTGTGTGAATCACTGCTGGACAAAAGGTGTGTCTGTTAGTTAGACTTGAAGGAAGACACAGTGTGTGAATCACTGCTGGACAAAAAGGTGTGTCTGTTAGTTAGACTTGAAGGAGGACACAGTGTGTGACTCACTGTTGGACAAAAAGGTGTCTGTTAGTTAGACTTGAAGGAGGACACAGTGTGTGACTCACTGTTCGACAAAAAGGTGTGTCTGTTAGTTAGACTTGAAGGAAGACAGTGTGTGTGAATCACTGCTAGACAAAAAGGTGTGTCTGTTAGTTAGACTTGAAGGAAGACAGTGTGTGAATCACTGTTGGACAAAAAGGTGTGTCTGTTATTTAGAACTGAAGGAAGACAATGTGTGAATCATTGCTGGACAAAAAGGTGTGTCTGTTAGTTAGACTTGAAGGACAGTGTGTGAATCACTGCTGGACAAAAAGGTGTGTCTGTTAGTTAGACTTGAAGGAAGACAGTGTGTGAATCACTGTTGGACAAAAAGGTGTGTCTGTTATTTAGAACTGAAGGAAGACAATGTGTGAATCATTGCTGGACAAAAAGATGTGTCTGTTAGTTAGACTTGAAGGAGGACACAGTGTGTGACTCACTGTTGGACAAAAAGGTGTGTCTGTTAGTTAGACTTGAAGGAGGAGACAGTGTGTGAATCACTGCTGGACAAAAAGGTGTGTCTGTTAGACTTGAAGGAGGACACAGTGTGTGAATCACTGTTGGGCAAAAAGGTGTGTCTGTTAGACTTGAAGGAGGACACAGTGTGTGACTCACTGTTCGACAAAAAGGTGTGTCTGTTAGACTGGAAGGAGGACACAGTGTGTGAATCACTGCTGGACAAAAAGGTGTGTCTGTTAGTTAGACTTGAAGGAGGACAGTGTGTGAATCACTGCTGGACAAAAAGGTGTGTCTGTTAGTTAGACTTGAAGGAGGACAGTGTGTGTGAATCACTGCTGGACAAAAAGGTGTGTCTGTTAGTTAGACTTGAAGGAGGACACAGTGTGTGAATCATTGCTGGACAAAAAGGTGTGTCTGTTAGTTAGACTTGAAGGAGGACGGGTGTGTGTGAATCACTGTTGGACAAAAGGTGTGTCTGTTACTTAGACTTGAAAGAGGACAGTGTGTGTGACTCACTGTTGGACAAAAAGATGTGTCTGTTAGTTAGACTTGAAGGAGGACACAGTGTGTGAATCACTGCTGGACAAAAAGGTGTGTCTGTTAGTTAGACTTGAAGGAAGACAGAGTGTGGTACTGTGGGTCAGACAAAGGAAGCTCGTCCCAGCTGTCTGGGCCAGACACCGACAATGATCAGCGACCGAAGGTGGACCATCTGTATGGAGGACTCTGTAAACAAATAGTATCAGAAGCAGGCCGGACAACTCTGGCCCAGTGTTGTAAACAAGTAGTATCAGAAGCAGGCCGGACAGCTCTGGCCCATGTTGTAAACAAGTAGTATCAGAAGCAGGCCGGACAGCTCTGGCCCGGTGTTGTAAACAAGTAGTATCAGAAGCAGGCCGGACAGCTCTGGCCCGGTGTTGTAAACAAGTAGTATCAGAAGCAGGCCGGACAGCTCTGGCCGGTGTTGTAAACAAGTAGTATCAGAAGCAGGCCAGACAGCTCTGGCCCGGTGTTGTAAACAAGTAGTATCAGAAGAAGGCCGGACAGCTCTGGCCCGGTGTTGTAAACAAGTAGTATCAGAAGCAGGCCGGACAGCTCTGGCCCGGTGTTGATAGCTGCTGGTTCATAGACTGTTTCTCTCTACTCCCTTAACTTCTGCACTAGCACACTGTTACCAAGATTCTTCTGGTTATGTCGGTTGTGTGCCGAAGTCTGCGTCTCTACAAATGGTTTCTCTGTCTATTCTGCAATGTTGTCAGTCCATTCTTTTTTTTTTTTTGTCTTCCCCTCCATCTCCCTTCCTCAACAGTTCCCTGAAGGACTGATTGAAGCAAGGTCGTTGGATTTTGTTACATGGCCATACCTGAAGGACTGATTTAAGCAAGGCTGTTGGATTTTGTTACATGGCCATACCTGAAGGACTGATTGAAGCAAGGACGTTGGATTTTGTTACATGGCCATACCTGAAGGACTGATTGAAGCAAGGCCGTTGGATTTTGTTACATGGCCATATCTGAAGGACTGATTGAAGCAAGGCTGTTGGATTTTGTTACATGGCCATACCTGAAGGACTGATTGAAGCAAGGCTGTTGGATTTTGTTACATGGCCATACCTGAATGACTGACTGAAGCAAGGCTGTTGGATTTTGTTACATGGTCATACCTGAAGGACTGATTGAAGCAAGGCTGTTGGATTTTGTTACATGGCCATACCTGAAGGACAGATTGAAGCAAGGTCGTTGAATTTTGTTACATGGCCATACCTGAAGGACTGATTGAAGCAAGGCTGTTGGATTTTGTTACATGGCCATACCTGAAGGACTGATTGAAACAAGGCTGTTGGATTTTGTTACATGGCCATCCCTGAAGGACGGATTAAAGCAAGGTCGTTGGATTTTGTTACATGGCCATACCTGAAGGACTGATTGAAGCAAGGCTGTTGGATTTTGTTACATGGCCATACCTGAAGGACTGATTGAAGCAAGGCCGTTGGATTTTGTTACATGGCCATACCTGAAGGACTGATTTAAGCAAGGCTGTTGGATTTTGTTACATGGCCATACCTGAAGGACTGATTGAAGCAAGGCTGTTGGATTTTGTTACATGGCCATACCTGAAGGACTGATTGAAGCAAGGCTGTTGGATTTTGTTACATGTCCATACCTTAAGGACTGATTGAAGCAAGGCTGTTGGATTTTGTTACATGGCCATACCTGAAGGACTGATTGAAACAAGGCCGTTGGATTTTGTTACATGGCCATACCTGAAGGACTGATTGAAGCAAGGCCATTGGATTTTGTTACATAGCCATACCTGACGGACTGATTGAAGCAAGGTCGTTGGATTTTGTTACATGTCCATACCTGAAGGACTGATTGAAGCAAGGTTGTTGGATTTTGTTAAATGGCCATACCTGAAGGACTGATTGAAGCAAGGCCGTTGGATTTTGTTACATGGCCATACCTGAAGGACTGATTTAAGCAAGGCTGTTGGATTTTGTTACATGGCATAACTGAAGGACTGATTTAAGCAAGGCTGTTGGATTTTGTTACATGGCCATACCTGAAGGACTGATTGAAGCAAGGCTGTTGGATTTTGTTACATGGCCATACTGAAGGACTGATTGAAGCAAGGCGTTGGATTTTGTTACATGGCCATACCTGAAGGACTGATTTAAGTAAGGCTGTTGGATTTTGTTACATGGCCATACCTGAAGGACTGATTGAAGCAAGGTCGTTGGATTTTGTTACATGGCCATACCTGAAGGACTGATTGAAGCTAGGCCGTCGGATTTTGTTACATGGCCATACCTGAAGGACTGATTGAAGCAAGGCCATTGGATTTTGTTACATGGCCATACCTGAAAGACTGATTTAAGTAAGGCTGTTGGATTTTGTTACATGGCCATACCTGAAGGACTGATTGAAGCAAGGTTGTTCGATTTTGTTCCATGGCCATACCAGAAGGACTGATTGAAGCAAGGCCGTTGGATTTTGTTACATGGCCATACCTGAAGGATGATTGAAGCAAGGTCGTTGGATTTTGTTACATGGCCATACCTGAAGGACTGATTGAAGCAAGGCTGTTGGATTTTGTTACACGGCCATACCTGAAGGACTGATTGAAGCAAGGCTGTTGGATTTTGTTACATGGCCATACCTGAAGGACTGATTGAAGCAAGGCTGTTGGATTTTGTTACATGGCCATACCTGAAGGACTGATTGAAGCAAGGCTGTTGGATTTTGTTACATGGCCATACCTGAAGGACTGATTGAAGCAAGGCTGTTGGAATTTGTTAAATGGCCATACCTGAAGGACTGATTGAAGCAAGGCCATTGGATTTTGTTACACGGCCATACCTGAAGGACTGATTTGAGCAAGGCTGTTGGATTTGTTACATGGCCATACCTGAAGGACTGATTGAAGCAAGGCTGTTGGATTTTGTTACATGGCCATACCTGAAGGACTGATTGAAGCAAGGCTGTTGGATTTTGTTACATGGCCATACCTGAAGGACTGATTGAAGCAAGGCCGTTGGATTTTGTTACATGGCCATACCTGAAGGACTGATTTAAGTAAGGCTGTTGGATTTTGTTACATGGCCATACCTGAAGGACTGATTGAAGCAAGGTCGTTGGATTTTGTTACATGGCCATACCTGAAGGACTGATTGAAGCTAGGCCGTTGGATTTTGTTACATGGCCATACCTGTAGGACTGATTGAAGCAAGGCTGTTGGATTTTGTTACATGGCCATACTTAAAGGACTGATTGAAGCAAGGCTGTTGGATTTTGTTACATGGCCATACCTAAAGGACTGATTGAAGCAAGGCTGTTGGATTTTGTTACATGGCCATACCTGAAGGACTGATTGAAGCAAGGCTGTTGGATTTTGTTACATGGCCATACCTGAAGGACTGATTGAAGCAAGGTCGTTGGATTTTATTACATGCCCATACCGACGTCGTTTTCTTCTCTATACAATCGTCATCAGATCTTTGTATTGTCCAGTGTGCTGCTTGATGGTATGGCGCACATGTTGATTGGTGATATGATCAGTATATCTGATGTTTCCTTCCTTCCGACAGCCCACGATTTTTATGGCTCGGATTTGTCTTTGCTCACCCACTGTGAGGGTCCATGTCTCACATGTGTAGAGGAAGATAATAATAATAATAATATATTTTATTTATATAGCGCAAAATCTTGATAAAATCAAATCTAAGCGCTGAGCGTATACATGCATACATACCTACATACATATGAGCGTATACATGCATACATACATGCTTACATACTTACATACATAAATCTAAGCTGAGCGTATACATGCATACATACATACATACATAAATCTAAGCGTATACATACATACATACATACATACATACATACATACGTACGCACATGCATACATAATAATTACAATATTTATATAGCGCAAATCTCGACAAAATCAAATCCAAGCGCCGAAAAGACACACACGCACACACGCACGCACGCACACACACGCACACACACACACACACACACACACACACAACACACACACACACACACACACACACACACACACACACACACACACACAACATGCATGGCCACAAATGGGGAGAAAAGAATAAAAGCAATAAAAGCAAGAATAAAACCAATGGAAAACCACAGAGAGCACATCATATACAATTATATATTAAAACAAAGTGATTCCCCTCCGAGCGGAGACAGGCTGCAGAGGGGGGTTGAGTGAGGTTAGGATTTTATGCAGAGGAGAAAAGGTGAGTTTTGAGAGCGGACTTGAAGGAGGCAAAAGTAGGTTGCTGACGGACTGAGAGAGGAAGTTTGTTCCAGGAGAGTGGACCAGAAACAGAGAAGGCTCGTGGACCAGAGGTATTGAGCTTAGTGCGTGGAAAGCGAAAAGTCAGAGGATCGGAGGCAGAGCGGAGGGTACGTGAGGGAACATAGATCTCAAGAAGGCTTGACAGGTAATCGGGGGCTGCGTTATTGAGGCTTTTGTAGCACATGGTGTCTAGTTTGTACTGTATGCGCTTTGATACAGGGAGCCAGTGAAGTTGTGCCAGGAGAGGAGATATGTGGTCAGCTTTTTTCTTTTTGAGTACAAGGCGTACAGCATTGTTTTGAATGCGCTGTAGGATGTGAATGGTGGAGGCAGGAAGACCAGACAGGAGTGAATTGCAATAGTCAATGCGAGACATTATGAAGGAGAGAACGAGTTTTGCAGTTGCTTCCACAGAGAGATACTTCCTGATCAGGCTTATACGATGGAGATGATAGTAGCAAGATCTGGCAGTTTGAGAAACAAAGTTGTTCATGGACAGGGTAGAGTCAATGCAGACACCAAGGTTTTTAGCTGAATCAGAAATTGGGACTGATGTGTTACATAATGGGAGAGAAAGAGGAGGCAGCTGGGAAAGTTTCTGACGGGTGCCAATGAGGATAGCTTCTGTCTTGTCGTCATTAAGCTGAAGTCTATTGTGTGTCATCCAGTTCTTAATGTCCGAGTAACACTCAGTGGTGCGAGTCAACAGGCGCTGTATATTATCAGGTGAGTCACTATCTTGAAGTTGGGTGTCATCAGCATAGAAGTGGTGTTTTATAGAGTGGGAGTTGATGATGGTGGACAGGGGGGAGGTATAAAGAGTGAAAAGAACAGGGCCAAGGACAGATCCTTGTGGAACACCACAGGTCAGGTATGCAGGTTGAGAGTAAGTGCCATTGATGAGAACAGTTTGTTTTCTGTTTGATAAATACGAAGTGAAAAAGGAGAGAGCAATGTCAGAGATGCCAAAAGTATGATGAAGTCTAGAAAGGAGAATACCATGGTCAATGGTATCGAAGGCTGCAGACAGATCAAGGAGTGTGAGGAGAGAGACTTTGCCAGTATCAGTTGCAAGGAGGAGATTGTTGAGAATGTGTAGTAGGGCAGTTTCAGTGCTATGGCACTGGCGGTAGGCTGACTGGAAAGGATTGAGGAGATTGTTGGCAGACAGGTGAGAGTTCAGCTGGTTGAGGACGACCTTTTCAAGGAGTTTTGACAAGAAAGAGAGATTAGAGATAGGCCGGTAATTTTTCAGTTCATTTGGGTCTAAATTGTGTTTCTTGAGGAGAGGGTGAACAATAGCAGACTTGAAAGAATCTGGGACAGTTCCAGTTTGAAAAGAAGTGTTGATGATGTCAGTGATGAATGGGAGGAGAGTAGGGAGACAATCGGAGTAGAGAGAACCTGGAAGAGGATCCAGTTCGCAGGTTTTGAACGACATGGATCTGATTGTGTTGAAAATTTCTTCTTGTGAGACTGGGGTAAAAGTAGTGAGAGGTGTGCCAGAGAAGGAAGGGTCAGGTGGGCATGGTTGACAGGGTGTCCTGTCAAGCCTGTCACGAAGAGTTTGTATTTTGGTGGTGAAATACTTAGAGAATACAGATGGGAGTTCTTCATTTGTATGTTTTGTTGGGAGAGGTAAGTCTTTTCGTGTGCCAAGGAGATGATTCATGGTTGTAAAGAGTTCTTTTGAAGAAGAGGCATTCAGGATTTTGGTTTGGAAATAGCTTGTTTTTGCAGATGCAATGAGGGTGGATACTTTTGTTTTAGAGGCTTGGAAAAGTTGCCTGTGTACAGTGAGTTTGGATTTGCGCCAGCGGCTCTCTGCTCTGCGGCGGGCACGTTTTGCACAGGCTATCTCATGAGTGGGGTAGGGGGTAGGGGGGCGGTCAGGTAAAAGACGGGTTGTGGCTGGAGCATGAGTGTCCAGAAGATGGTGGAGAGTAGTATAGAATTCATCGGCAAGGTTATGTGACTTTTCAGAAAGGAGACGGGAGGCATCAGATGAAAATGTGGAGAGGTCGATAGATTTGAGATTGCGTCGAGTCACTGTGCGCGTGGTACGGGAAGGAGGAGAAATGTCAAGAGAACAGAGAATTGCAGAGTGGTCAGATGGAAGGGCTGAAGTTAGACGGGTAGAAAGAACTAAGCAGTTGTTAGTAGCTGAATTGTGGTGATCACGAGAAATGATCCAGTCAAGAATGTGACCTTTTTGATGGGTTGGTTCAGAAATGTGTTGAGTCATATTGTGATTGGACAGAGAGTTGATGATATGTCTTGTGTCATAACGGTGAGTGTTGTCATAGTGGACATTGATGTCACCTAGAATGATGAGATTTCCAGGTAAGAGGCAGTAGTGGTCAAGCAGTTGGTCAAAGTCAGAGAGAAACGTGGATGTGGTGAGTTTGTTGGCAGAGCTAGGTGGAGGTCGATAGACACAGGAGAAGGTGATGGGGTGAGGGGTGGATTGGAAGGATACTTCAACGTGCTCGAAAGAAAGATGGGAGAAAGGCAGAGACTGCGAGAAAGATAGGCGGGAATGGAGTGAGTCGTTGTAGAGGATGGCGATACCGCCACCTCGAGATGAGCGATGGAAAGAAGCAAGCCTGTAACCACTCGGAGTGAGGCTAGCATGTATAGGTTCATGACCAAGGGGGTTAAGCCATGTCTCTGTGATAAAAGCAATGTCAACGTGCTCATCAGCGATAAAATCGGCAAAGACCTCGGCTTTGCCATCTTTGCATATTGATTGAGCGTTAAAAAGGCATAGTTTAAGTTTATCACAGTCATATGGCGGCGGCCGAGGTGGCGAAGAAGGCGGCACCGACGGGACAAAAGACGAAGGCGACACCAGCGGGGCAGAAGACGAAGGCAGCAACGATGGAACAGAAGAAGAAGACAAAGGTAGCACCGGCGGGACAGAAGACGAGGGCAGCGCCGGCGGGACAGAAGACGAAGGCAGCACCGGCGGGACAGAAGGCGAAGGCGGCACCACCAGGACAGAAGGCGAAGGCGAAGATGGCAGAGGAGGAGACAAAGCCCGCAGCAGCGAGGTCGAAGGCAGGGGCAGTGGAGGAGACGAAGAAGCAGAAAAAGAAAAGTGGCGTCGGGCTGGCACAGCAGGAGGCAGGTTGTGCCAAAGTCGGTGGAGACGTCCACCACGACAGGATCGCGCAGTGCGGGGCTTGCTACACAGCCCCAATGTACGTATGTGCTGGTAGACGCCTCCACCGAGGTAGCATTTGCTGTGTTTAAAAAGTGTCAGTCCAATTTGTTTAAGGACGGACGGATCCATAATTGAGAGCCAGTCAGGAGAGGATGATGTTTGCAGAGAACAACGAAGGTTTGGGAGCTGTAGCGTTGGGCGAACACAGTAGGCTAAAATGTTAACACAGTTCACAGGTTAAATGTCAGACCTGAACGGCAGAATTAAAATGACGAAAAGTAGGCATACGAAACTCTAAAATCAGATTATCCGGTAAAATATTCAAAATTTAAAAAAAATATTTACATCACCATTTGTCGGGACCCAAGAGGAATAAACTGATATAAAATTCAATGTACAAAAACAAATAGAACCACGATAAAATCACTGTAAAATACCACACACACTTTTGCTGCCTGCTGGCGCGACATCTACTCACATCTACTCACATAAAGATGGAATATACCGGCGTACGTAAGAGCCTGATCTTCAGTTTTAACGCCATGTTGTTGTAATTCCATACATGTTTAAACATGGCCAGTGTTATTGCTGTCTTTGCTGCCCTTCAGATGTTTTGGCTTCGATTCCTCATTGCTAATGATGGATCCCAGGAAAGTGAATTGTTCAACACTTCCTAGCTTCAGTCGGACATTATATCAGAAATGATGGCGGTGATGTGGCTGGCCATCCGTTTGGTCCTCTCGGTGCTGATTTCCATGTGTTGTCGATGTTTCATCTCATCGTTCAACAAGCTCAGTGAGTTCTTGCTCACTGCCTGTCAGGCAATCAATATCATCTGCGAAGCGAAGGTTGGTGATGTTTCTCCCTTCAGTGCTGACTGTGCTGACATGATCGTCAAGTGTGTCAGTCATGATGTTGAAAAGTGTGAAGGACAGAAGGTAGCCCTGACCAACTCCAACTGAAGAATGGAATCAGTCTTCAATCGGACACTGGGTCAATGAAATACTGTACTGGTTGTCTTGGAATACTGTTACTTGATTATTGTGAGTAGCGTTTGCCCAGTGTTACATTTCTTCGTTGTGCCTCTCGTCTGACTCAGTTAAACACTTTGGTCAAGTTGGAGCTGATGTTGGAGGTGTTCTTTGAAAAAGGTGCACAGGTTATTACAGATCTGTTTGGTAGTGTTTCTGCCTTTGTGGAATTTGGCCTGTTCTACAGCAATACTGGTGTCTTTTTCCCGTTATCTATTCAGAATGATTTTGAGCTTTACTTTGCAGGCATTACTGGTCAAATCAACATGCAGCAGTTCCGAAAGTGTTGGATGTATGTGTTGTTGGGAAAGGTGATCATGAGTGGTGTTGGAGGTATTTGTTGGGAAAGGTGACATTGAGTAGTGTTGGAGGTATGTGTTGTTGGGAAAGGTGATCATGAGTGGTGTTGGGGGTATTTGTTGGGAAAGGTGATCATGAGTGGTGTTGGAGGTATGTGTTGTTGGGAAAGGGGATCATGAGTGGTGTTGGAGGTATTTGTTGGGAAAAGTAAGAATGAGTGGTGTTGGAGGTATTTGTTGGGAAAAGTAAGAATGAGTGGTGTTGGAGGTATTTGTTGGGAAAAGTAAGAATGAGTGGTGTTGGAGGTATGTGTGCCATTAGTTGGGTGTTTGGCATGGGCCACTCGCCACTGTCAGATTGTGTTGCAGATGGCAGTTGGGATTTCAGTTACACTTTTTCATATCTCAGGAGTTCTTCAGGGGGGGGATGTCAGTGCCTGCATCTTTACCACATTTTATCGACTTCACTGTTGCTACACCTTCCTCACGGAAAAGTCATCTTTTGATGAATCATGTACTGATAACACAACTGGATCTCTTTTACTCCATCTGTTGTACAGTTCAGAGCAGTCTTCAGTCCTTGTATTAGCGTCCGTATCGGGGAAGATTTGTCCCAAAGCTGCTGTGGCCACTGCTAATCTATGACATTTGCACCAGCACAGTGGAAGCAATGGAAGCCAAAATCAACAAATACACAAGAAAATGGCTCGGTGTCCCACCTGGTCTCACTGATGTTGCATTCTACTGTCGTCAAGCAATGCTGAAGCTACCTCTCAAATCCATAGTGGAGGAATACAAAGTTGGGAAAGCAAGACTGTTGAGCATGCTAGAGGAATCGGAAGACAATATCGTGAGATCAGTTCAGCCAAAGCTGAGAACTGGCAGAAAATGGA
>JAPXFY010000020.1:75091504-75104004 GCA_030674185.1 Monoplex corrugatus
TGAGTGAGTTTGTGTGTATGTGAGTGTGTCTGTGTGAGTGTGTGTGTGAGTGTGTGTGAGTGTGTGTGAGTGTGTGTGAGTGTGTGTGAGTGTGTGTATGTGAGTGTGTTGGTGTGTGTGTGTGTGTGTGTGTGTAAGTGTGTGTGTGTGTGTGTGTGTGTGTGTGTGTGTGTGTGTGTGTGTGTGTGTGTGTGCAAGGGTGAGCGAATGTATGTGAGAGTGTGTGTGTGTGTACTTTTGAAGGAGGAATGTAAAAGATGGTACACTGGTGTAGGGGTGTGTGGGGAGGTATGGTGGTTTGGTGATGAACATTATGACTGGTGGTTATGAACATTATGACTGGTGGTGATGAACATTATGACTGGTGGTGATGAACATTATGACTGGTGGTGATGAACATTATGACTGACCCTGGGGAAGGTATGGTGGTTTGGTGATGAACATTATGATTGGGGAAGGTATGATGGTTTGGTGATGAACATTATGACTGGGGAAGGTATGGTGGTTTGGTGATGAACATTATGATTGAGGAAGGTATGATGATTTGGGGATGAACATTATGATTGGGGAAGGTATGATGGTTTGGTGATGAACATTATGACTGGTGGTGATGAACATTATGACTGGTGGTGATGAACATTATGACTGACCCTGGGGAAGGTATGGTGGTTTGGTGATGAACATTATGACTGGGGAAGGTATGGTGGTTTGGTGATGAACATTATGACTGGGGAAGGTATGGTGGTTTGGTGATGAACATTATGACTGGGGAAGGTATGGTGGTTTGGTGATGAACATTATGACTGGGGAAGGTATGGTGGTTTGGTGATGAACATTATGACTGACCCTGGGGAAGGTATGATGGTTTGATGATGGACATTATGACTGGTGGTGATGAACATTATGACTTGGGAAGGTATGATGGTTTGGTGATGAACATTATGACTGACCCTGGGGAAGGTATGATGGTTTGGTGATGGACATTATGACTGGTGGTGATGAACATTATGACTGGTGGTGATGAACATTATGACTGGTGGTGATGAACATTATGACTGACCCTGGGGAAGGTATGATGGTTTGTTGATGAACATTATGACTGGTGGTGATGAACATTAACACTGACCCTGGGGAAGGTATGATGGTTTGCTGATGAACATTATGACTGGTGGTGATGAACATTAACACTGACCCTGGGGAAGGTATGATGGTTTGTTGATGAACATTATGACTGGTGGTGATGAACATTAACACTGACCCTGGGGAAGGTATGATGGTTTGGTGATGAACATTATGGCTGATCCTGGGGAAGGTATGGTGGTTTGGTGATGAACATTATTACTGGTGGTGATGAACATTAACACTGACCCTGGGGAAGGTATGATGGTTTGGTGATGAACATTATGACTGGTGGTGATGAACATTAACACTGACCCTGGGGAAGGTATGATGGTTTGGTGATGAACATTATGACTGGTGGTGATGAACATTATGACTGACCCTGGGGAAGGTATGATGGTTTGGTGATGAACATTATGACTGACCCTGGGGAAGGTATGATGGTTTGGTGATGAACATTATGACTGACCCTGGGGAAGGTATGATGGTTTGGTGATGAACATTATGACTGACCCTGGGGAAGGTATGGTGGTTTGGTGATGAACATTATGACTGACCCTGGGGAAGGTATGATGGTTTGGCGATGAAAATTAACACTGACCCTGGGGAGAGAAGTTGGGAAAAAGATCCCGTGCATTTGAGAAAATACCGCATTGCTTGACAAACATTTTTCGTTCGGAAATGTTCGTGATTCGTGTGTTCATACCTGAATAAACATTCGCCTGAGAAATGTCACGCAGGCCTAAGTCCTGGGAGGAGAAATCTACTTTGTTGCCTTGTTACTTGGTTTGTTTGCATGTATATAGAAACAACAATAACAACAACAACAGCAGTAATGATGATGATAATGATACTACTACTACTACTACTACTACTACTACTACTACTACTACTACTACTACTACTACTACTACTACTACTACTTCTAATAATAATAATGATGATAATAGTAATAATGATAATAATAATGATGATGATGATGATAATAATGATAATGATAATAATAATAAATGATAATAACAATAATAATAATAATAATAGTAATAATAATGAAAATAATAACAATAAAAATAATAATATAATAATATAATAATAATAATAATAATAATATTAATAATAATAATAATGATGATGATAATAATAATAATAATAATAATTATAATGATAATAATAATAATAATAAATAACAATAAAAATAATAATAATAATAATAATAATAATAATGAGAAGACGAAGAACAAGAAGTCCGAGCAAGAAAAAGATTAAAAAAGATGTAAACAGGGAAAAGCCCCAGGTTCAGACAATATTACTTCACAATGGTTATTAAGGTCCTAGAAGAATTTGGTATGAAAAAAAGTAATAGTCCTCATAAATGAAAATTGTGACACCAGCTTGATGACTCATCATCATCATGTCCTGCCGCATGGCGTTGGCGATCATGAGCCCTCCACAAGAATCTATCTCTTGTCGCTGCGAGTTTATCTCCCACCCTCTCTGTCTTCAGTCATAACGTCGAGTTGTTCCGGAACAGGGGAAGAAACTGCTGTCACCCAGTCAGACTCTATGTCTTCCTCGTTAATCTCCCTTCCATTATTTATACTGGCCATGCGTTGTTTCTGTCATGTATTCTCTCTTCTGTAAGTCATTTTATTAGTGGGAGAACAGGGGGGGATTGGGACATGTTTGTTTGTTTGTTTCTCTGACTGTTGTTGTGTACAGTGTGACTGTTGTTGTGTACAGTGTGACTGTTGTTGTGTACAGTGTGACTGTTGTTGTTTACAGTGTGACTGTTGTTGTGTACAGTGTGACTGTTGTTGTTTACAGTGTGACTGTTGTTGTTGTGTACAGTCTGATTGTTGTTGTGTACAGTGTGACTGTTGTTGTTTACAGTGTGACTGTTGTTGTGTCTGTTGTTGTTTGTACATGTGTGATTGTTGTTGTGTACAGTGTTGTTTGTTGTGTGTGTGTGATGTGTTTGTTTTGTGTACAGTGACTTGTTGTTGTGTTACAGTTGACTGTTGTTTTGCGTTGTTGTGTTGTTGTGTACAGTGTGTGTTGTTGTTGTAGTATGTTTGTTTGTAGTTGTTGACTGTTGTTGTGTGTACAGTGTGACTGTTGTTTGTTTGTGATTGTTTGTTGTTGTGTAAGTAATGTGTGTTGTTGTGTGTAGTGTTGACTGTTGTTGTTTTAGTGTGATGTTTGTTGTGTTGTGTGTTGTTGTACGTGTTGTTGTTTGTCAGTTGTGTTTGTTGTGTGTACTGTTGTTGTTAGTTTGTGTAGTTGTTTGTTTGTTGTTATGTGGTTGTTGTTGTTACAGTGTTGTTTGTTGTTGTACAGTGTGACTGTTTGTTGTACAGTGTGACTGTGTTTGTTTACAGTGTGTTGTTGTTGTTACGTGGACTGTTGTTTTAAGTGTGATGTTGTTGTTGTACATTGACTGTTGTTTTAATGTGTGTTGTTGTTGTGTTTGTTGTGTAGTTGTTGTTGTTGTTCAGTTGTTGATGTTGTTGTTGTTAGTGTGATTTTGTTGTTTACAGTGTACTGTTTGTTGTATGTGTTGTTGGTGTGTGTGTGTTTTGTACAGTGTGACTGTTGTTGTTTACGTGTGACTGTTTGTTGTGTTGTACAGTGTGACTGTTGTTGTTAGTGTGATGTTGTTGTTTTTAGTGTGACGTTGTTGTTGTTACAGTGTATGTTGTTGTTTGTTAGTGTGACTGTTGTTGTGTTGTGTGTTGTTGTTTAGATGTTGTTGTTGTGTGTACAGTGTTTGTTGTGTTGTGTACAGTGTGTGTTGTTTGTGTTACAGTGTGACTTGTGTTGTGTTGTGTGTGACTGTTGTTGTTGTGTACAGTGTGACTGTTTTGTTGTGTGATGTTGGTGTTGGTTGTTTGTTGTACAGTGTGTGTGTTGTTGTTGTGTGTTTTGTTGATGTTTGTTGTTGTGTGGATGTTTGTTGTGTTACAGTGTGACTGTTGTTTTTGTGTACAGTGTGACTGTTTGTTGTTGTGTGTGTTGTTTGTTTGTTACAGTGTGACTGTTGTTGTTGTTAAGTGTATGTTGTTTGTTTGTAGTGTTGATGTTGTTTACGTGTGTTTTTTGTAGTTGTGGTTTGTTGTGTGTTGTGTGTGTTTGTTGTTTGTACAGTGTGACTGTTGTTGTTGTGTACAGTGTACTGTTGTTGTTGTGTACAGTGTACTGTTTGTTGTGTACTGTTGATTGTTGTTGTGTATGTTTGTTGTTGTTCGTGTACTGTTGTTTTGTTGTGTGTGTTGTGTATTGTTGTTGTGTTAGTACTGTTGTTGTTTTGTACGTGTGTTGTGTTGGTGTGTGTGTTGTTAGTTTGTTGTGTGTTGACTGTTGTGTTGTGTGTACAGTTGTTGTTGTGTTGTGTTGTTGTTGTTGTTGTGTAGGTTGTTGTTGGTATGTGTTGTTTTGTGTGTACGTGTGACTGTTGTTGTTGTATGTGTTGATGTTGTTTGTTGTGTACTGTTGTTGTGTTGTGTGTTGTTGTTACAGTGTGACTGTTGTTGTGTGTGTGGGTGTTTGTGTTGTGTTGTTTTGTTTTGTGTGTGAGTTGTTGTTGTTAGTGTGATGTGTTGTTGTTGTGTACAGTGTGACTGTTGTTGTGTAGTTGTGTGTTGTTGTGTAGTGTGTGTTGTTGTGTAGTTGTGTTTGTTTGTACTGTTGTTGTTGTTGTTGTGCAGGTGTGTTGTTGTGTTAGTGTGTGTGTGTTGTTGTTTGTACAGTGTATGTTGTTGTTGTGTACGTGTTTGTTGTTGTAATTGTGTTGTTGTTGTGTAGTGTGTGTGTTTTGTTGTGTGGTGTTTGTTGTTCAGTGTGACTGTTGTTGTTGTTTCAGTGTGACTGTTGTTGTTGTTGTTACAGTGTGTGTGTTGTTGTTGTTACAGTGTACTGTTGTTGTTGTTGTGTACTGTGGACTGTTGTGTTGTGTAGTGTTTTGTGTTGTTGTGTACAGTGTGCTGTTTTTGTGTGTTGTGTGAGTGACTGTTGTTGTGTACAGTGTGATGTTTTGTGTGTGTGACTGTTGTTGTGTTACAGTGTGACTGTTGTTGTTGTGTGTAGTGTACTGTTGTTGTTGTTGTATGTGTTGTGTTGTTGTTTGTGTTTGTATGTTTGTTGTGTGTTGTGTTGTGACGTTGTTGTTGTGTGTACGTGTTGTTGTTGTTTGTTGTGTTGTTGTTGTATGTGACTGTTGTTTACGTGTGTGTGTTTGTTACAGTGTACGTGTTGTGTTGGTACAGTGTGACTGTTGTTGTGTTGTGTACAGTGTGACTGTTGTTGTTGTGTACAGTGCTGTGATGTTGTTGTTACAGTGTGACTGTTGTTGTTTGTACATGTGACTGTGTTGTTGTTGTGTACAGTTTTGATGTTGATGTTGTTGTGTACAGTGTGACTGTGTTGTTGTGTACAGTGTGATGTTGTTGTTGTGTACAGTGTGACTGTGTTGTTGTGTGTACAGTGTGACTGTTGTTGTTGTGTACAGTGTGACTGTTGTTTGTTGTGTACAGTGTGACTGTGTTGTTGTGTACGTGTGACTGTTGTTGTGTACAGTGTGACTGTTGTGTTGTGTACAGTGTGACTGTTGTTGTTGTGTACAGTGTGACTGTGTTGTTGTGTACAGTGTGACTGTTGTTGGTTTGTGGTACAGTGTGACTGTGTTGTTGTGTACAGTGTGACTGTTGTTGTGTTGTGTACAGTGTGACTGTTTTGTTGTGTACAGTGTGATGTTGTTGTTGTTGTACAGTGTGACTGTTGTTGTTGTGACAGTGTGACTGTTGTGTTGTGTACAGTGTGACTGTTGTTGTGTGTTGACTGTGAAGTGTGACTGTTGTGTTGTTGTTGTGTACAGTGTGACTGTTGTTGTGTACAGTGTGACTGTGTTGTTACAGTTGACTGTTGTTGGTACAGTGTGCTGTTGTTGTGTTACGTGGACTGTTGTTGTGTACAGTGTGACTGTTGTTGTGTACAGTGTGACTTGTTGTTTGTGTACAGTGTGACTGTTGTTGTGTACAGTGTGACTGTTGTTGTGTACAGTGTGACTGTTTGTGTGTACAGTGTGACTGTTGTTGTGTACAGTGTGACTGTTGTTGTTGTACAGTGTGTTACTGTTGTTGTGTACAGTGTGACTGTGTTGTGTACAGTGTGACTGTTGTGTGTGTACAGTGTGACTTGTTGTTGTGTACAGTGTGACTGTTGTTGTTACAGTGTGACTGTGTTGTTACAGTTGATGTTGGTTGTTACAGTGACTGTTGTTGTTGTACAGTGTGACTGTTGTTGTTACAGTGTGACTGTTGTTGTGTACAGTGTGACTGTTGTTGTTGTACAGTGTGACTGTGTGTCGTGTGTTGTTGTACAGTGTGACTGTTGTTGTGTTACAGTGTGTGTTGTTGTTGTGTACAGTGTGATTTTTGTTCGTGTATGTTGTTGTGTACAGTTTTTTGTGACATGTGTGTTGTTGTGTACGTTTGTGTGTGTGTACAGTGTGACTGTTGTTGTGTACATGTACTGTTGTTGTGTACTGGATGTTGTTGTGTACAGGTGTGACTGTTGTTGTTTGGTTGTTACAGTGTGACTGTTGTTGTGTACAGTGTGACTGTTTTGTTACAGTGTGACTGTTGTTGTGTACAGTGTGACTGTTGTTGTGTACAGTGTGACTGTTGTTGTGTACAGTGTGACTGTTGTTGTTACAGTGTGACTGTTGTTGTTACAGTGTGACTGTTGTTGTGTACAGTGTGACTGTTGTTGTGTACAGTGTGACTGTTTTGTGTACGTGTGACTGTTGTTGTGTACATGTGACTGTTGTTGTTGTGTACAGTGTGACTGTTGTTGTTACATGTGATGTTGTGTGTACAGTGTGACGTTGTTGTATGTGTTGTTGTGTACAGTGTGACTGTTGTTTTTGTTGTTACAGTGTGACTGTTGTTGTGTACAGTGTGACTGTTGTGTGTGTGACTGTTGTGTACTGTTGTTGTTGTTGTGTACAGTACGTGGACTTGTTGTTGTTGTGTACAGTGTGACTTCGTTGTTGTGTACAGTGTGACTGTTGTTGTGTACAGTGTGACTGTTGTTGTTACAGTGTGACTGTTTGTTTGTGTACAGTGTGACTGTTGTTGTTGTACTCAGTGTGACTGTTTGTTGTTGTTACAGTGTGACTGTTGTTGTGTACAGTGTACTTGTTGTACATGTGACTGTTGTTGTTACAGTGTGACTGTTGTTGTGTGTACTTGTGATGTTGTTGTGTTGTTACAGTGTGACTGTTGTTGTGTACAGTGTGACTGTTGTTGTGTACAGTGTGACTGTTGTGTTGTGTACAGTGTGACTGTTTGTTGTGTACGTGTGACTGTTGTGTTTACAGTGATGTTGTTGTTTACAGTGTGACTTGTTGTGTACGGTACGTGTGTACTGACTTGTTGTTGTGTACAGTGTGACTGTGTTGTTCAGTGTGACTGTTGTTGTGTACAGTGTGACTGTTGTTTGTGTACAGTGTGACTGTTGTTGTTACAGTGTGTACTTGTTGTTAGTTGACTGTTGTTGTGTTGTGTACAGTGTGACTGTGTGTTACTGTATGTTGTGTTACAGTGTGACTGTGTTTGTACATGTGACTGTTGTTGTTACAGTGTGACTGTTGTTGTGTTACAGTGTGACTGTTGTTTTGTGTATGTTGTTGTTACAGTGTGACTGTTGTTGTGTGTACAGTGTGACTGTTGTTGTTGTACAGTGTGACTGTTGTTGTTGTTGTGACTTGTTTCGTACTGTTGTGTACAGTGTGACTGTTTGTTGTGTACAGTGTGACTGTTGTTGTTGTACAGTGTGACTGTTGTGTTGTGTGTACAGTGTGACGTTGTTGTGTACAGTGTGACTGTGTTGTTACAGTGTGACTGTTGTTTTACAGTTGACTGTTGTTGTTACAGTGTGACTGTGTTGTGTACAGTGTGACTGTTGTTGTGTCAGTGTGACTGTTGTTGTTTACAGTGTGACTGTGTTGTTACAGTGTGACTGTTGTGTACGTGTGACTGTTGTTTTACAGTGTGACTGTTGTTGTTACAGTGTGATGTTGTGTGACAGGTGACTGTTGTTGTGTACAGTGTGACTGTTGTGTGTACAGTGTGACTTTGTTGTGTACATGTGACTGTTGTGTTACAGTGTGACTGTTGTGTGTACGTGTGACTGTTGTTGTGTACATGTGACTGTGTTGTGTACATGTACTGTTTGTTGTGTACAGTGTATGTTGTTGTGTACAGTGGACTTTTTGTGACAGTGTGACTGTTGTGTGTACATGTGCTGTTGTTGTTGTACGTGTGACTGTTGTGTGTACAGTGTGACTGTTGTTGTGTACATGTGACTGTTGTTGTGTACATGTGACTGTTGTGTACAGTGTGACTGTTGTGTACAGTGTGACTGTTTTGTGTACATGTGACTTGTTGTGTACATGTGACTGTTGTTGTGTCATGTGACTGTTTTTACAGTGTGACTTGTTTGTGTACATGTGACTGTTGTTGTGTACAGTGTGACTGTTGTTGTGTACAGTGTACTGTTGTTGTGTACAGTGTGACTGTTGTTACAGTGTGCTGTTGTTGTTACATGTGACTGTTGTTGTTACAGTGTGACTGTTGTTGTTACATGTGACGTGTTGTGTACAGTGTGACTGTTGTTGTGTACAGTGTGACTGTTGTTGTGTACAGTGTGACTGTTGTGTACAGTGTGACTGTTGTTTGTACAGTGTGACGTGTTGTTACAGTGTGACTGTGTGACAGTGTGACTGTTGTTGTTACAGTGTGACTGTTGTTGTGTACAGTGTGACTTTGTTGTGTACAGTGTGACTGTGTTGTGTACAGTGTGACTGTTGTTGTTACAGTGACTGTGTTGTGTACAGTGTGACTGTTGTATGCTACACGTGACATGTTAACAGGTGACTGATGTGTAACAGTGTGACGTGTTGTTGTTTGTAGTGTGATTTGTTGTGTACAGTGTGACTGTTGGTGTGTTGTTGTGTTGTGTGTGGACTGTTTGTTGTACGTGTATGTTGTTGTGTACAGTGTGACTGTTGTTGTGTACAGTGTGACTGTTGTTGTGTAAGTGTGTGTTGTTGTGTCAGTGTGACTGTGTTGTTGTTTATGTGATGTTGTTGTTGTACAGTGTGATGTTGTTGTTAAGGTGTATGTTGTGTACAGTGTGTTGTTGTGTGTTACAGTGTGACTGTTGTTGTTTTACAGTGTGATGTTTGTTGTTTGTCAGTGTGACTGTTGTGTGTGTACAGTGTGACTGTTGTTGTGTACAGTGTGACTGTTGTTGTGTTCAGTGTGACTGTTGTTGTGTACAGTGTGATGTTTTGTGTACAGTGTGACTGTTGTGTTACAGTGTGACTGTTGTTGTGTCGTGTGACTGTTGTTGTGTACAGTGTGACTGTTGTTGTTTACAGTGTGCTGTTGTTGTGTACAGTGTGACTGTTGTTGTGTACAGTGTGACTGTTGGTTGTTGTGTTATGTTACAGTTAATGTTGTTGGTACAGTGTGACTGTTGTTGTTACAGTTGACTGTTGTTGTTTACAGTGTGACTGTTGTTTTACCAGTGTGACGTTTGTACAGTGTATGTTTTGTGTACAGTGTGACTGTTGTTGTGTACAGGTGACTGTGTGTCATTGCTGTTTTGTACAGTGTGACGTTGTTGTGTACATTGTGACTGTTGTTTGTACATGTGACTTCTTGTTACATTGATTGTTGTGTACAGTGTGACGTGTTGTGTACAGTGTGACAGTTGTGTACATGTGACTGTTGTTGTGTACAGTGTGACATGTTGTTGTGTACAGGTGACTGTTGTGTACAATGTGACTGTTGTTGTGTACATGTGACTGTGTTGTGTACATGTGACTGTGTGACAGTGTGTTTTTTTATTATTATTAAATCAGGTGGATGCATCATTATAGTTCTTTTTATTGCTTCCTTAACATTGTATTATTATAGTTCATGTGTTTTCAGCACAGTGGTAGGGATTGACATGTGTTCGCTTTACGTGGGTCTACCTGTGTCTGTCATGCTTGTGTACAGGGTGCATGGCTCTTGTCAGATGAGATGTTGTCCACGTTGTTCTTCTTCTTTATATTTTTACTGTTATTTTGTTATTGTCTTCTTCTTGCTATTATAATTATTATCACCACAGTACGCGTGCAAAAACACAAACACGCGTGCGGGTACGCATGCAGGCGCACGTGAGTCACACACACACATACACACATACGCATACATACACACATATGCGCGCGCACACCCCCACACACACCCCCACACACACACACACAAACACACAGACGCATGCGCACACGTACCTGCACGCACACATACACGCTCACGCGCGCACACACACACACACATGCGCGCGCGCAAACACACACACACACACATGCCCACACGCACATGCACAAGCATGCACACACACACACACACGCGCGCACATACACACAAACACACACACACACAAACACACACATACACACACACGCGCGCGCACGTGCGCGCATACACACCGACTCATGCGCACATGCATAGGCACGTACACACACACACGCACACACACGCACACACAGACACGCGCACATACACACACGCACACAGACACGCGCACACACACACACGCGCACACACACAGAGCATACACACACACGCGCGCACACACACACACGCACACATACACACGCGTGCGCGTGCACACACACACAGACACACACACACACAAACGCGCACACACACACAGACACACACACACACACACAGAGTAAGGAGTACGCAGTTTTATTACCAAAAGAGTGATGGGAACAGCGGACAAAGCAGTGAGTAAACAATTCAGTGCTGATACTGTACAGGTGTGGGTAAACTGAACACATGACACCTGGTGTGTATGACTGATACTGTACAGGTGTGGGTAAACTGGACACATGACATGTGGTGTGTATGACTGATACTGTACAGGTGTGGGTAAACTGGACACATGACACCTGGTGTGTATGACTGATACTGTACAGGTGTGGGTAAACTGGACACATGACATGTGGTGTGTATGACTGATACTGTACAGGTGTGGGTAAACTGGACACATGACATGTGGTGTGTATTACTGATACTGTACAGGTGGGGGTAAACTGGACACATGACACCTGGTGTGTATGACTGACACTGTACAGGTGTGGGTAAACTGGACACATGACACCTGGTGTGTATGACTGATACTGTACAGGTGTGGGTAAACTGGACACATGACACCTGGTGTGTATGACTGATACTGTACAGGTGTGGGTAAACTGGACACATGACACCTGGTGTGTATGGCTGATACTGTACAGGTGTGGGTAAACTGGACACATGACATGTGGTGTGTATGGCTGATACTGTACAGGTGTGGGTAAACTGGACACATGACATGTGGTGTGTATGGCTGATACTGTACAGGTGTGGGTAAACTGGACACATGACACCTGGTGTGTATGACTGATACTGTACAGGTGTGGGTAAACTGGACACATGACACCTGGTGTGTATGGCTGATACTGTACAGGTGTGGGTAAACTGGACACATGACACCTGGTGTGTATGACTCATGGCATTTTTGGAGTCTGGAGTTTACAGGGGGAAGACGGATCTTTGACTCACTGACTAAGCTGACACCAGCAGAATGATGGACACATTGAAATGGGCACCAACAGACTGGCTTTCAGTTTTGCTGTCTAGGATTGAACTCCAGATATCAGGTGTTAAGTTCACAGTTCTGTCAGCAGAACCAATCAGCCTGCCTGGTCAAAGTGCCACTGACTTTGTTCAGCACTAATCCTCCAATGGAAAATACACAATTGACTGATTCGAAGCACTCTAAAACAAGTTATAAATATATCAATACTAATACCTACATGATATGAAGCACTCTAAAACAAGTTATAAATATATCAATACTAATACTTACATGATATGAAGCACTCTAAAACAAGCTATAAATATATCAATACTAATACTTACATGATATGAAGCACTCTAAAACAAGCTATAAATATATCAATACTATATACTTACATGATATGAAGCACTCTAAAACAAGCTATAAATATATCAATACTAATACTTACATGATATGAAGCACTCTAAAACAAGCTATAAATATATCAATACTAATACCTACATGATATGAAGCACTCTAAAACAAGCTATAAATATATCAATACTAATACCTACATGATAAAAAGCACTCTAAAACAAGCTATAAATATATCAATACTAATACCTACATGATAAAAAGCACTCTAAAACAAGCTATAAATATATCAATACTAATACCTACATGATATGAAGCACTCTAAAACAAGCTATAAATATATCAAT
>JAPXFY010000020.1:75109004-75114004 GCA_030674185.1 Monoplex corrugatus
CAAGCTACTGCGACCAACCTCAAAAATACCAAAATCGCAACATGGAACATCAGAACATCGTTACAAAAAGGTAAATTAGACAATATCAAAATGGAGATGGAAAGGCTTAACATTAGTATTTTAGGACTAGGGGAACTGAGATGGAAGGGGGCAGGCATAACATCAGGAGAGTATACAGTAATATACTTTGATGGAAACTCACATGAAAGAGGAGTGAGCATCGTAATGGACAGGGACAAATCAAAAGCAGTTAAGGGATACTGGGCTGTGTCCGACAGAGTTTTGCTGGTCAAATTGGGAGGCAGGCCATTTGATATCAACATTATTCAGGTGTATGCACCAATATCCGCAAATACTCAGGAAGATATCGACAACTTCTACGAAGTATTAGAGATGGCCAAGACCCAATGTAATAATGGAACATTTTAATGCTAAACTGGGACAGGATAGGGTGGAGGACATAATTGGACCTCATGGCCTTGGTACACAAAATGAAAGGGGAGGGAAACTTGTAGAATGGGCACAGATGAATGAGTTCATAGTAGGAAACATCTGGATTGAGCAGCCTAAAAGAAAACAATGGACTTGGATGAGTCCAGGAGATAATACCAAAAATCAGATTGACTATATCCTGATTAATAAAAGATTTAGAAATTGTTTACTGTCAGCAAAAACACTACCAGGCGCAGACTGCAACAGTGACCACAATCCTGTAGTGGGAAGATTTAGGCTGAAATTACGGAAAAGAAATCAGACCAAAAGCAACATCAAACTAAATCTTGGACTCTTAAAGACAGATGAAGTGATACGTCAAAAATTTAATGTACATGTTCAAAACAAATTCAGTGCTCTGGAAGACGTTGGTGACAGTGAGGAACAATGGACAAAGTTGAGAAATTCGATAAATGAAGCTTGTGAAGAAATCCCTGAAGTAGATAGAAAAGCAAAAAAAGAACTGGATGACAAAAGAAATTTTAGGCTTGATGGAGGAACGAAGGAAGGCAAAGAGAAACGAGAAGATCTACAGGAAGATAAACGAAAAAATCAGGAATAGGTGCAAGGAAGCTAAGGAAGCTTGGATGAAAACAAAATGCAAATAAATAGAAGATCGACACAAAACGGATCCTCAAGGTATATACAGCTGAATTGAAGAAATTGTCCACAGGAAAAATACATGCACATCAACTGGTTGCTTAAAATCGAAAGATGGCACGCTTATCATGGAAAAAGACAAAATACTGGACAGATGGGGAGAGTAATTAAAGACCTTTTTGAAGATGACAGAAACGAAGAACACATTATAAGAAAGAACTTTGAAGGACCACCCATAATGAAAGATAAAGTTAGAGCAGCACTGAAAAAGATGAAACCAGGAAAAGCCCCAGGACCAGACAACATTACTACAGAGATGGTTGAAGCCCTGGATGAATTTGGTATTGAAAAAATAACAATCCTCCTAAATAAAAATTTACGACACTGGAAAAATCCCCAAAGATTTGTCAAAATCAATTTTTATTGCACTTCCAAAGAAGACAGGGGCTATAGAATGCGAACTCCGTCACACAATCAGTTTGACAAGTCATGTAACAAAAATCCTTTGAAGAATAATCATGATGATGACAAGGAATAGACTCAAAAGAGAAATAGCAGATGAACAGTGTGGATTTGTGGAAGGGAAAGGAACTATTAATGCCATATACATCCTAAGAACTATCATAGTGAGGTCAATTGAGATGAATAAGGATTTATATTTATGCTTTGTTGATTATACCAAGGCTTTCGGTCGGGTAAGACATGAAGAATTGATCAACCAACTAGAAAGACTCAATATTGATAGAAAAGATCTACGAATAATCAGAAATATGTATTGGGAACAAACAGCTGCAAAGAGAATAGAAAACGATATAAGTTCTTTCCAAAACATCAAAAGAGGAATCACACAGGGTTGTGTTTCGTCACCAGATCTGTTTTCACTTTACAGCGAAAACATCATGAGAAACCTAGAGGAAGACCCTGGATTAAAGGTTGGAAGAAAACTTATAAATAATATTCGATACGCAGATGACACCGTGCTAATTTCAGAAAATGAAAAAGACCTTCAAAACCTTGTGAATATACTAGAAATAGACAGCAAAGGTAAGGGGTTGGAAATAAACAGCAGGGAGACTGAAGTCATGGTGATCAGTAAAAAACAGGAAATCCCCGCATGCAAAAGAACAGCAAACAGCACAACCTTGAGACAGGTTGATAAGTCTAAATACCTGGGAACGATCATTCCACCAGACGGCAGATGCACATCAGAAATAGCCAGCAGAATCGGCCAAGCCAAAACAGCAATCAAGAAGATGAAAAACATTCTTACCTATAAATGCCTATCAATTAACATCAGGAAGAGAGTTCTTGAATGTTATATAGAACCAATACTGTTATACGGTTGTGAGGCATGGACAGTCAACAAGCAAAGCCAGAACAAGATTGAGGCAGCCGAGATGTAGTTTCTAAGAAGAATGTTGAGAGTTCCATGGACAGCAAAGAAAACAAACGAGAAAGTCTTGATGGAGGCAGACACAAGAAGATCATTCATAAGGAAGATTAGGAAAAGACACGCAACATTTATTGGCCATTTTATGAGGAAAGGGGAATTAGAACACCTGGTCACAACGGAAAGGTGGAGGGAAAGAGAGCACCAGGTAGACCCAGGGAGAAGATATTCGACGGACTTGCAGAGTGGCTGAAGACAAAGAGGGTGGAAGAGGTGCTTGAGGCAACAAGAGATAGAAACAGATGGAAGGCCATGATCGCCAATGCCATGTGGCAAGGCACCTGATGATGATGATGATGATGATGATGACATCACATTTCCTTAGAGACAAAATGCACAAATACATATACCCTATTATCAATTCTAGGAGAAAGCGTGTAGATTTATCGAACACATACAAGTGAATGAACCAGCATAGCAAAAAATAATAGAAAGAAATAACGGAATGCAAAGGAATAAGGCAGAGACAAAGAGAGTGACAGAAAAGAGAAAATTTCTAGCACAGAATTTCCAGAATGTGGGCATACTATTTCTACCGAAAAAGTCCTTGACATGCCCACAGAGGAAATGTGAAGACTCCAGATGTGATCTATGTCACGACTTCAATGCCAGTCCCCCATGTTAAAACCTGACCTGTCTGTTGACCATCTGAATCAACGTTGCCATCATTCTGCTGCTGATGTCATCATTCTGCTGCTGATGTCATCATTCTGCTGCTGATGTCATCATTCTGTCATTATTCTGCTGCTGATGTCAGCTGACTTTGTCATGGGTGCCTCTCTTTCCCTCCCACTTTCCCATTTCAAGATCTTGCCAGATAATTGCTGGTAGGTTTGGGTGCAGCGCGTATGGATTTGCCCGAGTGCGATGAATCGCTCTTGAAGAAGCGTCAGATTGTCAACAGCTACCTTAGCAATGTCCTCCATGGTGTGTGAGGTCAGGGTACCCCCGTATTCAGGAGATAGGTAGGCAGGGTCTATGAATTCATGCAGCTTGGCCCAGTCTGTACCCAGTCGTACGATCTGCAATGATGATGATAATGATAATGACAATGATAATAGTAACAAAATGACAACAGTAAAAACAACAACAATCATCATCGTCATCACCATTATCATCATCAACCATCATCACCATCATCACATCACCATTATCAACATCAACCATCATCAGCCATCATCAATCATCATCAACCACCATCATCATCATCATCATCATCATCATCATCATCACCATGTGATCATCATCATCATCACCATGTGATCATCATCATCATCACGTCGTCATCGTCATCAATATCATCATCATCATCACCATCATCATCATCATCATCATCATCATCACCATCACCACCAACACCAACACCAACACCAACACCACATCATCATCATCATCATCATCATCATCACATTATCATCATCATCATCATCATCGTCGTCTTCATCATCAACATCAACAACAAAAGCATGACAGACAAAGCAGACACACGTAAAGCATGTACATGTCAACCCCTATCACTGTGACGATACAGATGAAATGTTATGGTTAAGTGTAAATGAATCCATAAAATGACATAAAATAATATCCTCTTCCAAAACATTGTGTCAGTCGAGCATGCAACGGGAAAAAAGTCGCTCTACATGTTTTTGTTGTTGTTGGTGTGCGTACGAGTAAATATGTGTGTGTGTGTCTTTGTGTTTATTTGTTTATGTGTTTGTGTCTGTGTGTCTGTGTGTCTTATTTGGTATGTGTGCTCATGTGTGTGTGTGTGTGTGTGTGTGTGTGTGTGTGTGTGTGTGTGTGTTTGTATGTATGTATGTGTGTATGTATGTATGTATGTATGTATGGATGGATGGATGGATGGATGGATGTATGTATGTATGTATGTATGTATGTATGCATGTATGTATGTATGTATGTATGTGTGTATGTATGTATGTATGTATGTATGTATGTATGTATGTATGGATGGATGGATGGATGGATGGATGGATGTATGTATGTATGGATGTATGGATGGATGGATGGATGGATGTATGTATGTATGTATGTATGTATGTATGTATGTATGTGTGTGTGTGTGTGTTCGTGTGTTTTTGTATGTATGCATGTATGTATGTATGTATGTATGTATGTGTGTGTGTTTCTTTGTGTGTATTTGTTTGTGTGTGTATGTTTGTGTGTGCGTGTGTTTGTGCTTATGTGTGTGTTTGTGTATATGTGTGTGTTTAAATGTGTGTTTCAGTGTATGTATGTGTTTAGTGTGCGTGTGTGTTTGGGTTTGTGTGTGTTTCTGTGTGTATTTGTGCGTGTGTGTGTGTGTGTGTGTTTGTGTATATGTATATCTTTGTGTGCGTTTATGTGTGTGTTCGTGTCTATATTTATGTTTATGTGTATATGTATCTGTGTGTGTGCGCGCGCGTGTGTGTGTGTCATGTGTGTGTGTGTGTGTGTATGT
>JAPXFY010000020.1:75119004-75141504 GCA_030674185.1 Monoplex corrugatus
AGAATGGTTTAGACGTTCGCCTGCCAATAACTTAAATCCAGGTTCCAAGGTTCGCTCCCCGTACAGGCCTCGACTTTTCTCCTCAGTTTGAACGGAAAATCATCAACTGAACGTCTAGTCTTTCGGAAGATTACGAAAAACGAGTCGGACCCGTGTGCATTCTGGCTACGCAGGTTTAATAATAATAATAATTACAATATTTATATAGCGCAAAATCTCGACAAAATCAAATCTAAGCGCTGAAACAGACACACACGCACGCACGCACGGACGCACGTACGCACGCACACACACGCACACACACACACACACACACACACACACACACGCGCGCGCGCGCGCGCATGGCTATAAATGGGGAGAAAGAATAAAAGCAATAAAAGCAAGAATAAAAGCAATGGAAAATTATAGAGAGCATATCACATATCCCACAGCAATTGAAAATCGTGAAGAGCAAGGCATTGCCCAGCTGCCTTGGTATAAAACATAGGAGAAACAGATTGATTTCCCAGGTTCCACCCCTCGAAGCCTTCTTGCCTTTCTGAAGTTTTGGTTAAAAAAAAGTGTGAATATGAATATGAATTTGAAGCGAGGGAGAGGGGATGGGCACTGCCTTTATAATGCTGGCCCTCGAAAAAGTTGAGGTCTCTGTCACTTCACTCCCCTACGACCCCAGGGTTACAGAACTGTCTAGGTAAGACTTCAGGACCTGGCCAGCTCGTGAGTTTATGTGCAGGCTTAAGGCTTGTGCCGTGATCATTCGGGATTTTCTCCATCACACAGCACCTTTGTCGATAGTGTACATGGAATTCGTTCCGAGAGCGGAGACGTCATCTTGCGAAATTGAAACTGAAACGGAAGTTCGCAGACTTAGGAATGAAAAATACAAGTATTAAATGTGCTGAAAAATAAAGACAGTAGCTGTAGAGACAATGCCATAACCCCGATAGAACGCTGTCTGCCTTGGAATGGTCTGTACAGATACAACAGACAAAAACAGTCAAACCAAAAGATCCTTACTCTCCACATGAAACCGTTTGGTCTAAAGTACAAAACAAAACGGAAATCTGTGAACAAAACAAGGTGAAAAAAGAACAAAGAATGTAAGGGAATGGAGAGAAGAAAGACTGCTAGGGGTTGGAGAGCAGCAAATGCACACACACACACACACACACAACACACACACACACACACACACACACACACACACACACACACAACACACACACACACACACACACACACACACACACACACACACAACCACACACAAACACACACACACACACACACACACACACACACACACACACACACAACACACACACAACACCACACACACACACACACAAACACACACACAACACACACACACACACACACACACACACACTACCGTCTAATATCACCTCATAGTTAAACACGTACGTTAAATTAAAGAACGAACGAACACACACACACACACACACACACTCACACACACACAAACACACACACACACACACACACACACACACACACACACACACACACACACACACACACACACACACACACACACACACACAGATGACTTCTATATAAAAGAATAAATTTCAGCCCTGATGATATGTTTATGATGATGATTAACAACACCTTCGTCGATAATGATAATGATAAAGATGACGACAACAACGAGAAAGATAATGCAACAACAATGATGAAAACTACATAGCATGATTGATTCTATGGACATACTGACCTCCAGGAACTTACACAGGTTGATGTAAGTCAGTTTGTATAAATCTTCTGCTCGGAAACGACCGGGTTCTGTTTTCCCTGGGGAGAACAAATCAAACCACTCTTACTTTTTGTAATACTTTATCGTTTCAGAAGACAGACACTCATTTCATTGTTTCAGAAGAGAGACACTCATTTCATCGTTTCAGAAGACAGACACTCATTTCATTGTTTCAGAAGAGAGACACTCATTTCATCGTTTCAGAAGAGAGACACTCATTTCATTGTTTCAGAAGACAAACACTCATTTCATCGTTTCAGAAGAGAGACACTCATTTCATCGTTTCAGAAGAGAGACACTCATTCAGTTTTTGCTGGGAGACTAAGACAGGAACGTTGTAAGTACGAGGTTTAGACAAGCCCATACTGACGTCATCACCAACCTGTCCCCCAATGGTCAAGATGACCAAACAGCAAAACACGTATTGGGGCCATGGCATTTCTGTCGAGTGGAGCGATAAGAGCCATGGCCGACAACAAGTCCTCTGATCACCAAGCTCTATGGTAGCTGGCAGGAACTGGAAACAACGGTCAAATCACCGTCACATGTGGCCTGACCATGTAGACGGCAGACGACAGAAGAGGAAGTAGAGGGCACAGTAGGCACTGTCTTCCTTATGCTGGAACACAAAAAGCACTGTTGAACTCCACCACTTAGTGATTTGGAAGTATTGCAGGCTCTCCTTTGATGGGTGACCCCCAAATGTCTTCACATCACCAGCTGTTCTGGACTTCCTGTCCCTGGGATTGTGACATCACCAGCTGTTTTGTACTTCCTACATCGTGTATCCCGTTTTACTCCACATCAGGATTGTGACATCACCAGCTGTTCTGGATTTCCTGTCCCTGGGATTGTGACATCAACCAGCTGTTTTGTACTTCCTGTCCTGGAATTGTGACATCACCAGCTGTTTTGTACTTCCTGTCCATCGGAATTGTGACATCACCAGCTGTTTTGTACTTCCTGTCCATGGGATTGTGACATCACCAGCTGTTTGTACTTCCTGTCACTAGGATTATGACATCACCATCTGTGACATTGTGACCTGTTGAAGTGACGGACATTGTGACCTGATTTTAATGATGGAAATTGTGACCTGTTGTAATGATGGACATTGTGACCTGTTGTAATGATGAACATTGTGACCTGTTGTAATGACGGACATTGTGACCTGTTGTAATGAGGACATTGTGACCTATTGTAATGATGGACATTGTGACCTGTTGTAATGATGGGCATTGTGACCTGTTGTATGATGGACATTTGACCTGTTGTAATGATTGGAATTGTGACCTGTTGTAATGATGACATTGTGACCTGTTGTAATGATACATTGTGACTGTTGTAATGATGACATTGTGACCTGTTGTAATGATGGACATTGTGACCTGTTGTAATGATGGACATTGTGACCTGTTGTAATGATGGACATTGTGACCTGTTGTAATGATGGACATTGTGACCGTTGTAATGATGGACATTGTGACCTGTTGTAATGATGACATTGTGACCTGTTGTAATGATGGACATTGTGACCTGTTGTAATGATGGACATTGTGACCTGTTGTAATGATGGACATTTTGACCTTTTGTAATGATGGACTTTTTGACCTGTTGTAATGATGGACATTGTGACCTGTTGTAATGATGGACATTGTGACCTGTTGTTAATGATGACATTGTGACCTGTTGTAATGATGGACATTGTGACCTGTTGTAATGAGGACATTGTGACCTGTTGTTAATGATGGACATTGTGACCTGTTGTAATGATGGACATTGTGACCTGTTGTAATGATGGACATTGTGACCTGTTGTAATGATGGACATTGTGACCTGTTGTTTAATGAGACATTGTGACCTGTTGTAATGATGACATTGTGACCTGTTGTAATGATGGACATTGTGACCTGTTGTAATGATGGACATTGTGACCTGTTGTAATGAGGACATTGTGACCTGTTGTAATGATGGACATTGTGACCTGTTGTAATGATGGACATTGTGACCTGTTGTAATGATGGACATTGTGACCTGTTGTAATGATGGACATTGTGACCTGTTGTAATGATTGGACATTGTGACCTGTTTGTAATGATGGACATTGTGACCTGTTTGTAATGATGGACATTGTGACCTGTTGTAATGATGGACATTGTGACCTGTTGTAATGATGACATTGTGACCTGTTGTAATGATGGACATTGTGACCTGTTGTAATGATGGACATTGTGACCTGTTGTAATGATGACATTGTGACCTGTTGTAATGATGACATTGTGACCTGTTGTAATGATGGACATTGTGACCTGTTGTAATAGATGGACATTGTGACCTGTTGTAAATGATGGACATTGTGACCTGTTTGAATGTATGAATGGACATTGTGACCTGTTGTAATGATGGACATTGTGACCTGTTGTAATGATGGACATTGTGACCTGTTGTAATGATGGACATTGTGACCTGTTGTAATGATGGACATAGTGACCTGTTGTAATGATGACATTGTGACCTGTTGTAATGATGGACATTGTGACCTGTTGTAATGATGGACATTGTGACCTGTTGTATGATGGACATTGTGACCTGTTGTAATGATGGACATTGTGACCTGTTGTAATGATGGACATTTGAAAACCTGTTGTAATGATGGACATTGTGACTGTTGTAATGATGGACATTGTGACCTGTTGTAATGATGACATTGTGACCTGTTGTAATGATGACATTGTGACCTGTTGTAATGATGACATTGTGACCTGTTGTAATGATGACATTGTGACCTGTTGTAATGATGGACATTGTGACCTGTTGTAATGATGGACATTGTGACCTGTTGTAATGATGGACATTGTGACCTGTTGTAATGATGGACATTGTGACCTGTTGTAATGATGGACATTGTGACCTGTTGTAATGATGACTTTGACCTTTGTAATGATGGACATTGTGACCTGTTGTAATGAGGACATTGTGACCTGTTGTAATGATGACATTGTGACCTGTTGTAATGATGACATTGTGACCTGTTGTAATGATGGACATTGTGACCTGTTGTAATGATGGACATTGTGACCTGTTGTAATGATGACATTGTGACCTGTTGTAATGATGGACATATGAATGTGACCTGTTGTAATGATGGACATTGTGACCTGTTGTAATGATGGACATTGTGACCTGTTGTAATGATGGACATTGTGACCTGTTGTAATGATGACATTGTGACCTGTTGTAATGATGGACATTGTGACCTGTTGTAATGATGGACATTGTGACCTGTTGTAATGATGACATTGTGACCTGTTGTAATGATGGACATTGTGACCTGTTGTAATGATGGACATTGTGACCTGTTATAATGATGGACATTGTGACCTGTTGTAATGATGGACATTTTGACCTTTTGTAATGATGGACTTTTTGACCTATTGTAATGATGGAAATTAAAACCTGTTGTAATGATGGACATTGTGACCTGTTGTTATGATGACATTGTGACCTGTTGTTTTTCTTTTTTCTTCTTCTGCGTTCGCACGTTCACAAGGTCAGTCCAGTCAGTGAGACGAATGTTGTCGTGTCCTCCATGTCCTGTCGGCAGCCATAGAACTTGGTGCGGAGGGGAGCTGCCGTCGGCCACACTTGTTCCCTCTGCTCTTGGAAGAGGGGGCAGATCTGAAGGATGTGTTCTGGTGTCTGTTCTTCCGGACCACAAGGACAGATAGGTGATGGGGCCAGCTTCATCTTCCTGAACAGGTGGGCATTCAGGCGACAGTGACCTGTTCTGAGCCTGAAGATCGCCACCTGCTGCAGACGGCTAAGGAGATGGTATGGATCCTTTGAGGTTGTTCTGCAGAAGGCTGCCTTCACAAGGGTCTTCTTCTCCCTGAAGCTAAGGCTTTTTTCTGGTTGTCTTCCTTTGGCTCCATCTTTGGCAAGCTGGTCTGCTGCTTCGTTTCCAGGTATCCCACAATGGGCCGGAACCCACTGCAGGACCACACGTCGATGCTTGGCGACATCTTGCAGCTTTTCCATGAGATGTGGAAGTTTGTCCCCTGCAAGTGCTTCCAATACAGACTTTGCATCGGAGAGGAAGACAACTTGGGTGCAGTCGCTCTGAATGTTATGAATTAGAGCTGCTGCCTTCATAAGAGCCTCCACTTCTGCTGCATAGTTGGTGCAGTGTTTGCCAGTGGGTATCCCTGCTGTGATGACGTGTCCGATAGGAGAGTTGATATGTACGCCCGCTCCTCCATCTGCCACAGCATTGGTTGCCGAGCCATCCGTGTATACGTGAATCCAGGATTCTGCAGGATATTGCTCGTCGATCATGGCGAGTGTCAGAGTGCGTTTGACGCTGTCATCTTGGGACTCTCCTGGGGTAACTTGAGGGACTGAGGTGGTGATTTGGAGCAACTTGTAGTCGTTGTTCCAAGGTTGTGGTAGCAGGTCAGAGGTGTTTAGAGGAAGTGTTGTTGGTGTGTCAGCCAGGTGCACCCTGGCAAGCCGTCTAGTTTCGTGGAGGAAGCTGCTGCGTTTGAGACGGCTCTTGGTTGGTTGGTCCATTCTCTGTCCCATTGGATGGTGTGGCAGAACCTTGATCTTCTCTGCCTGGACCAAGTTTTTCATGTCTCTTCTCTGCACCAGGGGCTGAATGGCAGCAACTTCCTCCATGGCCTGAATTGGTGTGGATCGCATTGATCCTGTGATGAGACGGAGTGCTTGGTTCTGGACTTTGTCCAGGGTCTGCAGATGGGTTTTGGCTGCTGTAGACCAGGCTGTAGAACCGTACTCAAGGTGGGGTCTGACCACTCCCTGGTACGTTTGCTTGAGCACCTTCTCGTTGGCTCCCCAGCTGGTTCCGGCCAGTTTGCGCAGGATGGCGAGCTTTTGTCTTGCTTTTCTTTCAGCTCTTTCGATGTGGGGCTTCCAGGTCTGCCGCTTGTCGAAGGTGACACCAAGGTATGTAACTTCCTCATCTTTCTTCAATGGGGTGTCACCAAGTTTGATGGTGCCAGATTTCTGCTTGGATGACAGGGTGAAGAGTGCCGTGGAAGACTTGTCTTTATTAATCGAGATGTTCCACTCTTCTGCCCATGCTGCCAGTTTGTCTGCTGCTAGCTGCATTCTGTAGGTGGCAGTGGTGGTGAACTCCTCCTTGCACCATATCACCAGGTCATCCGCGTATAGCGCTGCATGGATGCCTTTTGGCAGATCTTTTATGAGGTCATTAATGAAGACCAAGAAGAGTGTGGGGGAGAGAACTCCACCTTGAGGGACTCCATGTCGCAAGAGAACTTTCTTGCCTTTGCGTCCGTTGACTGTGACTCGTGCTCTGCGGTTGTGGAGGTAGGCTCGGATCCACCGTAGCATATTGCCTCCAACTCCACATCTCTGCAGCTTCACCAAGAGGCCATCAGTCCAGACCTTGTCAAAGGCTTTCTGCAGGTCGATCCAGGCAGCAAAGACAACTTTCTGTTCCTGGAACGCGTCTTCAATTTCTTGGGAAAGGAAGGTGGCCTGGTCTTCTGTACTGTGAAAGCATCGGAATCCTGCTTGCTCCGGGACCAGAATGTTCTCAGTCTCGAGATACCAAAGGAGGCGCTGATTGATCATCCTCTCTAGGGTCTTCACCATGCAGCTGGTCAAGCTGATTGGTCTGTAACTGGCAGGCTTCTTCTTGTCCTTTCCTTTCTTATAGATTGGAGTCATGATAGCCTCACGCCATGTTTGTGCCAAGGTGCCGGTTTCCCAGCTGTGATTGAGGACCTCCAGTAGTTTCAAGATGGCTGTGCTGCCAAGGTGCTTCAGCATCTCGTTAGTGATCCCATCCGGTCCCGGAGATTTCTTGGTTTTTAGCTTCCTGAGAGCTGTCTGAAGCTCATGAAGCGTGAAGGGTTGCTTCATGGGTTTCACATTGGTGGTCTGGTGAGGACGTTCTCGCTGTTCTCTTCTTGCTTCTCTTTGTTGGAGGGGTGTGACTGGTATGTTGCTCTCATTTGCGTAGTTGTCTGCAAATCGATTGGCAGCGCGTCTACCAGTCAACAACTCTCCGTTATCTTCCAGTGTGATGTTGTGATGTCTGCTCTCTTCATCGTTGAGTTGTCCCAGGACTCTCCAGAGTTTCTTGCCATCTCTCTCAAGGTTCAGAGCAGCTGTTTTCTCCCTCCAGCTTTGTCGTCTGGCTTGGATTTTTGCCTTGAGAAACCTGGCTTTTGTCTGCTGGAGCCGCAGGTGGTTCTCATCCGATGGGTTATTTTCTGCTTTCTGTCTGGCTTCGGTCATCTCGTCCTGCAGTTCTTGTAGTTGGTTGTTCCAATATGGCTTGTAATCTTTCCGAGCACCTCGTGGAATGCACTCTTGGGCTGCCTTCAGGATACATGAATTTAATTCGTGGACTGCATTGTTGATGTCCTCTTCCTCTGACTTGAAGGTCATTGGTGAGAACATTTGTGCGGTGGCTGAAGAGCTTCCACTTTGCCTTCTTGTAGTTCCAGCGTGGGGCTACAGGGTTCTGTGTTGTGTTCTCGTTGAGAGTGAGGAACACAGGCCTGTGGTCACTTCCTCCAAGCTGGTCTCCCACCTCTCTAATTACACCCCTATGGATGTCCTCGGTGCAGAGAGCCAGATCTGGTGTGGATGTGGTTCGCCAACGTCTGGAGTAGAAGGTTGGAGTGTCATGCGGTGAGTTGATGAGGACGAGATGGTGTTCATCCTGCCAGTCTTCCACTTCTTCTCCTCGACGGTCCATGTGGGTATATCCCCAGCTCTGGGAGTGACTGTTAAAATCACCGACTGCAATGAAGCGCGAGTCTGGGACATATATGGTGTCAAGGGAGAGCGGACGATCATTGGGGCAGTAGAAGTTGAGTATGCGCAACTCTGTGTCCTTCAGTTGGGCCCGAATAATCTGGTACTCAGCACCCTCCATGTAGACAGTCTCCTCGCAGGCGTGAATGTTGTTCCTGACGAGTGTCAGGATGCCGCCTTTTCGTCGGTCAGTTCTGTCTGATCTAAAGCTTTGGTAGCCCCTCACTTTGAGTGTTTTCCCACATTGCAGATGGGTTTCTTGAAGACAACAGATGTTGATGTTTTTCTCATGGAGCAGATGTTCTAGCTCTGTCTTCTTGTTTATGACTCCTTCTGCATTCCAATGCATAACCATGAAGGGTTTCTGCATGGGAGATGTTGAGGTGCTGCTAGTCGCATTCCTCCGCCGTCCCCTGGCATGCCAGGACGGACGAGAGGGACCTGTTTTAATGATGACATTGTGACCTGTTGTAATGATGACATTGTGACCTGTTGTAATGATGGACATTGTGACATGTTGTAATGATGACATTGTGACCTGTTGTAATGATGACATAGTGATCTGTTTTAATGATGGACATAGTGACCTGTTGTATTGATGGACACTGTGACCTGTTGTAATGATGACATTGTGACCTGTTGTAATGATGGACATTGTGACCTGTTGAAGTGACGGACATTGTGACCTGTTGTAATGACGGACACTGTGACCTATTGTAATGATGACATTGTGACCTGTTGTAGGATGGACATTGTGACCTGTTGTAATGATGGACACTATGACCTGTTGCAATGATGACATTGTGACCTGTTGAAGTGACGGACATTGTGACCTGTTGTAATGATGGACATTGTGACCTGTTGTAATGATGACATTGTGACCTGTTGTAATGATGGACATTGCATTGTGACCTGTTGTAATGATGGACATTGTGACCTGTTGTAATGATGGACACTATGACCTGTTGTAATGATGACATTGTGACCTGTTGTAATGATGACATTGTGACCTGTTGTAATGAAGGACATTGTGACCTGTTGTAATGATGGACATTGTGACCTGTTGTAATGATGGACATTGTGACCTGTTGTAATGATGGACATTGTGACCTGTTGTAATGATGACATTGTGACCTGTTGTAATGATGGACACTAGAACCTGTTGTAATGATGACATTGTGACCTGTTGTAATGATGACATTGTGACCTGTTGTAATGAAGGACATTGTGACCTGTTGTAATGATGGACACTATGACCTGTTGTAATGATGACATTGTGACCCGTTGAAGTGACGGACATTGTGACCTGTTGTAATGATGGACACTATGACCTGTTGTAATGATGACATTGTGACCTGTTGTAATGATGGACATTGTGACCTGTTGTAATGATGGACATTGTGACCTGTTGTAATGACATTGTGACCTGTTGTAATGATGGACATTGTGACCTGTTGTTATAATGGACATTGTGACCTGTTGTAATGACGGACATTGTGACCTGTTGTAATGATGGACATTGTGACCTGTTGTAATGATGGACATTGTGACCTGTTGTAATGACGGACATTGTGACCTAATGTAATAATGGACATTGTGACCTGTTGTAATGACATTGTGACCTGTTGTAATGATGGACATTGTGACCTGTTGTAATGACATTGTGACCTGTTGTAATGATGACATTGTGACCTGTTGTAATGACGGACATTGTGACCTGTTGTAATGATGGACATTGTGACCTGTTGTAATGATGGACATTGTGACCTGTTGTAATGATGGACATTGTGACCTGTTGCAATGATGACATTGTGACCTGTTGTAATGATGACATTGTGACCTGTTGTAATGATGGACATTGTGACCTGTTGTAATGATGGACATTGTGATCTGTTGTAGTGATGGACATTGTGAACTGTTGTAATGATGACATTGTGACCTGTTGTAATGATGACATTGTGACCTGTTGTAATGATGGACATTGTGACCTGTTGTAATGATGATATTGTGACCTGTTGTAATGATGGACATTGTGACCTGTTGTAATGATGGACATTGTGACCTGTTTTAATGACGGACATTTTGAACTGTTGTAATGATGACATTGTGACCTGTTGTAATGATGACATTGTGATCTGTTGTTATGATGACATTGTGACCTGTTGTAATGATGGACATTGTGACCTGATGTAATGACGGACATTGTGACCTGTTGTAATGATGGACATTGTGACATGTTGTAACGATGACATAGTGACCTGTTGTAATGATGACATTGTGACCTGTTGTAATGATGACATTGTGACCTGTTGTAATGATGGACATTGTGACCTGTTGTAATGATGGACATTGTGACCTGTTGTAATGATGACATTGTGACCTGTTGTAATGATGGACATTGTGACATGTTGTAATGATGACATTGTGACCTGTTGTAATGATGGACATTGTGACCTAATTTAATGATGACATTGTGACATGTTGTAATGATGGACATTGTGACATGTTGTAATGATGGACATTGTAACCTGTTGTAATGATGACATTGTGACCTGTTGTAATGGCGGACATTGTGACATGTTGTAATGATGACATTGTGACATGTTGTAATGATGGACATTGTGACATGTTGTAATGATGGACATTGTGACATGTTGTAATGATGGACATTGTAACCTGTTGTAATGATGACATTTTGACCTGTTGTAATGGCGGACATTGTGACATGTTGTAATGATGGACATTGTGACCTGTTGTAATGATGACATTGTGACCTGTTGTAATGATGATATTGTGACCTGTTGTAATGATGAGATTGTGACCTGTTGTAATGATTGACATTGTGACATGTTGTAATGATGGACATTGTGACCTGTTGTAATGATGGACAATGTGACCTTGTTGTAATGATGGACATTGTGACATGTTGTAATGATGGACACTGTGACCTGTTGTAATGATGGACACTGTGACCTGTTGTAATGATGGACACTGTGACCTGCTGTAATGATGGACACTGTGACCTGTTGTAATGATGAGATTGTGACCTGTTGTAATGATGGACATTGTGACCTGTTGTAATGATGGACACTGTGACCTGTTGTAATGACGGACATTGTGACCTGTTGTAATGATGGACATTGTGACCTGTTGTAATGATGACATTGTGACCTGTTGTAATGATGACATTGTGACCTGTTGTAATGATGGACATTGTGACCTGTTGTAATGATGGACATTGTGACCTGTTGTTATGATGACATTGTGACCTGTTGTAATGATGACATTGTGACCTGTTGTAATGATGGACATTGTGACCTGTTGTAATGATGGACATTGTGACCTGTTGTAATGATGACATTGTGACCTGTTGTAATGATGACATTGTGACCTGTTGTAATGATGGACATTGTGACCTGTTGTAATGATGGACATTGTGACCTGTTGTAATGATGACATTGTGACCTGTTATAATGATGGACATTGTGACCTGTTGTAATGATGGACATTGTGACCTGTTGTAATGATGGACATTGTGACCTGTTGTAATGATGGACATTGTGACCTGTTGTAATGATGACACTGTGACCTGTTGTAATGATGACATTGTGACCTGTTGTAATGATGGACATTGTGACCTGTTGTAATTATGGACATTGTGACCTGTTGTAATGATGACATTGTGACCTGTTGTAATGATGGACATTGTGACGTGTTGTAATGATGACATTGTGACCTGTTATAATGATGGACATTGTGACCTGTTGTATTGATGGACATTGTGACCTGTTGTAATGATGACATTGTGACCTGTTGTAATGATGGACATTGTGACCTGTTGTAATGATGACATTGTGACCTGTTGTAATGATGACATTGTGACCTGTTGTAATGATGGACATTGTGACCTGTTGTAATGATGACATTGTGACCTGTTGTAATTATGGACATTCTGACCTGTTGTAATGATGACATTGTGACCTGTTGTAATGATGACATTGTGACCTGTTGTAATGATGACATTGTGACCTGATAAAGTGACAGTCTCTGTGGTCCACTCAATGGCAGAACTTTGTGACCCAGCTGTTAAACGCCAGAAATGAGTGGCATCATGAAATATCACTTTAGCAGTTTGGAAAATAACAGAGGATTAAACAAAAAGTTTTCTCATTCCTGTTCTTTACTAACGTATAATGTTGATCTGTATATTACTCTCGGAATGAAGACTGACATTGTCATACCTTATGTCCCCATCAACCTTCACCCTTTATGTCCCACCAGGGATACAGAAGATGATGGGTATTGTCATCTGTTATGTCCCCATCAACCTTCACCCTTTCTGTCCCACAGAGGATACAGAAGATGATGGGTATTGTCATACCTTATGTCCCCATCAACCTTCACCCTTTCTGTCCCACCAGTGATACAGAAGATGATGGATATTGTCATACCTTATGTCCCCATCAACCTTCACCCTTTCTGTCCCACCAGGGATACAGAAGATGATGGGTATTGTCATACCTTATGTCCCCATCAACCTTCACCCTTTATGTCCCACCAGGGATACAGAAGATGATGGGTATTGTCATATGTTATGTCCCCATCAACCTTCACCCTTTCTGTCCCACCAGGGATACAGAAGATGATGGGTATTGTCATACCTTATGTCCCCATCAACCTTCACCCTTTATGTCCCACCAGAGATACAGAAGATGATGGGTATTGTTATACCTTATGTCCCCATCAACCTTCACCCTTTATGTCCCACCAGGGATACTGAAGATGATGGGTATTGTCATACCTTATGTCCCCATCAACCTTCACCCTTTATGTCCCACCAGGGATACAGAAGATGATGGGTATTGTCATACCTTATGTCCCCATCAACCTTCACCCTTTCTGTCCCACCAGGGATACAGAAGATGATGGGTATTGTCATACCTTATGTCCCCATCAACCTTCACCCTTTATGTCTCACCAGGGATACAGAAGATGATGGGTCGGCCGTCCCGGTCCTTGTAGGGATATGGAACCATGTCTAATATTGGAGCCTGGTACAGGGGCGCTATGTGCGAGGGTTTGAATCCCGCCAACAGGTAGGCTTTTTCTTTCTTCATCCTGTAATAGTTGATGATCAGTTGAAACGCTCGTTCCTGGTCAAACTTGCGCACTCGCAGGAATCGCAGCAGAAATCTTGGGTCCGTGCTGGCCTTCAGTCCTGTTCACATATTACATATAATCGATTTAAAATTAAAACTAACTTTGTTAAGCCATTTCGACAATGTCCAATTCCAAAGAAAATTTAAACTTAGACATTGGTTCACGAAAATGAGGCTGTGTCCCAGAGCGCGTTTCTCTCTATTCTGTAATTCCTTATCAACAAGAATCAGTAGACATTATTCCAGTTTGGCTTAGAACTGTTCAGGTGTTGCTTCACTGGAACAGAACACCCATGTACAGGTCAAGTCCGGCGTCTGCACGTGACATACAGTCTCCAGGTTTCATCCACGCTTGTCTACAATCAGGTCTACCTGCCAAACTCCTTGACTTTGCACTCAAATCCCTGTGCGTAGACTCAAGGAGTCTGCCAGATAATTGCCGACAGACATCAGTTTAGTACTTATGGAACTGCCCGATTACAATGAATGTGTCTTGAACAAGATCCATACTCCAAACTCCAACCTGCCTCCATTGCGCCATGGTCTTTCAGGGGAGGTCAGTTATTCGTCTTACGAGTCTTTCGGGAAAGGTTATTGTTAGATCCCTTGAAAGCGTTTTTGTGAAGACCCGGATTTGCGTCGCCCGTTGAAGAGCCCTGTTCTATTTTGTGACACGTAATGTATTTGAGTGAATGAGTGTGAACAAAGGTGACAGTGACGACATTATTCACTCACACCTAGATACCATGTATTTGAGTGAATGAATGTGAACAAAGGTGACAGTGACGACATTGAGTGAATGAGTGTGAACAAAGGTGACAGTGACGACATTATTCACTCACACCTAGATACCATGTATTTGAGTGAATGAGTGTGAACAAAGGTGACAGTGACGACATTATTCAGTCACACCTAGATACCATGTATTTGAGTGAATGAGTGTGAACAAAGGTGACAGTGACGACATTATTCAGTCACACCTAGATACCATGTATTTGAGTGAATGAGTGTGAACAAAGGTGACAGTGACGACATTATTCAGTCACACCTATATACCATGTATTTGAGTGAATGAATGTGAACAAAGGTGACAGTGACGACATTATTCACTCACACCTATATACCATGTATTTGAGTGAATGAGTGTGAACAAAGGTGACAGTGACGACATTGAGTGAATGTAGTGTGAACAAAGGTGACAGTGACGACATTGAGTGAATGAGTGTGAACAAAGGTGACAGTGACGACATTGAGTGAATGAATGTGAACAAAGGTGACAGTGACGACATTGAGTGAATGACTGTGAACAAAGGTGACAGTGACAACATTGAGTGAATGAGTGTGAACAAAGGTGACAGTGACGACATTCTTCACTCACACCTATATACCATGTATTTGAGTGAATGAGTGTGAACAAAGGTGACAGTGACGACATTGATGAATGAGTGTGAACAAAGGTGACAGTGACGACATTGAGTGAATGAATGTGAACAAAGGTGACAGTGACGACATTGAGTGAATGACTGTGAACAAAGGTGACAGTGACAACATTGAGTGAATGAGTGTGAACAAAGGTGACAGTGACGACATTATTCACTCACACCTAGATACCATGTATTTGAGTGAATGAGTGTGAACAAAGGTGACAGTGACGACATTATTCACTCACACCTAGATACCATGTATTTGAGTGAATGAATGTGAACAAAGGTGACAGTGACGACATTATTCACTCACACCTAGATACCTATGTGCCACAAACCATCAGTGACATAAATGTAATGGAAAATGGCGCTGAACTTGCTGGTATTATTATTATTATTATTATTATTATTATTATTATCGTTATTATTATTATCATTATTATTATTATTAATATTATTATTATTATTATCATTATTATTATTATTAATACTATCATTATTATTATTGCTATTATTATCATTATAATTATCATTATTATTATTATCTATTTTTTATTATTATATCATTATTATTATTATTATTATATTATTATTATATTATTATTATTATTATTATTATTATTATTATTATTATTATTATTATCATTATTATTATTATCATTATTATTGTTATCATTACTTATTATCTCATCATTATTATTATTATTATAATATTATTATTATTGCTGTTGTTGTTATCATTTTTGTTAAAAGCCCAGCTGACTGCATAGAGCCACGTCAGGGCTATAACCGTTTCAAAATATACACAGTACTTCAACAGGAGAAAATGAAGTACGAGAACACATATCAATGCAGTCGTGCACATGATCTAAAGAGGTGTCCCTGGCGTTGACCACTCCATCCAATTTATCACAAAGGGGATTTAAAAAACATTCCTGATTACAAATTTTAACATAACTAAGGTCACTAATACATATACAAAAATGAGCCTAAACTGCATAAAACTGCTTCTGCATGTCTCACTTTCTTAGAGCCAAAAATGCACTTAATGTATGTACCCAATTATCAATTCGAAGAGAAAGCACTCTATCGAACACACAGGTGAATGGACCAGCATGGCAGAAATGATAGGAAAAAATGACAGAAAGCAAAGAAACAAGGCAGAAACATAGAGAATGACATAACAGAAGGGGCTTCTAGAACAGAATTTATATCGAAATTCTGTTCTTGAAATTCCTTCTATTATGTCGTTTTCTTTGTGTGTTGTGTTGTGTGTGTGTGTGTGTGTGTGTGTGGTGTGTGTGTGTGTGTGTGTGTGTGTGTGTGTGTGTGTGTGTGTGTGTGTGTGTGTTTGAGTGTGTGTGTGAATGAGTGATTTTATTTATCAGGTGATTGATATATTTCCCTTCCTCATACATACATACATGTCTCCCTACTGCCTGTTTCATTATATTATCATTTGTAGTTATTCTTGGTGAAACGTGTTCATGCTACATTTCTGTGTATCTGACTGCTTATACTGCATTAATGCTAGTTGTGTTTGTTGGTACGGTTGTTGTTGTTGTTGTGCTGCTGTTGTTAATGTTGTTCTGCTGTTGTTGTCGTTAATGTTGTTGTAATGCAATTTGTAATCAACATTCTTTGAAATGGATTGTTTGTTCTAGGCCTCTACAAATGGATTTCTAATATTCTTATTCCAATGTTCCCTTTATACATCGAGAGCCCATGACACCTGGTTCAGGGGGAGACAACATAGTACCATACCTGGATACTGCAGTAGACGGTCTCTGAATGCTTTGAGCTCTAACAGTCGTGTTTCGGGGTTCTCCTTCAGTTCTGTTTTGGCCACGTGCAGTACGTCATCACTCAGCGTGCACTTGTAAACAAAGTCTGTGGCCGCCGCCATTTGGGGAGCTGAAGAAACAAAAACGTTGATGTGAACCGGTCACTGTGGCATAGTGGTTAAAGCAACGGGTTAGGATGACTGGTTGGTTCGAATCCCATCATTTCTTATCATGCTGTGCGTCAGCCAGCTCCTGCCTGAGTTCCGTGTGCTACAGGTTGCTTGGGAAGACTGGCACCGTACAGTCAAGTCTCTTCACTTTGTAGTGGGTGCTGTTTTAACTTTCTCACCAACACCTGTGGCGTCTCTATTTGTGGGGCCTACTTGACAGCAGGTATACTAGGACAGTAAGCGTAGAGTACAGCCCTGTACACACTGTCAGTCCACACTGTAACACCACAGCATCGTCACTATCATTTCCATGTTCATATCATAGCATTGTCACTATCATTTCCATGTTCATATCATAGCATTGTCACTATCATTTCCATGTTCATATCATAGCATTGTCAATATCATTTCCATGTTCATATCATAGCATTGTCAATATCATTTCCATGTTCATATCATAGCATTGTCACTATCATTTCCATGTTCATATCATAGCATTGTCAATATCATTTCCATGTTCATATCATAGCATTGTCAATATCATTTCCATGTTCATATCATAGCATTGTCAATATCATTTCCATGTTCATATCATAGCATTGTCAATATCATTTCCATGTTCATATCATAGCATTGTCACTATCATTTCCATGTTCATATCATAGCATTGTCACTATCATTTCCATGTTCATATCATAGCATTGTCACTATCATTTCCATGTTCATATCATAGCATTGTCACTATCATTTCCATGTTCATATCATAGCATTGTCAATATCATTTCCATGTTCATATCATAGCATTGTCACTATCATTTCCATGTTCATATCATAGCATTGTCACATATCATTTCCATGTTCATATCATAGCATTGTCACTATCATTTCCATGTTCATATCATAGCATTGTCACTATCATTTCCATGTTCATATCATAGCATTGTCAATATCATTTCCATGTTCATATCATAGCATTGTCAATATCATTTCCATGTTCATATCATAGCATTGTCATATCATTTCCATGTTCATATCATAGCATTGTCAACTATCATTTCCATGTTTTCATAGCTTTGTCATATCATTTCCATTCATATCATACATTTCATATCTTTCCATGTTCATATCATAGCATTGTCAATATCATTTCCATGTTCATATCATAGCATTGTCATATCATTTCCATGTTCATATCATAGCATTGTCAATATCATTTCCATGTTCATATCATAGCATTGTCAATATCATTTCCATGTTCATATCATAGCATTGTCAATATCATTTCCATGTTCATATCATAGCATTGTCATATCATTTCCATGTTCATATCATAGCATTGTCAATATCATTTCCATGTTCATATCATAGCATTGTCAATATCATTTCCATGTTCATATCATAGCATTGTCATATCATTTCCATGTTCATATCATAGCATTGTCACTATCATTTCCATGTTCATATCATAGCATTGTCACTATCATTTCCATGTTCATATCATAGCATTGCTCACCATATCATTTTCCATGTTCATATCATAGCATTGTTTTGTTCATCATAATTTCATCTTTTCCATGTTCATATCATAGCATTGTCAATATCATTTCCATGTTCATATCATAGCATTGTCAATATCATTTCCATGTTCATATCATAGCATTGTCAATATCATTTCCATGTTCATATCATAGCATTGTCAATATCATTCCCATGTTCATATCATAGCATTGTCATATCATTTCCATGTTCATATCATAGCATTGTCAATATCATTTCCATGTTCATATCATAGCATTGTCATATCATTTCCATGTTCATATCATAGCATTGTCAATAAAATCTTCTTCTACTTTGTGCGGCTCTTCATTACATCAAACAGAAATATTGATCTGGAACTAGTGGAAGTGCTGTTGATACGAAATGCTGTGGTGGTGCTGACAGTGGTGATGACAAATGTGTGTGTGTGGTTGTGTGTGTGTGTTGTGTGTGTGTGTGTGTGTGTGTGTGTGTGGTGTGTGTGTGTGTGTGTGTGTTGTGTGTGCGCGCGCGCGCGCGCACATGTTTGTCATGTGCGTGCGTACAAATGTGTTTAAAATTTACTTTCTTTCTTTGCTGAATTAATTTCGAAAATTAATGTGTATAATATGTAAGATGATAGTAGTGGCGGTGTTACGTGTGTGTGTCAGATGTGTGTATTAGTGGTGGTGTTGTGTGGTGTGTGTGTGTGTGTGTGTGTGTAGTGTGTGTGTGTGTTGTGTGTGTGTGTGGTGTGTGTTGTGTGTGTGTGTGTGTGTGTGTGTGTGTGTGTGTGTGTGTGTGTGTGTGTGTGTGTGTGTGTGTGTATGTGTGTGTGCAGTGTCAAGCATATCATCCTATTACTACAGTATCATTATGATGAAAATGATTTAATAATAATAATACTGGCAATAATAATAATGATAATGATGATAATAATAATGATAATAATGATAATTATAATAACTATGTATTTTTATTATCATTATATAATAGAGCTGATGAATTCAAGTACAATGGAGCTGAGAATGCCATACACTAGATAATCACATACATCATGTTTAAGTAGCATTAATACAAAACAGTCCTCAGCTGATATTGATATCGTATTGATATTGTGTAAGTATCGTATTGATATTGTGTAAATATCGTATTGATATTGTGTAAATATCGTATTGATATTGTGTAAATATCGTATTGATATTGTGTAAGTATCGTATTGATATTGTGTAAATAGCGATGGCTCTGAAAGATCACGAAGCAGAGGATACCTCTGGAACCAGCCGTGTGAACGACAGCTAGCAGCTTTTGGTGTGGCCATCTTAGCGGTCACCGAGTTTGTAGCCAGCAGTACGCTAGCTAAAAACAAAGCTGTCACCGCTTTTGGTGTGGCCAGCCACTGCTCACAGCTGACAGCTCACAGCTCACAGCTCGCCTACCGCACTACACGGCCGCCTACCGCTACACAACAGCCCAGCTGACAGCGCCGCTCGTAGTGTGGCCAGGCCCAATGAGATCATTATCACATTTATACAGTAAGAAACGTAAGCTCCCTCAGAAAATACAAGGGTACCAGGCGTGTACAGTAATGCAGTATAAACCTGGTCAGATCATCAAGAATAACAACAGACAATAACAATACCAGGGTACCAGTCGTGTACAGTAATGCAGTATAAACCTGGTCAGATCATCAACAATAACAACAGACAATAACAATACCAGGGTACCAGGCGTGTACAGTAATGCAGTATAAAACTGGTCAGATCATCAACAATAACAACAGACAAAACAATACGGTACCAGTGATACGTAATGCCGTTAACTGGTCAGTATCACATACACAGACATAACAATACCAGGTACAGGCGTGTCAGTAATGCATATAAACCTGGTCAGATCATCAACAATAACAACAGACAATAACAATACCAGGGTACCAGGCCTGTACAGTAATGCAGTATAAACCTGGTCAGATCATCAAGAATAACAACAGACAATAACAATACCAGGGTACCAGGCTGTACAGTAATGCAGTATAAACCTGGTCAGATCATCAACAATAACAACAGACAATAACATAAAATGGGAAATAGGTGAAAAGCATCACCAGTCTTCCGAGAACATGAAGGAAGAGGAATGTACAACTCACACTCTTGAAGGTGATGTCCATATTAGTTGAAAGTTTCATTGTCCAACTGCCTCCCCTTGAAGGCTAATTAGTCTTCTTGCCTTTCAAAAGTCTTGGTTAAAAAAAGGGTGGCGCTGCTCTGTGGCGACGTGTTGTGAGCGGGGAGGGCAGCCCCAGCTACATATCATCATCATCATCATCATCATCGTCGTCGTCGTCGTCGTCATCATCATCATCATCATCATCTTCATCATCAGGTGCTCTGCTGCATGGCGTTGGCGATCATGGACTTCCATATGTCTTTATCTCTTGTTGCCCCAAGCATCTCCTCCACCCTCCTCGTCTTCAGCCACTCTGCAAGTCCGTCTAGCATTTTCTTCCTGGGTCTACCTGGTGCTCTCTTTCCCTCCAGCTTTCCCGTTGTGACCAGGTGCTCCAAATCCCCCTTCCTCATAAAATGGCCTATAAATGTTGCCTGTCTTTTTAGTAATCTTCCTTATGAGTGATCTACTTGTGTCTGCCTCCATCAAGACTGTCTCGTTTGTTTTCTTTGCTGTCCATGGAACTCTCAACATCCTTCTTAGAAACCACATCACGGCTGCCTCCATCTTGTTCTGCTTTGCTTGCTGACTGTCCACGAAGCTACATATGATAAACACATTGTGAAAAATGGAATGAACATGAATGTGAATATAAATATGAACATGAATATGAATATGACTATAAATATGAATATGAATATTTATCCATATCATTGCTGACATCAGTACCCATCACCCTATCACTCGATGACATTCCTATACAATCTTCATGACATCATTACCCATGACGTTAGTTTATATCAACTATTCAGTTATTGACATCAACTTATATCACCTAAGAAACACACGCAGCACACACAGACACACACCACACACAGACACACAGACACACAGACACACACAACACACACAGACACACACACCACACACACACACACACACAGACACACACACCACACACACACACACACACACACACACACACACACACACACACACACACCACTCACACACACATATATACACATACCACACATATCCACTACTAACCGTAAGATTCAACACGTTGTGGAACTGGAGAACCAAAAAGCTGCAGCCTTCAGCAATGTCTGTCAGTAGTAGACTGAGTTTTGAAAACCTTAGAGAGGAGAAGCCCACTTTTCAACACCACAGCATGACCTACTTCTTACGACGTTCAACAAATTCAACTTCAAGCTGTTCTGATCCGATCTGTCATCAGTGGGGTATTGTTGTCATTTCTAAACTGATTACACACACACACACACACACACACACACACACACACACACACCACACACACACACACACACACACACACACACACACACACACACACACACACACACACTCACACACACACACACACACACACACACACACACCAACACTCACACACACACACACACACACACACACACACACCACACCACAACACACACACACACACACACACACACACAACACATACACACAACACACACACACACACACCACACACACACACAACACACATACACCACACACACCACACACACACACACACACACACACACACATAATACACATACACACATACACACACATACACACACACACACACACACACACACACACACACACACACACACAGACACACACACATACACAACACACACAGACACACAC
>JAPXFY010000020.1:75146504-75151504 GCA_030674185.1 Monoplex corrugatus
ATATCAGACATATTGTAAAGGATATCAGACATATTCTAAAGGATATCAGACATATTGTAAAGGATATCAGACATATTCTAAAGGATATCAGACATATTGTAAAGGATATCAGACATATTGTAAAGGATATCAGACATATTGTAAAGGATATCAGACATATTGTAAAGGTATCAGACATATTGTAAAGGATATCAGACATATTGTAAGGGTATCAGACATATTGTAAAGGATATCAGACATATTGTAAAGGATATCAACATATTGTAAAGGATATCAGACATATTGTAAAGGATATCAGACATATTCTAAAGGAATCAGACATATTGTAAAGGATTCAGACATATTCTAAGGATATCAGACATATTGTAAAGGATATCAGACATATTGTAAAGGATATCAGACATATTCTAAAGGATACCCTTTATGACGAACTAGTCTCTGGCAAGAGATCTGTTGGCCACCCCCAGCTGAGATACTAAGTTGTCTGCAAGCGCGCGATATGAAAGCTTTTGGCATCAACACAGGAAGGTGGGAAGACACAACAGCTGACTACAACAGATGGCGCATGTGCTTCAGAAACAACTCAGGACGGGATAAAAGAAGATCCAGATCTTAGCTGAGGAAAAGAGAACCAGGCGGAAAGCAAGCTCCTGTGAAGGCAATCCCATGGACAACATCCATACATTCATCCAGTGTGGCAGAGACTGCCTTTCCTGTATCGGCTTTACTGGACTCGACACAACACTAGATTGCATCATGCATAGCTGACGTCTACTGACGGAGGCCTACTACCAGGCTATATGTGAAGTAAAGCTCCCATCATCCACTCTGACCATGAGTCTGGCTTAATGAGAACTTTGTGAGTGGCCAGTAGCCCACCCAGCTGTGAGTGTGTCCCTAACCCTGTTCAAGGTTGGGTAAAGTAAAACAATGAGTAATCAGAGTCAATGGCCACCAAGGTCATAAAGTTGACCTTGAGAAAAGCTGAGGTCTGGATCACATTGCCCCTTTATCACGTCACTGGCTGGAGTAGGACAACCTTCACCTGGTGTTATTGTTAACCTGTTAACCTTGTAGTCTACAGTGATGTCACTTCTCCCTTGTCCCTGTAACTGACTCGCTGATGTTATTGTTAACTTTGTAGTCTACAGTGACGTCACTTATCTCTTGCCCTGCAACCTGACTCTCTGGTGTTATTGTTAACCTTGTAGTCTACAGTGACGTCACTTATCTCTTGCCCTGTAATCTGACACACTGATGTTAATGTTAACCTTGTAGACTACAGTGACGTCACTTCTGCATTGTCACATTAATATGACCCACAGCCTTCTGTTCATGACAGTTCAGCAGCTTGCACCACAGCTGAGCTCAGTAGACTTCAAAACTAACGCTTTCACTTCCTACAGGAAGCTGGTGGATAGGGTGAGGGAGTGACAGGGTTAAGGTTTTATTTTGCTGTACTCGTTTATTTATTCGCCTATTTAGTTTTATATCTATCTGTCTACCTACCTATCTATGTGTCTTCATTGATCGATTGCTTACTTGCTTGATTGGTTGATCTATTGTATTCATTCACTTATTCATCTGTCTCCTGTTTTTATGCAGACTGATTGGATCTGTTGACAGAGCAGTGTTCTTAAGATCCAATGTTACCAGTTCAGTCGCAGCATGCAACATAGAAATTGTCCTGTTTGCTGTTTGTGGGATTTCCACTTCCTTTTCTCAAACTGTAGGCCCAGATCAACACATATACAAGGAATTGGCTTGGAGTCCCACTCAGTGTCACTGACGTCGCTGGACAAAGCTGAAGCTACCCCTAAAATCCATTGTTGAGGAATACAAGGCAGGAGAGGTCAGGTTTCTTAGCATGCTTGAAGACTCTGGAGATAAGGTTGTCAGATCAGTACAGCCCAAGCTGAGGACTGGTAGGAAATGGAAAGTCCAGGAGGCGCTGGGTGCAGCGAAAGAAAACATTATGGTCAGAGAAATAATAGGGCACACACAGACCAATAGACAGGGACTGGGATCAACAAAAGTAGAATGGTGGTCAAAGGCCAACAGAAAGGCAAAAATAGATATGGTAATACAAGAGATGAAGAAAGAAGAGGAAGCCACAAGACTTCAGAAGGCAGATCAGCAAGGCCAACAGGGCCAGTGGACGACTTGGGACAACGCACTTCAAAGACGTCTAAGCTGGAATGACTTGTGGCAGGATCAGTTTCATCCTCAGATCTGTGTTTGACCTCCTGCCCTCGAACATTAATTTGGTGAAATGGGGGAGATCAGATAACCCTGCTTGCCCGCTGTGCCAGGGCAGACAGATAGTGGAACATGTCCTCAGCTCATGCAATGCAGCACTAACGCAAGAGAGGTACACACGGAAACACAATTAATGCTTCAAGAGATGGCACAAGTGATCAGCACTGCGATCAATACTGCCAGAGGAAATGATTTGCCCTCAGAAGCTCCAATAACCTTCTGCACGGCAGGAGGCAGGAAAATGTGGCTTGAAAAAAGATGTGACACCCAGAGCATGGAAGCGGGGTCTGCTCGATAAAGCAGACGACTGGGAGTGCACAGCAGATCTCCCTCAAGGGAAAAATCACCCAGAAATCATCAGTTAGAGTGGCATGAGATAGGACAGAGTTCTCCGTTCCCATTCATCCAAACATGTGATTCTGATCGAGCTCACTGTGCCATATGGAAGTAGAATGGAGAAATCTATATCTACAAGACTGAAAAGTATGCCAGTCTAGCCAGCAACCTGAGGACATCTGGCTTTCAAGCCAAACTCCTTGCCATAAAGGTTGGAACACATCAGCCTATTAATTCATAAAGCACCTCTCGATTTCAGGAAGAGAGAGGACCAGAGCCCTAAAGGCTATCTTCGCATCTGTCATGTCTTGTGATACTGCTCCTTCTCTCCAACACTGACAGAGGACATCATGTAGAGGCTGCAGAAAACAGTCCCAGCTACCATTGGGAGGAAAACCTCCAAGAACAACGACTGGTTTGAAGCCCAAGTCCAATGAGATGACCCCCATTATTGAAGCAAAGCGTGCTGCCATAGCTGAATACTGGCGCTCACCAAGACAGAAATCCCTGCAAGCACTCAGAGCTTCCAGGAGCAAAGTGCAGCAGACAGCAAGATGTGCCACCGAAAACTGGCAACTGCTCAGTGACGACATCCACACTACACACAACACAAGAGGTGTGTACGACGACATCCAGACTACACACAACACAAGAGATGTGTACGATGACATCCAGACTACACACAACACAAGAGGTGTGTACGATGACATCCAGACTACACACAACACAAGAGGTGTGTACGACGACATCCACACACAGACAACACAAAAGGTGTGTACGACGACATCCACACTACACACAACACAGACAACACAAGAGGTGTGTACGACGACATCCAGACTACACACAACACAAGAGGTGTGTACAACGACATCCACACTACACACAACACAAGAGGTGTGTACGACGACATCCAGACTACACACAACACAAGAGGTGTGTACGACGACATCCACACTACACACAACACAAGAGGTGTGTATGACGACATCCAGACTACACACAACACAAGAGGTGTGTACGACGACATCCACACTACACACAACACAAGAGGTGTGTACGACGACATCCACACTACACACAACACAAGAGGTGTGTACGACGACATCCACACTACACACAACACAAGAAGTGTGTACGACGACATCCAGACTACACACAACACAAGAGGTGTGTACGACGACATCCACACTACACACAACACAGGAGGTGTGTACGACGACATTCACACTACACACAAAACAAGAGGTGTGTACGACGACATTCACACTACACACAACACAAGAGGTGTGTACGACGACATCCAGACTACACACAACACAAGAGGTGTGTACGACGACATTCACACTACACACAACACAAGAGGTGTGTACGACGACATCCACACTACACACAACACAAGAGGTGTGTACGACGACATCCACACTACACACAACACAAGAGGTGTGTACGACGACATCCACACTACACACAACACAGACAACACAAGAGGTGTGTACGACGACATCCACACTACACACAACACAAGAGGTGTGTACGACGACATCCACACTACACACAACACAGGAGGTGTGTACGACGACATTCACACTACACACAAAACAAGAGGTGTGTACGACGACATTCACACTACACACAACACAAGAGGTGTGTACGACGACATCCAGAAAGCTGTTGGTCAACACAGAGCAGAACAGCCCCCCTCCCTCCCTCTGTATGGTTATTTATGTATTTTGTAGATAGAACTGGGGAAACTACAGCACTTTGAGGAATGGAATACATTCACACACACAGAGATACACACACACACACACACACACACACACACACACACACACACACACACATACATACACTAACACACTAACACACACACACACACACACACTAACACACACACACTAACACACACACACACGCATACACTTATACACATATATACACACACATACACACACATTCATACATATATACACACACGCACAAACACAGTCACACACACACGCATTCACACACACATACATACACCCAAACACACATGCTCGTACATGCACACACATAATTATACTCATGCCCATGCATTCTAACAGGCACATACACAGACACACACAGCACACACACACACACACACACACACAAACAGACAACACACATTCAAACACACACATACATTCACACACACACACACACACACACACACACACACACACACACACAGAGGCACATGCACAGGCAACATTAACACACGCTCGCACACGCATACACATGCGCTTATGCTCGTGCACACAAATATCAAACACACACATGCACATCCACAGACACACACACACACGCACGCACGCTCTCACGCACGCATGCACGTACGCAAATATATGCACATTCACTCTCGCACGTACACAGACAAA
>JAPXFY010000020.1:75156504-75164004 GCA_030674185.1 Monoplex corrugatus
GCCCAATTGTTTTATACCTGTAACTCCCACACAGCCCAGAGAAATCCGATGAAGCCTGACTGATATAATGTTCTGATTGTTTTTCTTTTGTGCGTTAATTTGTTTGATGTTACATTAATTGTTACCTTAATTGATATAATGCCTTCATGATTACATAGATTCATTCATTCCTTACGCACCATTTTTTCTTCTTCTTTTTTTCCCCGTCTAAAAGCACATATGTGAATAGACGTTAAAAGAAATAACGAACGAACACACACACTCACACACACACACACACACACACACACACACACACACACACACACACACACACACACACACACACAAACACACAAACACACAAACACACACACACACACACACACAAACACACAAACACACAACACACACACACACACACACACACACACACACACACACACAGTAAGGAGTGCTCAGCTTTATTACCAAAAGAGTGATGGGAACAGCGGACAAAGCAGTGAGAACATCAGTGTGATGTACAGTGTGTAAACTGACACATACATGTGGTGTGTATGACTGGTACTGTACAGGTGTGGGTAAACTGGACACATGACATGTGGTGTGTATGACTGATACTGTACAGGTGTGGGTAAACTGGACACATGACACCTGGTGTGTATGACTGATACTGTACAGGTGTGGGTAAACTGGACACATGACACCTGGTGTGTATGGCTGATACTGTACAGGTGTGGGTAAACTGGACACATGACACCTGGTGTGTATGACTGATACTGTACAGGTGTGGGTAAACTGGACACATGACACTGGTGTGTATGACTGATACTGTACAGGTGTGGGTAAACTGGACACATGACATGGTGTGTATGCTGATACTGTACAGGTGTGGGTAAACTGGACACATGACACCTCGTGTGTTTGGCTGATACTGTACAGGTGTGGGTAAACTGGACACATGACACCTGGTGTGTATGGCTGATACTGTACAGGTGTGGGTAAACTGGACACATGACATGTGGTGTGTATGACTGATACTGTACAGGTGTGGGTAAACTGGACACATGACACCTGGTGTGTATGGCTGATACTGTACAGGTGTGGGTAAACTGGACACATGACACCTGGTGTGTATGACTGATACTGTACAGGTGTGGGTAAACTGGACACATGACATGTGGTGTGTATGGCTGATACTGTACAGGTGTGGGTAAACTGGACACATGACACCTGGTTGTATGACTGATACTGTACAGGTGTGGGTAAACTGGACACATGACACCTGGTGTGTATGACTGATACTGTACAGGTGTGGGTAAACTGGATGTCTACTCCCTTACAGGCTGTCTACTCCCTTACAGGCTGTCTACTCCCTTAAAGTGTCTACCTAATTCAGTCTGAAGCTTGTGACAGCAGCATCGAACTGTAATCAGAAAGCATAAATTCTGGTAACTGTGTAATGACTGGTCAAAGTACTCTAAAACAAGACTGATTGTTCAGCACTAATCTCCAATGGAAATACATAATTGACTGATACGAAGCACTCTAAAACAAGTTATAAATATATCAATACTTATACCTACATGATACGAAGCACTCTAAAACAAGCTATAAATATATCAATACTAATACTTTCATGATAAGAAAACTCTAAAACAAGCTATAAATATATCAATACTAATACTTTCATGATATGAAGCACTCTAAAACAAGCTATAAATATATCAATACTTATACCTACATGATATGAAGCACTCTAAAACAAGCTATAAATATATCAATACTAATACCTACATGATATGAAGCTCTCTAAAACAAGCTATAAATATATCAATACTAATACCTACATGAATAAATGACGTGAAAATAAGATCAGAGAGAAAAGCAGACGTTTCAGTTTCAGTTTCTCAAGACGCAGTCTCCGTGCTGTGAATAATTTCCATATGCGCTGACGCCTTCCATGTCACGTGATGGAGGCGATCCAAAGTCATCATGGCATAAATCCTAAGCCTGCATTGAATCCTGTGTATAAACGTACACTGGTCAGACTGGATAGGTCGTATTCAGAACATACTGACTGACACTTGAATCCTGTGTATAAACGTACACTGGTCAGACTGGACAGGTCGTATTCAGAACATACTGACTGACACTTGAATCCTGTGTATAAACGTACACTGGTCAGACTGGACAGGTCGTATTCAGAACATACTGACTGATACTTGAATCCTGTGTATAAACGTACACTGGTCAGACTGGACAGGTCGTATTTAGAACATACTAATTGACACGGGCTTTGATGTTGCTTGGCAATCTCAAAGTTGTGGAATCAAATATGCATTTTATTAAAAACGTTACTTACTCACTTCAGAATAATTACCAGCAAGCCTGAAAGTTTTGGAAACCAGCTGAAAATGCATATTACATTAAAATTACAACAACGAATTTCTAATAGAGAAATACATTACACAGTTACCAGACATTTATGCTTTCTGATTACAGTTCGATGCTGCTGTCACAAGCTTCAGACTGAATTAGGTAGACACTTTAAGGGAGTAGACAGCCTGTAAGGGAGTAGACAGCCTGTAAGAGAGTAGACATCCTGTAAGGGAGTAGACAGACTGTAAGGGAGTAGACAGACTTTAGGGAAAAGACAGACTGTAAGGGAGTAGACATACTGTAAGGGAGTAGACAGACTTTAAGGGAGTAGACAGACTTTAAAGGAGTAGACAGACTTAAGGGAGTAGACAGACTTTAAGGGAGTAGACAGACTTTAAGGGAGTAGACATACTTTAAGGGAGTAGACATACTTTAAGGGATAGACAGACTTTAAGGGAGTAGACAGACTGTAAGGGAGTAGACAGACTGTAAGGGAGTAGACAGACTGTAAGTGGGAGTAGACAGACTTTAAGGGAGTAGACAGACTTTAAGGGAGTAGACAGACTTTAAGGGAGTAGACAGAATGTAAGGGAGTAGACAGACTGTAAGGGAGTAGACAGACTGTAAGGGAGTAGACAGACTGTAAGGGAGTAGACAGACTCAGGAGTAGACAGACTCTAAGGAGTAGACAGACTTTAAGGGAGTAGACAGACTCTAAGGAGTAGACAGACTTTAAGGGAGTAGACAGACTTTAAGGGAGTAGACAGACAAAGCTGACTACTGTATGTAAGTTTTGTGACGACAATGCCCAAGGCGATGAGTTTCACTTTATTTTCGAATCTTGTCAATTCAGTCTTGACAGAGTAGAGTTTACACCACAAAAATATCTGTCAGTTAAAGTAGAGTTTACTCCACAAAAATATCTGTCAGTTAAAGTAGAGTTTACTCCACAAAAATATCTGTCAGTTAAAGTAGAGTTTACTCCACAAAAATATCTGTCAGTTAAAGCAATGTTCTCTTGGTGTAACTTCATTTCTAGAAGGAAAAAAAAAAGAGATAAATTGAATTAGCAAAATTCATCAAATTTTCTAAAATAAAATATTGTGTAATCTTACGAACTTTTCAGTGTGCTGATCATAACAGAATGTTCAAATGTACTTTTTAATCTGTTGAACAAAGTTTTTTCTGCATTATGTTATATGTGAACCCAGTTGGGTTTTCACGTACGTGCTGTTATCCTCTTTGCCGGAATGGAACTTAAAGCATATATCAAACATTCAACACAGAACATTGTACATTGTACACAGTAAAGTTGAGCTGGTTAAAGATAAAGCAAGGAAAAACCAGTTCAGGGCTAGTCGACAGAGAGCTTTTTGAAAGTGCCAGCCATGTTGGTGATGGCGTCCTGCTGCCCACGTGACGTGTCTTGACCAATGGTGAAGTCTACAAAGCCGTACTTGTACTCGTCCTCTAGAAAGTTGTCGTTTGCCATCATGTCGTCTGCCCAGTTCTGAAATCCGTCGGCAAAGGGAGTGAACTCGACAGAAGATACAATGTACCATTTTTCTTGATAATAATAAGAACAATGATGATGATGATGATGATGATGATAACAATAATAATAATAATAATAATAATAATAATAGCAACAATACTAATGAAGATAATAGTAATAATAAGAATATTAATAACAATGAAGAAGATAATAATGATGATAATAATAATAATAATAATAATAAAAACAATAATGATAATAATATTAATAATGAAGATAACAATAATAATAGAATATCAACAACAAAACAACGATAATTACAATAATGATAATAATAATAATAATAATAATAATAATAATTTCAATATCCAAAACAAGTGTGACTGCCCGCACCCAAGCAAACAGGAACCAGAAGAACAAGAAAACCAATGTAAGCGCGTATCCAACAAAACAAAACAAAACAAGCGCAAATTTTCGGCCAACCAGCCTTTGTCAAGCGCGAACGCACGGTCACAAACAGATCACAAACACCAAACAATGGATTCCATTTGGTCCCCTTCTTACCCACTGGACGAGGCGGCAGGGAAGTTTTTAGTCCTGTTTTTATTATCCATTGTTTGGTGTTTGTGATCTTGTTTAGCTGCTCTGTCAACTACTTCGTTGCCGTGAAGACCAACGTGAGAAGGCACGCAGCATAAACTGATATCTGTACCTTTGACCCTTAAACGATGTACAAGATGATTTGCCTCAGTAATTAAATCAGGTCTTGCATCGGTATCAAAAGAACGTAAAGCATATAAAACATATTTTGAGTCAACAAAGAGAACTACTTTGAAAGACACGGGTTTATGATTTACTAGATAATGTAATGCTTGTATAATAGCGACGAATTCCGCTGTAAAGATAGATATGCTTGCCCCTACGAAAAATGACTTTTTTGCTTTAAATTTTGGAACATAAAATGCTGCTCCAGCACATTTATTTTCTAAGACTGATCCATCGGTAAAAGTATGAAGGTGGGCACAGTATTTTTCATAGATGTGTTCTCTTGCTGTGGATATCGAAATGTTGACGTTTTCAGATTTCTTAGCGTCTGTATACTCAATATCAAAAGAGGCTTTTAGCAATTCCCATGTAGGGATAGGCGTTGTTGATGGTGTCTCAGCTATTTCATCCATATGTATGTTAGATTGTTTGATCAAGTCAGATATGTAAGTTGCAACAGTCATTTGTGTGTGTGTATGTGTGTATTGTGTGTGTGTGTGTGTGTGTTGTGTGTGTGTGTCTGCGCGTGTGTGTGTATGTGTATGTGTTGTGTGTGTGTCTGCGTGGTGTGTGTGCGTGTGTCTGCGTGTGTGTGCGTGTGTATGTGTTGTATGTGTGTGTGTTGTGTATGTGTGCGTGTGTGTCTGTGTGTGTGACACAAGATACTGCACAGTAGTCAGTCTGATGTGTATAGACTGTAGTGTTTATACAAGACTGTGTGTGTGTGTGTGTGTGTGTGTGTGTGTGTGATGTGTGTGTGTGTGGTGTGTGTGTGTGTGTGTGATGTTGTGTGTGTGTGTGTGTGTGTAATGTTGTGTGTGTGATGTCTATGTATATGTATGTGTTGATGTCTATGTATAAATGTATGTAGTGTTGATGTCTATGTATATATGTATGTGTGTGTTGATGTCTATGTATATATGTATGTGTTGTGTTGATGTCTATATAATATATGTATGTATGTGTTGATGCTATGTATATATGTATGTATGTTTGATGTCTATGTATATATGTATGTATGTGTTGATGTCTATGTATATATGTATGTGTGTGTTGATGTCTATATATATATATGTATGTGTTTGATGTCTATGTATATATGTATGTGTGTGTTGATGTCTATGTATATATGTATGTATGTGTTGATGTTATGTATATATGTATGTGTGTGTGTGTCTGATGTCTATGTATATATGTATGTGTGTGTTGATGTCTATGTATATATGTATGTATGTGTTGATGTCTATTATATATGTATGTATGTGTTGATGTCTATATTATATATGTATGTTGTGTTGATGTCTATGTATATATGTATGTGTGTGCTGATGTCTATGTATATATGTATGTGTGTGTTGATGTCTATGTATATATGTATGTGTGTGTTGATGTCTATGTATATATGTATGTTGTGTGATGTATGTATATATGATGTATAATATGTATTGTATGTGTGTTGATGTCTATGTATATATGTATGTGTGTGTGTTGATGTCTATGTATATATGTATGTGTGTGTTGATGTCTATTTATATATGTATGTGTGTGATGATGTCTATGTATATATGTATGTGTGTGATGATGTCTATGTATATATGTATGTGTGTGATGATGTCTATGTATATATGTATGTGTGTGATGATGTCTATGTATATATGTATGTGTGTGATGATGTCTATGTATATATGTATGTGTGTGATGATGTCTATGTATATATGTATGTGTGTGATGATGTCTATGTATATATGTATGTGTGTGATGATGTCTATGTATATATGTATGTGTGTGATGATGTCTATGTATATATGTATGTGTGTGATGATGTCTATGTATATATGTGTGTGTGTGTTGATGTCTATGTATATATGTATGTGTGTGTTGATCTGTCCTTGGCCCTGTTCTTTTCACTCTTTACACCTCCCCCCTGTCCACCATCATCAACTCCCATTCTATAAAACACCACTTCTATGCTGATGACACCCAACTTCAAGACAGTGACTCACCTGATAATATACAGCGCCTGTTGTCTCGCACCACTGAGTGTTACTCGGTCATTAAGAACTGGATGACACACAACAGACTTCAGCTTAATGACGACAAAACAGAAGCTATCCTCATTGGCACCCGTCAGAAACTTTCTCAGCTGCCTCCTCTTTCTCTCCCATTATGTAACACATCAGTCCCAATTTCTGATTCAGCTAAAAACCTTGGTGTCTGCATTGACTCTACCCTCTCCATGAACAACTTTGTTTCTCAAACTGCCAGATCCTGCTACTATCATCTCCATCGTATAAGGCTGATCAGGAAGTATCTCTCTGTCGAAACAACTGCAAAACTCGTTCTCTCCTTCATAATGTCTCGCATTGACTATTGCAATTCACTCCTGTCTGGTCTTCCTGCCTCCACCATTCACATCCTACAGCGCATTCAAAACAATGCTGTACGCCTTGTACTGAAAAAGAAAAAAGCTGACCACATATCTCCTCTCCTGGCACAACTTCACTGGCTCCCTGTATCAAAGCGCATACAGTACAAACTAGACACCATGTGCTACAAAAGCCTCAATAACGCAGCCCCCGATTACCTGTCAAGCCTACTTGAGATCTATCTTCCCTCACGTACCCTCCGCTCTGCCTCCGATCCTCTGACTTTTCGCTTTCCACGCACTAAGCTCAATACCTATGGTCCACGAGCCTTCTCTGTTTCTGGTCCACTCTCCTGGAACAAACTTCCTCTCTCAGTCCGTCAGCAACCTACTTTTGTCTCCTTCAAGTCCGCTCTCAAAACTCACCTTTTCTCCTCCGCATAAAATCCTAACCCCCCTCTGCAGCCTGTCTCCGCTCGGAGGGAATCACATGGTTATAATATATAATTGTATA
>JAPXFY010000020.1:75169004-75189004 GCA_030674185.1 Monoplex corrugatus
AAACCCAGTACGTCTGTAACCTCGTCCTTGGGCACACAAGGTGATGATGATGATGATGATTATGATGATGATGATGATGATGATGATGATGATGATGATGATGATGATGATGATGACGACGACGACGACGATGATGATGACGATGATGGTGACGACGACGACGACGATGATGACGATTGCTAATTGGTGATGTGATGATGATGATGATGATGATGATGATGATGATGATGATGATGATGATGATGATGATGAGAGATGATGATGACGATGATGGTTATTGCTTATTGGTGACGATAATGGTAATGATGGTGATAGTGATGATAATGATGATGACTGCGACGATGACAACAGCAATGATAACAAGAAGAAAAAGAATAATAAGTGTGATGTAGAAAGCTCCCCAGTATTTGAAGTTCGCTGAGTAAGGAATGAAAAACCCAAGTATTAAAATTGCTGAAAAATACAGACAGTAGCTGTAGAGATAATGCCATAACCCCGATAGAACGCTGTCTGCCTTGGAATGGTCTGTACAGATACAACAGACAAAACAGACAAAAACACTCTAACCAAAACATTCTTACTCTACACAATAAACTGTCTGGTCTATATTCCAAAACAAAACGGAAGTCTTTGAGCAACACAATGTAACAAAATGGACAAAGAGAAGGCTCAGGGAATGGAGAGAACAAAGAGTGCTAGGGGTTGGATAGCAGCCCAGGAAATTCTGTCAGAGGCATTGTCAATATTTAGGTCCGTCAGTGGGAAGGTCCTAGTCTCCCAAAGCAGGTGACATGTTACAGTCTGTGTACAACTGGTCACACCTGCTGTCTGAGACAACAAGTGAGGACAGATCTCCACAAATATGCACAGCCAGCCACTCAAACCTAAGGTAGCTGGCAGAAATCCACCTGATGTTCAGAAATCACCTAAACAGACACAGACACACACAGACACACACAGACATACACACACACACACACGCACACACACGCACACACAGCACACACATACACACACACACACACACACACGCGCGCGCGCGCGCCGCGCGCACGCAAACCTCATTATCACCATCGTCATTTCCTGCTGCATGGCGTTGGCGATCATAGCCCTCCATATGAATCTATCCCTTGTCGCAAGCACATTTTCCACCCTGTCTGTCCTTGGCCAACCCGCAAGTCCGTCCAACATTTTCTCCCTGCATGGGTCTACCTGGTTTTCTCTTTCCCTCCAGCTTTCCTGTTGAGACCAGGTGCTCTAATTCCCCTTTCCTCATAAAATGGCCTATAGATGTTGCTTGTCTTTTCGTAATCTTCCTTATCAATGATCTTCTTGTGTCATGCATACACATACATGTTACACACACTATATACACACCAAAATAACACACACAAATATTAACACACATATACACACCAACATACCACACAAATATACACACATATTCACACCAAAATACACACAAAACACAAATAACACACAATATTATCACACCAACATACACATAGATATACACACACATACACACACCAACACACACACATACACATGTGCACACCAACACACACACATACACACTCATACACACATTGAGATACACACACAGATATACACACATATACACACCAACATATACACCAACATACACACACACACACACACACACACACACACACACACACACACACACACACACACACAACACACACACACACACAGAGTTGACTTCTGGCTAAACGAATGAATTTTCAAACCTGATGATGTTTATGATGATGGTGATGTCACCGCCATCGATGATGATAATGATGAAGATGACGACGACAACGATAAAGATAATGCAACAACAATGATGAAAACTACATAGCATGATTGATTCTATGAACATACTGACCTCCAGGACCTTACACAGGCTGATGTAAGTCAGTTTGTATAAATCTTCTGCTCGGAAACGACCGGGTTCTGTTTTCCCTGGGGAGAACAAATCAAACCACTCTTACTTTTTGTAATACGTCATCGTTTCAGAAGACAGACACTCATTTCATTGTTTGAGAAGACAGACACTCATTTCATTGTTTCAGAAGAGAGACACCCATTTCATGTTTCAGAAGACAGACACTCATTTCATCGTTTCAGAAGAGAGACACTCATTTCATCGTTTCAGAAGACAGACACTCATTTCATTGTTTCAGAAGACAGACACTCATTTCATTGTTTCAGAAGACAGACACTCATTTCATTGTTTCAGAAGACAGACACTCATTTCATTGTTTCAGAAGACAGACACTCATTTCATTGTTTCAGAAGAAGGCACTCATTCATTGTTTCAGAGACAGACACTCATTTCATTGTTTCAGAAGACAGACACTCATTCAGTTTTTGTGGAGACTAAGACAGGAACTTTGTAAGTACGAGTTTACACAAGCCCATACTGACGTCATCACCAACCTGTCCCCCAATGGTCAAGATGACCAAACAGCAAAACACGTATTGGGGCCATGGCATTTCTGTCGAGTGGAGCGATAAGAGCCATGGCCGACAACAAGTCCTCTGATCACCAAGCTCTATGGTAGCTGGCAGGAACTGGAAACAACGGTCAAATCACCGTCACATGTGGCCTGACCATGTAGACGGCAGACGACAGAAGAGGAAGTAGAGGGCACAGTAGGCACTGTCTTCCTTATGTTGGAACACAAAAGACACTGTTGAACTTCACCACATAGTGATTTGGAAGTATTGCAGGCTCTCTTTCATGGGTGACCCCAAATGTCTTCACATCACCAGCTGTTCTGGACTTCCTGTCCTGGGATTGTGACATCACCAGCTGTTTTGTACTTCCTGTCCCTGGATTGTGACATCACCAGCTGTTTTGTACTTCCTGTCATCAGGATTGTGACATCACCAGCTGTTTTGTACTTCCTGTCACTAGGATTATGACATCACCATCTGTGACATTGTGACCTGTTGAAGTGACGGACATTGTGACCTATGTGTAATGATGGACATTTTGACCTATTGTAATGATGGACATTTTGACCTATTGTAATGATGGACATTTTGACCTGTTGTAATGATGGATATTGTGACCTGTTGTAATGATGACATTGTGACCTGTTGTAATGATGGACATTGTGACCTGTTGTAATGATGGACATTGTGACCTGTTGTAATGAACATTGTGACCTGTTGTAATGATGACATTGTGACCTGTTGTAATGATGGACATTGTGACCTGTTGTAATGATGGACATTGTGACCTGTTGTAATGATGGACATTGTGACCTGTTGTAATGATGACATTGACCTGTTGTAATGATGGACATTGTGACCTGTTGTAATGATGGACATAGTGACCTGTTGTAATGATGGACATTGTGACCTGTTGTAATGATGACATTGTGACCTGTTGTAATGATGGACATAGTGACCTGTTGTAATGATGGACATTGTGACCTGTTGTAAATGATGACATTGTGACCTGTTGTAATGATGACATGTGACCTGTTGTAATGATGACATTGTGACCTGTTGTAATGATGACATTGTGACCTGTTGTAATGATGGACATTGTGACCTGTTGTAATGATGACAATTGGACCTGTTGTAATGATGGACATTGTGACCTGTTGTAATGATGGACATTGTGACCTGTTGTAATGATGACATTGTGACCTGTTGTAATGATGACATTGTGACCTGTTGTAATGATGACATTGTGACCTGTTGTAATGATGACATTGTGACCTGTTGTAATGTGGACACTGTGACCTGTTGAAGTGACGGACATTGTGACCTGTTGTAATGATGGACATTGTGACCTGTTGTATATTGGACATTGTGATCTGTTGTATGACGGACATTGTGACCTGTTGTTATAATGGACATTGTGACCTGTTGTAATGATGGACATTGTGACCTGTTGTAATGATGACATTGTGACCTGTTGAAGTGACGGACATTGTGACCTGTTGTAATGATGGACATTGTGACCTGTTGTAATGATGGACATTTTGACCTGTTGAAGTCACGGATTTTGTGACCTCTTGTAATGATGGACATTGTGACCTGTTGTAATGATGGACATAGTGCCTGTTGAAGTGACGGACATTGTGACCTGTTGTAATGATGGACATTGTGACCTGTTGTAATGATGGACATAGTGACCTGTTGAAGTGACGGACATTGTGACCTGTTGTAATGATGGACATTGTGAACTGTTGTAATGATGGACATTGTGACCTGTTGTAATGACGGACATTGTGACCTGTTGTAATGATGGACATTGTGACCTGTTGTAATGATGACATTGTGACCTGTTGAAATGATGGACATTGTGACCTGTTGTATAATGGACATTGTGACCTGTTGTAATGATGACATTGTGACCTGTTGTTATTATGGACATTGTGACTGTTGTAATGACGGACATTGTGACCTGTTGTTATAATGGGCATTGTGACCTGTTGTAAGATGGACATTGTGACCTTTTAATGATGGACATTGTGACCTGTTGAAGTGACGGACATTGTGACCTGTTGTAATGATGGACATTGGACCTGTTGTAATGATGGACATTGTGACCTGTTGTAATGATGGACATTGTGACCTGTTTAATAATGGACATTGTGACCTGTTGAAGTGACGAACATTGTGACCTGTTGTAATGATGGACATTGTGACCTGTTGTAATGATGGACATTAGTGACCTGTTGAAATGATGACACTGTGACTGTTGTAATGATGGACATTGTGACCTGTTGTAATGATGACATTGTGACCTTTGTAATGATGACATTGTGACCTGTTGTAATGATGGACATTGGACCTGTTGTAATGATGACATTTGACCTGTTGTAATGATGGACATTGTGACCTGTTGTAATGATGGACATTATGACCTGTTGTAATGATGACATTTGACCTGTTGTAATGATGGACATTGTGACCTGTTGTAATGATGGACATTATGACCTGTTGTAATGATGGACATTGTGACCTGTTGTAATGATGGACATTGTGACCTGTTGTAATGATGGACATTGTGACCTGTTGTAATGATGGACATTGTGACCTGTTGTAATGATGACATTATGACCTGTTGTAATGATGGGACATTGTGACCTGTTGTAATGACGACATTGTGACCTGTTGTAATGATGGACATTGTGACCTGTTGTAATGATGGACATTGCGACCTGTTGTAATGATGACATTGTGACCTGTTGTAATGATGGACATTGTGACCTGTTGTAATGATGGACATTGTGACCTGTTGTAATGATGACATTGTGACCTGTTGTAATGATGACATTGTGACCTGTTGTAATGATGGACATTGTGACCTGTTGTAATGATGGACATTGTGACCTGTTGTAATGATGGACATTGTGACCTGTTGTAATGATGACATTGTGACCTGTTGTAATGATGACATTGTGACCTGTTGTAATGATGACATTGTGACCTGTTGTAATGATGACATTGTGACCTGTTGTAATGATGGACATTGTGACCTGTTGTAATGATGGACATTGTGACCTGTTGTAATGATGGACATTGTGACCTGTTGTAATGATGACATTGTGACCTGTTGTAATGATGGACATTGTGACCTGTTGTAATGATGGACATTGTGACCTGTTGTAATGATGGACATTGTGACCTGTTGTAATGATGGACATTGTGACCTGTTGTAATGATGACATTGTGACCTGTTGTAATGATGGACATTGTGACCTGTTGTAATGATGACATTGTGACCTGTTGTAATGATGACATTGTGACCTGTTGTAATGATGACATTGTGACCTGTTGTAATGATGGACATTGTGACCTGTTGTAATGATGGACATTGTGACCTGTTGTAATGATGGACATTGTGACCTGTTGTAATGATGACATTGTGACCTGTTGTAATGATGACATTGTGACCTGTTGTAATGATGACATTGTGACCTGTTGTAATGATGGACATTGTGACCTGTTGTAATGATGGACATTGTGACCTGTTGTAATGATGGACATTGTGACCTGTTGTAATGATGACATTGTGACCTGTTGTAATGATGACATTGTGACCTGTTGTAATGATGGACATTGTGACCTGTTGTAATGATGGACATTGTGACCTGTTGTTAATGATGGACATTGTGACCTGTTGTAATGATGGACATTGTGACCTGTTGAAGTGACGGACATTGTGACCTGTTGTAATGATGGACATTGTGACCTGTTGTAATGAAGGACATTGTGACTGTTGAAGTGATGGACATTGTGACCTGTTGTAATGATGGACATTGTGACCTGTTGTAATGATGGACATTGTGACCTGTTGTAATGATGGACATTGTGACTTGTTGTAATGATGACATTATGACCTGTTGTAATGATGGACATTGTGACCTGTTGTAATGATGACATTGTGACCTTGTTGTAATGATGGACATTGTGACCTGTTGTAATGATGACATTGTGACCTGTTGTAATGATGACATTGTGACCTGTTGTACTGATGACATTGTGACCTGTTGTAATGATGACATCGTGACCTGTTGTAATGATGACATTGTGAGCTGATAAAGTGACAGTCTCCGTGGTCCACTCAATGGCAGAACTTTGTGACCAGCTGTTAAATGTCTAAATGAGTGGCGTCATGAAATATCGCTTTAGCAGTTTGAAAAATAACAGAGGATTAAACAAAAGTTTTCTCATTCCTGTTCTTTACTAACGTATAATGCTGATCTGTATATTACTCTCGGAATGAAGACTGACATTGTCATACCTTATGTCCCCATCAACCTTCACCCTTTATGTCCCACCAGGGATACAGAAGATGATGGGTATTGTCATATGTTATGTCCCCATCAACCTTCACCCTTTATGTCTCACCTGGGATACTGAAGATGATGGGTATTGTCATACCTTATGTCCCCATCAACATTCACCCTTTATGTCTCACCAGGGATACAGAAGATGATGGATGTTGTCATACCTTATGCACCCATCAACCTTCACCCTTTATGTCCCACCAGGGATACTGAAGATGATGGGTATTGTGTTACCTTATGTCTCCATCAACCTTCACCCTTTATGTCCCACCAGGGATACTGAAGATGATGGGTATTGTCATACCTTATCTCTCCATCAACCTTCACCCTTTATGTCCCACCAGGGATACAGAAGATGATGGGTATTGTCATACCTTATGTCCCCATCAACCTTCACCCTTTATGTCCCACCAGGGATACAGAAGATGATGGGTATTGTCATATGTTATGTCTCCATCAACCTTCACCCTTTATGTCCCACCAGGGATACAGAAGATGATGGGTATTGTCATACCTTATGTCCCCATCAACCTTCACTCTTTATGTCTCACCAGGGATACAGAAGATGATGGGTATTGTCATACCTTATGTCCCCATCAACCTTCACCCTTTTGTCTCACCAGGGATACTGAAGATGATGGGTATTGTCATATGTTATGTCCCCATCAACCTTCACCCTTTATGTCTCACCAGGGATACAGAAGATGATGGGTATTGTCATACCTTATGTCCCCATCAACCTTCACCCTTTATGTCTCACCGGGGATACTGAAGATGATGGGTATTGTCATACCTTATGTCCCATCAACCTTCACCCTTTATGTTCCACCAGGGATACAGAAGATGATGGGTATTGTCATATGTTATGTCCCCATCAACCTTCACCCTTTATGTCTCACCAGGGATACAGAAGATGATGGGTATTGTCATACCTTATGTCCCCATCAACCTTCACCCTTTATGTCTCACCAGGGATACAGAAGATGATGGGTATTGTCATACCTTATGTCTCCATCAACCTTCACCCTTTATGTCTCACCGGGGATACTTAAGATGATGGGTATTGTCATACCTTATGTCCCCATCAACCTTCACCCTTTATGTTCCACCAGGGATACAGAAGATGATGGGTAATGTCATATGTTATGTCCCCATCAACCTTCACTCTTTCTGTCCCACCAGGGATACAGAAGATGATGGGTATTGTCATATGTTATGTCCCCATCAACCTTCACCCTTTATGTCTCACCAGGGATACAGAAGATGATGGGTATTGTCATACCTTATGTCTCCATCAACCTTCACCCTTTATGTTCCACCAGGGATACAGAAGATGATGGGTATTGTCATACCTTATGTCCCCATCAACCTTCACCCTTTCTGTCTCACCGGGGATACAGAAGATGATGGGTCGGCCGTCCCGGTCCTTGTAGGGATATGGAACCATGTCTAATACGGGGACCTGGTACAGGGGCGCTATGTGCGAGGGTTTGAGTCCCGCCAACAGGTAGGCTTTTTCTTGCTTCATCCTGTAATAGTTGATGATCAGTTGAAACGCTCGTTCCTGGTCAAACTTGCGCGCTCGCAGGAATCGCAGCAGAAATCTTGGGTCCGTCCTGGCCTTCAGACCTGTTCACATATTACATATAATCGATTTAAAATTAAAACTAACTTCGTTAAGCCATTTCGACAATGTCCAGTTCCAAAGAAAAATTTAACCTAGTTATTTATTTATGAAAATAAGGCTGTGCTCCAGAGCAGGTAATATCTCTGAATTCTGTAATTCCTTATCAACAAGAAATAGTAGACATTATTCCAGTTTGGCTTAGAATTGTTCAGGTGTTGCTTCACTGGAACAGAACACCCATGTACAGGTCAAGTCCGGCGTCTGCACGTGACATACAGTCTCCAGGTTTCATCCAAGCCTGTCTACAATCAGGTCTATCAGGTCTACTTATGGAACTGCCCGATTACAATGAATGTGTCTTGAACAAGATCCATACTCCAAACTCCAGCCTGCCTGCATAGCGCCATGGTCTTTCAGGGGAGGTCAGTTATTCGTCTTACGAGTCTTTCGGGAAAGGTTATTGTTAGATCCCTTGAAAGCGTTTTTGTGAAGACCCGGATTTGCGTCGCCCATTGAAGAGCCCTGTTCTAGTTTGTGACACGTAATGTATTTGAGTGAATGACTGTGAACAAAGGTGACAGTGACGACATTATTCACTCACACCTAGATACCTACGTGCCATAAACCATCAGTGACATAAATGCAATGGAAAATGGCGCTGAACTTGGTGGTGGTATTATTATTATTATTACCATTATTATTATTATTATTATTATTATTATCATTATTATTATCATTATTATTATTATCATTATTATTATCATCATCATTATTATTATTACTATTATTATTATTGTTGTTGTTGTTGTTATCATTTTGTTAAAAGCCCCATTAACTGCATAGACCACGTCAGGGCTATAACCGTTTCAAAATATACACAGTACTTCAACAGGAGAAAATGAAGTACGAGAACACATATCAATGCAGTCGTGCACATGATCTAAAGAGGTGTCCCTGGCATTGACCACTCCATCCAAATTTATCACAAAGGGGATTTAAAAAACATTCCTGATTACAAATTTTAACATAACTAAGGTCACTAATACATATACAAAAATGAGCCTAAACTGCCTAAAACTGCTTCTGCATGTCTCACTTTCTTAGAGCCAAAAATGCACTTAACATATATACCCAATTATCAATCCAAAGAGAAAGTACTCTATCGAACACACAGGTGAATGGACCAGCATGGCAGAAATGATAGGAAAATATGACAGAAAGCAAAGAAACAAGGCAGAAACATAGAGAATGACATAATAGAAGACATTTCTAACAGAATTTCCAAACATGTATATACATATATATAAGCTACGCACAAAAAGTTAAGGATCACTTGCACAAAAATTCATAACTTTCAAAATAAGAAAGCCAATGCGCTGAAGTCTGGCAAACATTTAATTCCATGCTTTAGTGATAACGATGCACAATTGCCTTCAATTTCGAGCAATCGTTTGGTGTGTACATTTGATCAAAGTGGGTACGTATCGAAATTTGATTTCCCAAAGTCATTGAAATCACAAGACAGGGCATTCTGATGCTCCCAAAAGTTCAGTAATGCGTGTAACCGCCATGGCTGTTCTGGCACTCGACGCAGCGAGTCCTCATCGAGTTGACCAGGTTGGTGAAGATCCTCTGTGGAAGCGCCTGCCACTCAGCCTACAGCATCTGGTAGAGGTGTTGGGCATCCCTGGGAGGGGGGTGGTTGCTCCTCACTTTGCGATCCAGCTCATCCCAGAGGTTCTCAATCGGGTTGAGATCGGGACTGCATGCTGGCCACTCCATTCTGTTGACTCCAGACTGCTGCAGGAAATCGTTGACCACCCTTGCCCTGTGGGGGCGAGCGTTGTCATCCTGGTAGACAGCCGTCGGTCCAATCTGCTGCAGTGTAGGCACAGCCAGCGGTCGAAGGATCTCATCCCGGTATCGGAGGCCAGTCAGGTTACCCTGTACATGATACAAGGGTGTTCTGTGGTGAAGGCTGAAGGCCCCCCAGACCATTACAGAACCTCCACCAAAGGCCACCTTTTCTTGGACAGTGGTGTCAATAAAGCGTTGCCCTGGGCGCCTCCAGACCCTCAGTCGGCCGTCGTTGTGGTTCATGGTGAAGCGTGATTCATCACTGAACAGGACCTGGGACCATTGCTGACGTGTCCACCTCACGTGACGTCTGCAGAAGGTGTGGCGTGCTGCCCTATGGGCTGAAGTTAAGCATGGCCGTACAGCTGGGCGACGAGAACGGAGGTTAAACCCATGAAGGCGGTTCCGTATGGTCTGCTTGCTGATGTTGATGTTAATAGCCACCCTCAGCTGCCTTCGAATGATGCTGGAAGAGGCTGTTCTTGTCTGCAGGGCTTGTCGTTCAATGAGACGATCTTCATGTGGGTTTGTCTTCTTCGGTCGACCAGATCTGCGTCTTTCATGGACCCTCCCAGTGGCTGTGAAGCGTTGAATCAGTCTGACAATGACCGAGATGGACACCTGAAGTCGCCTGGCCACTTCTCACTTGGGAACACCATCTTGGAACCATGCAACAGCTCGTCCCCTCTCAAACTCGCTCAATTTTCGTCGTGGAGGCATTGTCAGATCAGGCCTACTACTGGTGGAATGTCTTCTTATAAAGCCAAGCAAGAGACAGCATCTCACACATAAACAGCAGTGCTTGCACGTGCATAATGGTTTTTCCATCTGGCTTGTGCAATGTGTTCAGGCAGAACGGTCCAAAACAAGGTCCTTTTTCACAAGTTTCCGCTTTTCCGTTTGCGGCCAAGCTCAGTAGTAGAGAATCCCGTGCAATTTTCGCACTAACACAACATCGCCCACTTACAGCTGAACAAGAATTCATAACAATTTGGCTGGACTGAGAAATAAATAACAGTAGCGAACTGAGTTTATTACGCACCTGTTTTCTCATAGTGATCCTTAACTTTTTGTGCGTAGCTTATATATATATATTATATATATATATATATATATATATATATATATATATTGTGTGTGTGTGTGTGTGTGTGTGTGTGTGTGTGTGTGTGTGTGTGTGTGTGTGTGTGTGTGTGTGTGTTTGAGTGTGTGTGTGAATGAGTAATTGTATTTATCAGGTGATTGATATATTTCCCTTCCTCATACATACATACATGTCTCCCTACTGCCTGTTTCATTATATTATCATTTGTAGTTATTCTTGGTGAAACGTGTTCATGCTACATTTCTGTGTATCTGACTGCTGATACTGCATTAATGCTAGTTGTGTTTGTTGGTACGGTTGTTGTTGTTGTGCTGCTGTTGTCGTTAATGTTGTTGCAATGCAATTTGTAATCAGCATTCTTTGAAGTGGATTGTTTGTTCTAGGCCTCTACAAATGGATTTCTAATATTCTTATTCCAATGTTCCCTTTATACATCGAGAGCCCATGACACCTGGTTCAGGGGGAGGCAACATAGTACCATACCTGGATACTGCAGTAGACGGTCTCTGAATGCTTTGAGCTCTAACAGTCGTGTTTCGGGGTTCTCCTTCAGTTCTGTTTTGGCCACGTGCAGTACGTCATCACTCAGCGTGCACTTGTACACAAAGTCTGTGGCCGCCGCCATTTGGGGAGCTGAAGAAACAAAAACGTTGATGTGAACCGGTCACTGTGGCATAGTGGTTAAAGCAACGGGTTAGGATGACTGGTTGGTTCGAATCCCATCATTTCTTATCATGCTGTGCCTCAACCAGCTCCTGCCTGAGTTCCGTGTGCTACAGGTTGCTTGGGAAGACTGGCACCGTACAGTCAAGTCTCTTCACTTTGTAGTGGGTGCTGTTTTAACTTTCTCACCAACACCTGTGGTGTTTCTATTTGTGGGGCCTACTTGACAGCAGGGTATACTAGGACAGTAAGCGTAGAGTACAGCCCTGTACACACTGTCAGTCCACACTGTAACACCACAGCATCGTCACTATCATTTCCATGTTCATATCATAGCATTGTCACTATCATTTCCATGTTCATATCATAGCATTGTCACTATCATTTCCATGTTCATATCATAGCATTGTCACTATCATTTCCATGTTCATATCATAGCATTGTCACTATCATTTCCATGTTCATATCATAGCATTGTCACTATCATTTCCATGTTCATATCATAGCATTGTCAATATAATTTCCATGTTCATATCATAGCATTGTCAATATCATTTCCATGTTCATATCATAGCATTGTCACTATCATTTCCATGTTCATATCATAGCATTGTCACTATCATTTCCATGTTCATATCATAGCATTGTCACTATCATTTCCATGTTCATATCATAGCATTGTCACTATCATTTCCATGTTCATATCATAGTATTGTCACTATCATTTCCATGTTCATATCATAGCATTGTCAATATCATTTCCATGTTCATATCATAGCATTGTCACTATCATTTCCATGTTCATATCATAGCATTGTCAATATCATTTCCATGTTCATATCATAGCATTGTCACTATCATTTCCATGTTCATATCATAGCATTGTCACTATCATTTCCATGTTCATATCATAGCATTGTCAATATCATTTCCATGTTCATATCATAGCATTGTCAATATCATTTCCATGTTCATATCATAGCATTGTCACTATCATTTCCATGTTCATATCATAGCATTGTCACTATCATTTCCATGTTCATATCATAGCATTGTCAATATCATTTCCATGTTCATATCATAGCATTGTCACTATCATTTCCATGTTCATATCATAGCATTGTCACTATCATTTCCATGTTCATATCATAGCATTGTCAATATAATCTTCTTCTACTTTGTGTGAGATGAAGAAGAAGGAGACGAAGAAAGAGACGAAGAAGAAGGAAACGAAGAAGAAGGAGACGAAGAAAGAGACGAAGAAGGAGACAAAGAGGAAGGAGATGAAGAAGAAGGAGACGAAGAAGGAGACGAAGAGGAAGGAGATGAGGAAGAAGGAGACAAAGAAGAAGGAGATGAAGAAGAAGGAGATGAAGAAGAAGGAGACGAAGAAGGAGACGAAGAGGAAGGAGATGAGGAAGAAGGAGACAAAGAAGAAGGAGACAAAGAGGAAGGAGATGAAGAAGAAGGAGACGAAGAAGGAGACGAAGAGGAAGGAGATGAGGAAGAAGGAGACGAAGAAGGAGACGAAGAGGAAGGAGATGAGGAAGAAAGAGACGAAGAGGAGAGAGGAGATGAGGAAGAAGGAGACGAAGAGAAGGAGATGAGGAAGAAGGAGACGAAGAAGAAGGAGAAGGACAAGAAAGAGGAGCAGGGGACGAGGAAGGAGATGAAGAGGGAGGAGAAAACGAAGGAGGAGAGAAAGAGTTAATATGAAGGTGCGTGGGTGTAACTGTTGTATGTTGTATGAGTGACGTGTGAAAGTTTGTAATAATAAATGTAAAAAAATCATATCGCAATTTGTTTCGTGCCATTGATTGGAAGGAGTGCGTGCGGTTGCGTGACGGACGAATTCTTTTTGCATGTGTTGATTGCGTGAGCATGTGTACAAAAGTATGACAATGGTGACCCTGACGTGATTTTTACTTCCAGATCAGTACCTGGACACTATCCAGAAGTGCCGTACTTTCGGTGGAAAAATTGAGGAATTCCCCTTAGCCAAATTGCCAATGAACACTCTCTATTTTTCAGGTCTTCTAACGGCCTGTGTGGTAGAGGACCATGTGTGTGACCTGATCTTGGGTAACTTGCCAGGTGTATCAAATATACATCCTCTACAACGACTCACTCCATTCCCGCCTATCTTTCTCGCAGTCTCTGCCTTTCTCCCATCCTTCTTTCGAGCACGTTGAAGTATCCTTCCAATCCACCCCTTACCCCATCACCTTCTCCTGTGTCTATCGACTTCCACCTAGCTCTGCCAACAAACTCACCACATCCACGTTTCTCTCTGACTTTGACCAACTGCTTGACCACTACTGCCTCTTACCTGGAAATCTCATCATTCTAGGTGACATCAATGTCCACTATGACAACACTCACCGTTATGACACAAGACATATCATCAACTCTCTGTCCAATCACAATATGATTCAACACATTTCTGAACCAACCCATCAAAAAGGTCACATTCTTGACTGGATCATTTCTCGTGATCACCACAATTCAGCTACTGACAACTGCTTAGTTCTTTCTACCCGTCTAACTTCAGCCCTTCCATCTGACCACTCTGCAATTCTCTGTTCTCTTGACATTTCTCCTCCTTCCCGTACCACGCGCACAGTGACTCGACGCAATCTCAAATCTATCGACCTCTCCACATTTTCATCTGATGCCTCCCGTCTCCTTTCTGAAAAGTCACATAACCTTGCCGATGAATTCTATACTACTCTCCACCATCTTCTGGACACTCATGCTCCAGCCACAACCCGTCTTTTACCTGACCGCCCCCCTACCCCCTGGCTCACTCATGAGATTGCCTGTGCAAAACGTGCCCGCCGCAGAGCAGAGCGCCGCTGACGCAAATCCAAACTCACTGTATACAGGCAACTTTTCCAAGCCTCTAAAACAAAAGTATCCACCCTCATTGCATCTGCAAAAACAAGCTATTTCCAAACCAAAATCCTGAATGCCTCTTCTTCAAAAGAACTCTTTACAACCATGAATCATCTCCTTGGCACACGAAAAGATTTACCTCTCCCAACAAAACATACAAATGAAGAACTCCCATCTGTATTCTCCAAGTATTTCACCACCAAAATACAAACTCTTCGTGACAGGCTTGACAGGACACCCTGTCAACCATGCCCACCTGACCCTTCCTTCTCTGGCACACCTCTCACTACTTTTACCCCAGTCTCACAAGAAGAAATTTTCAACACAATCAGATCCATGTCGTTCAAAACCTGCGAACTGGATCCTCTTCCAGGTTCTCTCTACTCCGACTGTCTCCCTACTCTCCTCCCATTCATCACTGTCATCATCAACACTTCTTTTCAAACTGGAACTGTCCCAGATTCTTTCAAGTCTGCTATTGTTCACCCTCTCCTCAAGAAACACAATTTAGACCCAAATGAACTGAAAAATTACCGGCCTATCTCTAATCTCTCTTTCTTGTCAAAGCTCCTTGAAAAGGTCGTCCTCAACCAGCTGAACTCTCACCTGTCTGCCAACAATCTCCTCAATCCTTTCCAGTCAGCCTACCGCCAGTGCCATAGCACTGAAACTGCCCCACTACACATTCTCAACTATCTCCTCCATGGAACTGATACTGGCAAAGTCTCTCTCCTCACACTTCTTGATCTGTCTGCAGCCTTCGATACCATTGACCATGGTATTCTCCTTTCTAGACTTCATCATACTTTTGGCATCTCTGACATTGCTCTCTCCTGGTTCACTTCGTATTTATCAAACAGAAAACAAACTGTTCTCCTCAATGGCACTTACTCTCAACCTGCATACCTGACCTGTGGTGTTCCACAAGGATCTATCCTTGGCCCTGTTCTTTTCACTCTTTATACCTCCCCCCTGTCCACCATCATCAACTCCCACTCTATAAAACACCACTTCTATGCTGATGACACCCAACTTCAAGACAGTGACTCACCTGATAATATACAGCGCCTGTTGACTCGCACCACTGAGTGTTACTCGGACATTAAGAACTGGATGACGTTCAACAAACTTCAGCTTAATGACGACAAGACAGAAGCTATCCTCATTGGCACCCGTCAGAAACTTTCCCAGCTGCCTCCTCTTTCTCTCCCATTATGTAACACATCAGTCCCAATTTCTGATTCAGCTAAAAACCTTGGTGTCTGCCTTGACTCTACCCTCTCCATGAACAACTTTGTTTCTCAAACTGCCAGATCTTGCTACTATCATCTCCATCGTATAAGCCTGATCAGGAAGTATCTCTCTGTGGAAACAACTGCAAAACTCGTTCTCTCCTTCATAATGTCTCGCATTGACTATTGCAATTCACTCCTGTCTGGTCTTCCTGCCTCCACCATTCACATCCTACAGCGCATTCAAAACAATGCTGTACGCCTTGTACTCAAAAAGAAAAAAGCTGACCACATATCTCCTCTCCTGGCACAACTTCACTGGCTCCCTGTATCAAAGCGCATACAGTACAAACTAGACACCCTGTGCTACAAAAGCCTCAATAACGCAGCCCCCGATTACCTGTCAAGCCTACTTGAGATCTATGTTCCCTCACGTACCCTCCGCTCTGCCTCCGATCCTCTGACTTTTCGCTTTCCACGCACTAAGCTCAATACCTATGGTCCACGAGCCTTCTCTGTTTCTGGTCCACTCTCCTGGAACAAACTTCCTCTCTCAGTCCGTCAGCAACCTACTTTTGCCTCCTTCAAGTCCGCTCTCAAAACTCACCTTTTCTCCTCTGCATAAAATCCTAACCCCACTCAACCCCCCTCTGCAGCCTGTCTCCGCTCGGAGGGGAATCACTTTGTTTTAATATATAATTGTATATGATGTGCTCTCTGTGGTTTTCCATTGCTTTTATTCTTGCTTTTATTGCTTTTATTCTTTCTCCCCATTTGTGGCCATGCGTGTGTGTGTGTGTGTGTGTGTGTGTGCGTGTGTGTGCGTGCGTGCGTGCTTGCGTGTGTGTCTTTTCGGCGCTTGGATTTGATTTTGTCGAGATTTTGCGCTATATCTTCTTCTTTCTTTCTTTCTTTCATCTGCCGCTGGTGCCCTTCGGCGTCGCGGGGAGACACAGACGTCTGTCTGCATAAGGCGGGAGGCTTGATAGAGTGACAGGTCATGGGTTCGCAGGGTGTCAGCCACGGAGTCGCTCCATCGTCTCCGTGGTCTACCTCTGGCTTTCCAGCCAGTGTATCTGGTGGTGTATGCCCGTAGGGCCGGTTGGTCGGGCGGCATTCTGGTGAGGTGACCAAACCACCTGATCCTTTGTTGTTTGACATGGTGGAGAATTGGTGTTAGTCCGACCATGTTTCTGATCACCTCATTCTTGATCTTGTCGCGTCTGGTCTTGTTGACAGCTTTTCTCAGGCAGCGCATTTCACATGTGACCAATTTTCTCTCTAAGGCTTTTGTTAGGGCCCATGTCTGACACTGGTATGTGAGTGTTGGAACGAAGATGGCGTTGATGAGTTTTGCCTTGGTGCTCATTGGGATGCTGGGATGTTTCAGAAGGGGGGCGAGTTGGTAACTGACTGCGTTCGCTTTCTGGCATCTTGTTTCTATCTCTCTGTCCAATTTTCCATCTTCAGTGAAGAGGCTGCCAAGGTATTTAAATTCTTTGGTCTGTTTCAGCTGGGTGCCGTTGATGTTGATGTCCAGCTTTCCTGGATTTCTGCTGACAGACATAACTTCTGTTTTGTTGATACTGATCTTCATATCATACTTCTCGCAGCTTGTGTTGAGTTGGTCTGTGTGTTCTTGAAGAGCTGCTTTGTTCTGATTCATCAAGGACTGGTCGTCAGCAAATAATAGTTCGTTCAGGGCCTCCAGATCTGGATTGGCTTCCTTTGTAATCTGGTCCATGTAGATCACGAAGAGAAGGGGAGAGAGTACGCAGCCTTGCCTGACCCCTGATGTAACCGGGAACCAGTCCGATGTTCCACTGGCTGTTCGGACTGCGCTCCTACTGTTGGCATAGATTGCTCTGATGTTATCAAGCAACTGCCCCTTCACGTCGTACTGCTCCAGGATCTTCCAGAGCTTGTCTCTGTTGACTCGGTCAAAAGCTTTTTCTTGATCAACGAATACTGTATGCAGGTCTTGGTTGTATTCGATGGCTCTTTCACACAGCTGTCGGAGTGCGAAAATGGCATCTGTGCACCCTCTTCCTTTCCGAAAGCCAAACTGGGCATTGCTCAGTAGGTGTTCTGCTTTGGCTCTTGTGCGCTGTTCCAGAATCTTTGCATACATTTTCCCTACATGGCTGAGAAGTGAAATGCCTCTGTATGTGCTGCAGTCTTTCTTGCTGCCCTTCTTCTTCCAAATTGGCACCACTATTGCATTTTGCCAGTCCATTGGTACTTTCCTCTCTTCCCATGCTTTCTGGAAGATGATGGTGAGCCACTTAACTCCCGTTTCTCCGCATGCAAGGATGGCTTCAGTTGTTATGCCATCATTGCCTGCTGCTTTGCCCTTTGGGCTGGTCTTAATTGCTTTTCGTGTTTCTGCTTCAAGGATTTGGGGCTCTAACTGGTCTTTATAGCGTGGTGAGAACTGGGAGCTGGAAGCCTGGACTCCAGATGGGTTTAAAAGGTCTTTAAAATAGTCTTCCCATCTTTTCAGAATTTCCTCTTCTTTGTGTAGTGCCTCTCCATTTGCATCATTCACTACTGTTGTTGGGTTGAATGGCTCATCTCTTACTCTCATCGTCTTCACACTTTTGAAAAATTCTCTTGGGGAGTTCTTGCAAATTTCACTTAACTTCTCTCCATAGGTCGCCCAAGATTTTTCTTTGGAGGCTTTCACAACACGTTTACTATGTCTTCTTGCGATTCTGTACTTGACGTAGTCCTCTTCTATCTTGGTCTTGACCCAAGCTTTATATAGCTGCTTCTTTTTCTTGATGGCTTCCTTCACCTCTTGGTTCCACCAGGCTGTAGCTTTCCTGTTTTTACCTCTACATTTCTTTGTCCCGCAAACTTCCCTTAAGGTGTTCAAGAGAGCTGGCTTGAAGGTGTCCCAGGCTTGTTCCATGATGAGGGGGGTTGTATCAATGGGGTCAAGTTTCACCTTGATAGCACTTTCAATCTGTTCTTGCACTTCTTTCTCTGCCAGTTTGAGGAGGTTGATCTTTTCAGGCTGGTTCTTCCTAGCAGTTGTTATTTTCTCCTTCTGAGTACTGGAGACCAGAATGACAGGCCTGTGGTCAGTGTCAAGGTTGGCATTGGGGATGGCTTTTGAGTCTTTGATGGCGTAACGTGTTCTAGATCTTGCAAGTATGAAGTCGATTTGAGACGAGATATAAATATTGTAATTATTATGTATGCATGTGCGTACGTATGTATGTATGTATGTATGTATGTATGTATGTATGTATGTATGTATGTATACGCTTAGATTTATGTATGTATGTATGTATGCATGTATACGCTCAGCTTAGATTTATGTATGTAAGTATGTATGCATGTATGTATGCATGTATACGCTCATATGTATGTAGGTATGTATGCATGTATACGCTCAGCGCTTAGATTTGATTTTATCAAGATTTTGCGCTATATAAATAAAATATATTATTATTATTATATACAACTTGTCTGGGACACTGAGACTGATTTCCATCAAGGAAACATTATCAAGCGTAGATGTGTCATAATCTTCGGTAGAATATTCTAATATAACTTCATCTATTAGATTGTTTATTTCTTCTACATATTGTTTTAGCCTGGATTGATATATCTTGTTGGTATAATCGGTATAAGATCTGAAAATGTACCTAAATACGTGTATTACTCCACACGTTCAACTTCAACAACTTTGTTAACCCCTTTGACTGCCATCAACGTACAATCCACGGCTCTCACAAAGCTTCTGTGATGGCTACCTCCATAGGATCAACTGAAATCTTTTGACACAC
>JAPXFY010000020.1:75194004-75199421 GCA_030674185.1 Monoplex corrugatus
ACCTCCTGTGTTGTGAGTAGTGTGGATGTCGTCGTACACACCTCTTGTGTTGTGTGTAGTGTGGATGTCGTACATACAAATGAAGAACTCCCATCTGTATTCTCCAAGTATTTCACCACCAAAATACAAACTCTTCGTGACAGGCTTGACAGGACACCCTGTCAACCATGCCCACCTGACCCTTCCTTCTCTGGCACACCTCTTACTACTTTTACCCCAGTCTCACAAGAAGAAATTTTCAACACAATCAGATCCATGTCGTTCAAAACCTGCGAACTGGATCCTCTTCCAGGTTCTCTCTACTCCGACTGTCTCCCTACTCTCCTCCCATTCATCACTGACATCAACACTTCTCTTCAAACTGGAACTGTCCCAGATTCTTTCAAGTCTGCTATTGTTCACCCTCTCCTCAAGAAACACAATTTAGACCCAAATGAACTGAAAAATTACCGGCCTATCTCTAATCTCTCTTTCTTGTCAAAACTCCTTGAAAAAGTCGTCCTCAACCAGCTGAACTCTCACCTGTCTGCCAACAATCTCCTCAATCCTTTCCAGTCAGCCTACCGCCAGTGCCATAGCACTGAAACTGTCCTACTACACATTCTCAACAATCTCCTCCTTGCAACTGATACTGGCAAAGTCTCTCTCCTCACACTCCTTGATCTGTCTGCAGCCTTCGATACCATTGACCATGGTATTCTCCTTTCTAGACTTCATCATACTTTTGGCATCTCTGACATTGCTCTCTCCTTTTTCACTTCGTATTTATCAAACAGAAAACAAACTGTTCTCATCAATGGCACTTACTCTCAACCTGCATACCTGACCTGTGGTGTTCCACAAGGATCTGTCCTTGGCCCTGTTCTTTTCACTCTTTACATCTCCCCCCTGTCCACCATCATCAACTCCCACTCTATAAAACACCACTTCTATGCTGATGACACCCAACTTCAAGACAGTGACTCGATTGATAATATACAGCGCCTGTTGACTCGCACCACTGAGTGTTACTCGGACATCAAAAATTGGATGACATACAACAAACTTCAGCTAAATGATGACAAGACAGAAGCTATCCTCATTGGCACCCGTCAGAAACTTTCTCAGCTGCCTCCTCTTTCTCTCCCATTATGTAACACATCAGTCCCAATTTCTGATTCAGCTAAAAACCTTGGTGTCTGCATTGACTCTACCCTCTCCATGAACAACTTTGTTTCTCAAACTGCCAGATCTTTCTACTATCATCTCCATCGTATAAGGCTGATCAGGAAGTATCTCTCTGTGGAAACAACTGCAAAACTCGTTCTCTCCTTCATAATGTCTCGCATTGACTATTGCAATTCACTCCTGTCTGGTCTTCCTGCCTCCACCATTCACATCCTACAGCGCATTCAAAACAATGCTGTACGCCTTGTACTCAAAAAGAAAAAAGCTGACCACATATCTCCTCTCCTGGCACAACTTCACTGGCTCCCTGTATCAAAGCGCATACAGTACAAACTAGACACCATGTGCTACAAAAACCTCAATAACGCAGCCCCCGATTACCTGTCAAGCCTACTTGAGATCTAACCTACTTTTGTCTCCTTCAAGTCCGCTCTCAAAACTCACCTTTTCTCCTCCGCATAAAATCCTAACCTCACTCAACCCCCCCCCCCCCCCTCTGCAGCCTGTCTCCACTCGGAGGGGAATCACATGGTTATAATATATAATTGTATATGCTATGCTCTCTATAATTTTCCATTGCTTTTATTCTTGCTTTTATTGCTTTTATTCTTTCTCCCCATTTATAGCCATGCGTGTGTGTGTGTGTGTGTGTGTGTGTGTGTGTGTGTGTGTGTGTGTGTGTGTGTGTGTGTGTGCGTGCGTGTGTGTGCGTGCGTGCGTGCGTGCGTGCGTGCGTGTGTGTCTGCTTCAGCGCTTAGATTTGATTTTATCAAGATTTTGCGCTATATAAATATTGTAATTATTATTATTATTATTACACCTCTTGTGTTGTGTGTAGTCTGGATGTCGTCGTACACACCTCTTGTGTTGTGTGTAGTGTGGATGTCGTCGTACACACCTCTTGTGTTGTGTGTAGTGTGGATGTCGTCGTACACACTTCTTATGTTGTGTGTAGTCTGAATGTCGTCGTACATACCTCTTGTGTTGTGTGTAGTCTGGATGTCGTCGTACACACCTCTTGTGTTGTGTGTAGTCTGGATGTCGTCGTACACACCTCTTGTGTTGTGTCTGTAGTCTGGATGTCGTCGTACACACCTCTTGTGTTGTGTGTAGTCTGGATGTCGTCACTGAACTGTTGCCAGTTTTCGGTGGCACATCTTGCTGTCTGCTGCACTTTGCTCCTGGAAGCTCTGAGTGCTTGCAGGGATTTCTGTCTTGGTGAGCGCCTGTATTCAGCTATGGCAGCACGCTTTGCTTCAATAATGGGGGTCATCTCATTGGACTTGGGCTTCAAACCAGTCGTTGTTCTTGGAGGTTTTCCTGCCAATGGTAGCTGGGACTGTTTTCTGCAGTCCCTACATGATGTCCTCTGTCAGTGTTGGAGAGAAGGAGCAGTATCACAAGACATGACAGATGCCAAGATCGCCTTTAGGGCTCTGGTCCTGTCTCTTCCTGAAATCGAGAGGTGCTTTATGAATTGATAGGCTGATGTGTTTATCAACCCTTTTGTTCCAACCTTTATGGCAAGGAGTTTGGCTTGAAAGCCAGATGTCCTCAGGTTGCTGGCTAGACTGGCATACTTTTAAGTCTTGTAGATATAGATTTCTCCATTCTACTTCCATATGGCACAGTGAGCTCGATCAGAATCACATGTTTGGATGAATGGGAACGGAGAACTCTGTCCTACCTCATGCCACTCTAGCTGATGATTTCTGGGTGATTTTTCCCTTGAGGGAGATCTGCTGTGCACTCCCAGTCGTCTGCTTTATCGAGCAGACCCCGCTTCCATGCTCTGGGTGTCACATCTTTTTTCAAGCCACATTTTCCTGCCTCCTGCCGTGCAGAAGGTTATTGGAGCTTCTGAGGGCAAATCTTTTCCTCTGGCAGTATTGATCGCAGTGCTGATCACTTGTGCCATCTCTTGAAGCATTTACTGTGTTTCCGTGTGTACCTCTCTTGCGTTAGTGTGCATTGATGAGCTGAGGACATGTTCCACTATCTGTCTGCCCTGGCACAGCGGGCAAGCAGGGTTATCTGATCTCCCCCATTTCACCAAATTAATGTTCGAGGGCAGGAGGTCAAACATAGATCTGAGGGTGAAACTGATCCTGCGAGGGGCCCTATGCCACAAGTCATTCCAGCTTAGACGTCTTTGGAGTGTTTTTCCCAAGTCGTCCACTGGCCCTGTTGGCCTTGCTGATCTGTCTTCTGAAGTCTTGTGGCTTCCTCTTCTTTCTTCATCTCTTGTATTACCATATCTATTTTTGCCTTTCTGTTGGCCTTTGACCACCATTCTACTTTTGTTGATCCCAGTCCCTGACTGTTGGTCTGTGTGTGCCCTATTATTTCTCTGACCATGAGGTTTTCTTTCGCTGTACCCAGCGCCTCCTGGACTTTCCATTTCCTACAAGTCCTCAGCTTGGGCTGTACTGATCTGACAACCTTATCTCCAGAGTCTTCAAGCATGCTAAGAAACCTGACCTCTCCTGCCTTGTACTCCTCAACGATGGATTTTAGGGGTAGCTTCAGCTTTGTCCAGCGACGTCAGTGACACTGAGTGGGACTCCAAGCCAATTCCTTGTATATGTGTTGATCTGGGCTTACACTTTGAGAAAAGGAAGTGGAAATCCCACAAACAGCAAACAGGACAATTTCTATGTTGCATGCTGCGACTGAACTGGTAACATTGGATCTTAAGAACACTGCTCTGTCAACAGATCCAACCAGTCTGCATAAAAACAGGAGACAGATGAATAAATCCATGAATAAGTCAATGAATACAATAGATCAACCAATCAATCAAGCAAGCAATCAAACAATCGATCAATGAAGACACATAGCTATATAGATAGGTGGGTAGACAGATAGATATAAAATTAAATAGGCGAATAAATAAACGAGTACAGCAAAACAAAACCTTAACCCTGTCACTCCCTCACCCTATCCACCAGCTTCCTGTAGGAAGTGAAAGGGTTAGTTTTGAAGTCTACTGAGCTCAGCTGTGGTGCAAGCTGCTGAATTGTCATGACAGAAGGCTGTGGGTCATATTAATGTGACAATGCAGAAGTGACGTCACTGTAGTCTACAAGGTTAACATTAACATCAGTGTGTCAGATTACAGGGCAAGAGATAAGTGACGTCACTGTAGACTACAAGGTTAACAGGTTAACAATAACACCAGGTGAAGGTTGTCCTACTCCAGCCAGTGACGTCATAAAGGGGCAATGTGATCCAGACCTCAGCTTTTCTCAAGGTCAACTTTATGACCTTGGTGGCCATTGACTCTGATTACTCATTGTTTTACTTTACCCAACCTTGAACAGGGTTAGGGACACACTCACAGCTGGGTGGGCTACTGGCCACTCACAAAGTTCTCATTAAGTCAGACTCATGGTCAGAGTGGATGATGCTAGCTTTACTTCACATATAGCCTGGTAGTAGGCCTCCGTCAGTAGACGTCAGCTATGCATGATGCAATCTAGTGTTGTGTCGAGTCCAGTTGACTGGTAAAGCCGATACAGGAAAGGCAGTCTCTGCCACACTGGATGAATGTATGGATGTTGTCCATGGGATTGCCTTCACAGGAGCTTGCTTTCCGCCTGATTCTCTTTTCCTCAGCTAAGATCTGGACCTTCTTTTATCCCGTCCTGAGTTGTTTCTGAAGCACACTGCGCCATCTGTTGTAGTCAGCTGTTGTGTCTTCCCACCTTCCTGTGTTGATGCCCAAAGCTTTCATATCGCGCGCTTGCAGACAACTTAGTATCTCAGCTGGGGGTGGCCAACAGATCTCTTGCCAGAGACTAGTTCGTCATAAAGGGTGTCCTTTAGAATATGTCTGATATCCTTTACAATATGTCTGATATCCTTTACAATATGTCTGATATCCTTTACAATATGTCTGATATCCTTTAGAATATGTCTGATATCCTTTACAATATGTCTGATATCCTTTACAATATGTCTGATATCCTTTACAATATGTCTGATATCCTTTACAATATGTGTGATATCCTTTACAATATGTCTGATATCCTTTACAATATGTGTGATATCCTTTACAATATGTCTGATATCCTTTACAATATGTCTGATATCCTTTACAATATGTCTGATATCCTTTACAATATGTCTGATATCCTTTACAATATGTCTATCTTCCATCCGGCACACATGACCAAGCCAGTGCAGCCTGCGTTGTCTGTGTGCATGGTGGGAGACCAAGGCATGCTATGACGTGGGCGTTTGGTTCT
>JAPXFY010000020.1:75199521-75244521 GCA_030674185.1 Monoplex corrugatus
TTCAGATTCCCATTCACCTATAATTTGACGATTCTTTTTGAGAAAATTCAAATAGAAAGCTGTGGGACAAAGCTTGCTTCATGCGTAACAGTGAATTTATCACATCACCCCGAAAATGTACATTACACAAAACATACACATACACACGATTGCGTGGGCACACACACGCACACACACATATAAACACACACAAACACACACGCACACACACACAGACGGAGAGAGAGAGAGAGAGAGAGAGAGACAGACAGACAGACAGACAGACAGACAGACAGATAGACAAAAGGTATAAAAATGCAAGATGATTAAAAAAGAAGACAAGGCGAATAAATGCAGCCTTTGTCCTGGCAAAAGTCTTTCCTAATACTATCAATGAACTGGTGCCTGTTTGTCATGATTCCATGTTATTATTTTCTTTGCAGTATGCCCACACTTTCACAATGGGCTTGGTCAAGTATGAATTCGAGTTATGGAGCGCAATTTTTTTCCTTAGATATCATTTGTTTCAATTGTGTGTGCATGTGCGTGAGTGCATGTGCGTGCGAGCGTGCGAGCGTGTGTATGTGTATGTGTGTGTGTGTGCGCGCGCGTGTGTGTGTATGTTTATGTGTGTGCGTGTATGTGTGTGTGTGTCTGGGTGTATGTCTGTCTGTGAGTCTGTGTGACTGTGTCTGAGTCTGTGTGTGTCTTTGTCTCTGTGTCAATGTATCAGTCTGTGTGTGTGTATGTATGTATGTGTGTGTGTACGGGGGGAGGGTGATGTTTATATCTAAGTCAGATATCTGGAAAACTGTAAAGAGTTTTGTCATTTTACTTGCAGAGCCGTGTGCATCATTTTATTTGTCTGGTCACTGTGAATACTATATATAGTACCAATCATCAAAAAGAAGATAAAAACCAGAAGTTAAACGAGAGAGGAGAACAGCAACATGTGTCTGTGTGCGCGTGTGTCGTTTTCTGTATCACTTTTAATCAAACAGTCCAAATCTTAAATTAAAGTGCTCGCTCTAAGTGCTAAGTTGACTCAAACAGATGGTCTATAATAATAATAATAATTACAATATTTATATAGCGCAAAATCTTGATAAAATCAAATCTAAGCGCTGAAGCAGACACACACGCAAGCACGCACGCACGCACGCACGCACGCACACACACGCACGCACACACACACACACACACACACACACACACACACACACACACATACGCATGGCTATAAATGGGGAGAAAGAATAAAAGCAATAAAAGCAAGAATAAAACCAATGGAAAATTATAGAGAGCATAGCATATACAATTATATATTATAACCATGTGATTCCCTCCGAGCGGAGACAGGCTGCAGAGGGGGGGGGGGGGGGGGGTTGAGTGAGGTTAGGATTTTATGCGGAGGAGAAAAGGTGAGTTTTGAGAGCGGACTTGAAGGAGACAAAAGTAGGTTGCTGACGGACTGAGAGAGGAAGTTTGTTCCAGGAGAGTGGACCAGAAACAGAGAAGGCTCGTGGACCATAGGTATTGAGCTTAGTGCGTGGAAAGCGAAAAGTCAGAGGATCGGAGGCAGAGCGGAGGGTACGTGAGGGAAGATAGATCTCAAGTAGGCTTGACAGGTAATCGGGGGCTGCGTTATTGAGGCTTTTGTAGCACATGGTGTCTAGTTTGTACTGTATGCACTTTGATACAGGGAGCCAGTGAAGTTGTGCCAGGAGAGGAGATATGTGGTCAGCTTTTTTCTTTTTGAGTACAAGGCGTGCAGCATTGTTTTGAATGCGCTGTAGGATGTGAATGGTGGAGGCAGGAAGACCAGACAGGAGTGAATTGCAATAGTCAATGCGAGACATTATGAAGGAGAGAACGAGTTTTGCAGTTGTTTCGACAGAGAGATACTTCCTGATCAGCCTTATACGATGGAGATGATAGTAGCAGGATCTGGCAGTTTGAGAAACAAAGTTGTTCATGGAGAGGGTAGAGTCAATGCAGACACCAAGGTTTTTAGCTGAATCAGAAATTGGGACTGATGTGTTGCATAATGGGAGAGAAAGAGGAGGCAGCTGAGAAAGTTTCTGACGGGTGCCAATGAGGATAGCTTCTGTTTTGTCGTCATTAAGCTGAAGTCTATTGTGTGTCATCCAGTTCTTAATGTCCGAATAACACTCAGTGGTGCAAGTCAACAGGCGCTGTATATTATCAGGTGAGTCACTGTCTTGAAGTTGGGTGTCATCAGCATAGAAGTGGTGTTTTATAGAATGGGAGTTGATGATTGTGGACAGGGGGGAGGTGTAAAGAGTGAAAAGAACAGGGCCAAGGACAGATCCTTGTGGAACACCACAGGTCAGGTATGCAGGTTGAGAGTAAGTGCCATTGATGAGAACGGTTTGTTTTCTGTTGGATAGGTATGAAGTGAACCAAGACAGAGCAATGTCAGAGATGCCAAAAGTATGATGAAGTCTAGAAAGGAGAATACCATGATCAATGGTATCAAAGGCTGCAGACAGATCAAGGAGTGTGAGGAGAGAGACTTTGCCAGTATCAGTTGCAAGGAGGAGATTGTTGAGAATGTGTAGCAGGGCAGTTTCAGTGCTATGGCACTGGCGGTAGGCTGACTGGAAAGGATTGAGGAGATTGTTGGCACACAGGTGAGAGTTCAGCTGGTTGAGGACGACTTTTTCAAGGAGTTTTGACAAGAAAGAGAGATTAGAGATAGGCCGGTAATTTTTCAGTTCATTTGGATCTAAATTGTGTTTCTTGAGGAGAGGGTGAACAATAGCAGACTTGAAAGAATCTGGGACAGTTCCAGTTTGAAGAGAAGTGTTGATGATGTCAGTGATGAATGGGAGGAGAGTAGGGAGACAGTCGGCGTAGAGAGAACCTGGAAGAGGATCCAGCTCGCAGGTTTTGAACGACATGGATCTGATTGTGTTGAGAATTTCTTCTTGTGAGACTGGGTTAAAAGTAGTAAGAGGTGTGCCAGAGAAGGAAGGGTCAGGTGGGCATGGTTGACAGGGTGTCCTGTCAAGCCTGTCACGAAGAGTTTGTATTTTGGTGGTGAAATAGTTGGAGAATACAGATGGGAGTTCTTCATTTGTATGTTTTGTTGGGAGAGGTAAATCTTTTCGTGTGCCAAGGAGATGATTCATGGTTGTAAAGAGTTCTTTTGAAGAAGAGGCATTCAGGATTTTGGTTTGGAAATAACTTGTTTTTGCTGATGCAATGAGGGTGGATACTTTTGTTTTAGAGGCTTGGAAAAGTTGCCTGTGTACAGTGAGTTTGGATTTGCGCCAGCGGCGCTCTGCCCTGCGGCGGGCACGTTTTGCACAGGCGATCTCATGAGTGAGCCAGGGGGTAGGGGGGCGGTCAGGTAAAGGACGGGTTGTGGCTGGAGCATGAGTGTCCAGAAGATGGTGGAGAGTAGTATAGAATTCATCGGCAAGGTTATGTGACTTTTCAGAAAGGAGACGGGAGGCATCAGATGAAAATGTGGAGAGGTCGATAGATTTGAGATTGCGTCGAGTCACTGTGCGCATGGTACGGGAAGGAGGAGAAATGTCGAGAGAACAGAGAATTGCAGAGTGGTCAGATGGAAGGGCTGAAGTTAGACGGGTAGAAAGAACTAAGCAGTTGTCAGTAGCGGAATTGTGGTGATCACGAGAAATGTTCCAGTCAAGAATGTGTCCTTTTTGATGGGTTGGTTCAGAAATGTGTTGAGTCATATTGTGATTGGACAGAGAGTTGATGATATGTCTTGTGTCATAACGGTGAGTGTTGTCATAGTGGACATTGATGTCACCTAGAATGATGAGATTTCCAGGTAAGAGACAGTGGTAATCAAGAAGTTGATCAAAGTCAGAGAGAAACATGGATGTGGTGAGCTTGTTGGCAGAGCTAGGTGGAGGTCGATAGACACAGGAGAAGGTGATGGGGTGAGGGGTGGATTGGAAGGATACTTCAACGTGCTCGAAAGAAGGATGGGAGAAAGGCAGAGACTGCGAGAAAGACAGGCGGGAATGGAGTGAGTCGTTGTAGAGGATGGCGATACCACCACCTCGGGATGAGCGATGGAAAGAAGCAAGCCTGTAACCACTCGGAGTGAGACTCACATGTATAGGTTCATGACCAAGGGGGTTAAGCCATGTTTCGGTGATAAAAGCAATGTCAACATGTTCATCTGCGATAAAGTCAGCAATGACATCAGCTTTGCCATCAGTGCATGCTGACTGAGCGTTAAAAAGGCATAGTTTTAGTTTATCACAATGCGGCGTCCGAGGTGGAGACGAAGGCAGCACCGACGGGACAGAAGACGAAGGAGACACCAGCGGGGCAGAAGACGAAGGCAGCAACGACGGGACAGAAGACGAAGGAGGCACCAGCGGGACAGAAGACAAAGGCAGCACCAGCGGGACAGAAGACGAGGGCAGCGCCGGCGGGACAGAAGACGAAAGCGGCACCGGCGGGACAGAAGGTGAAGGCGGCACCGGCGGGACAGAAGACGAAGGCGAAGACGGCAGAGGAGGAGACGAAGTTTGCAGCAGCAAGGTCGAGTGCAGGGGTAGTGGAGGAGACGAAGAAGCAGAAGAGTGGTGTCGGACTGGCACAGCAGGAGGCAGATTGTGCCAAAGTCGGTGGAGACGTCCACCACGACAGGATCGCGTCACTGAGGCTCTCAGCAGGAAGATCAGGAAATTGGGAGTCAGTGTCCATGCCAAGCCCACCAACACCATCAGAAGCCAGTTAGTCCACTCCAAAAACAAAACAGACAAATTGGACAAATCAGGGGTGATATACAAGATAGACTGCCAGGACTGTGACCAAAGTTACATTGGCGAAACTGAGCGTAACTTGCACAGAAGACTAAAAGAACACAAACGTGAGTCCTCTCCAGTGGGGGAACATCTGACCCACACCCACCACCACTTTGAAAAGGACAGTGTGCATCTAGTAATGTATTCTCGGTAGTATCAACAGACTCGGTCCTCAAACAGAAGAGGCCACACACCTACGATCAGAGTGTGTGAACATCATCAAACAGAACAAACCTCCCATATCCAACATTTCTAGGGATGAAAGAATTGCACTACAGGGATTGAAGAAGAAGGATTCCATCATGATTCTCCCAGCCGACAAAGGACGTGCCACAGTCATCTTACCCAAGGGACAGTACTATGAGAAGGCTCACAACCTGCTAGATGACAAAAAGACCTACCAACAGCTGAGCAAAGATCCCACCAGCAATAAACTGCCCGTCTGACCAAACTACTGCAAGGTCTACAGAAGTCAGGAGAACTCTCTTCAGAACTACTAGTACCACAGACTCTACCCCTCAGCTACTGATGTGCCAAAGTTCTACGGACTGCCTAATATGCACAAGAAAGATGTACCCCTCCGTCCCATTGTCGCCTCTAGAGGATCCCTGATGTATGAGACGGCCCGCTTCGTTGCAGACATCCTCTCGCCTTTGGTAGGAAAGACAGAACATTCCATTGCCAACAGCGCAGACCTGGTGAAGAAGCTGTCGAAGTTTGTACCATAACCTGATGAGATTCTGGTGTCCTGTGACGTCACAGCCCTGTTCACCAGTGTCCCTGTGAAGAATAGCATTGACATCTTCAGAGGGAGGTTACAGGTCGACAACAGCCTTCGGCAACGCACCAACCTGCCAGTGGAACACATCTGTGAACTGCTATTCTGCTGCCTCAACTCCACATACTTCACCTTTGAAGAACAGTTCTACCAACAGACCGAGGGTGCAGCCATGGGGTCCCCTATGAGTCCCATTGTCACCAACCTCTTTATGGAAAACTTCGAGGAGAAAGCTTTGGCATCGTTCCACACTCCTCCACGCTACTGGGGCCGCTACATGGACGACACTATGACTGTGCTGAAAAGATCGGTGGTCGAAGACTTCACGAACCATCTCAACAACCAACACCCTGCCATCAAGTTCACCTACGAGGTAGAAGAGAATGGCAGCATCGCGAAGTTGGATACCCGCATCACCCGGATGGAGACAGGCCTTACCTTCTCCATCTACAGAAAGCCGACCCACATGGACCAGTACTTACAATTCGACAGTCACCAGCCACTGGAACACAAGCTTGGAGTAATCCGCACCCTCACCCACCGAGCGAAGACCATCTGCTCTATTGCTAAGGAAGAAGAGGTGCAGTACATCAAGAAAGTACTCAGTGTGTCGGGATACCAGAAGTGGGCCTGGGATATCCCGGGGAGCAAGAAAACCATATCCCACCCGTATACTGAACGGCAAACCCCTTCGAGAGGAAACGTCTCCATGCCATACGTCAGCGGCGTCACTGAGGCTCTCAGCAGGAAGATCAGGAAATTGGGAGTCAGTGTCCATGCCAAGCCCACCAACACCATCAGAAGCCAGTTAGTCCACTCCAAAAACAAAACAGACAAATTGGACAAATCAGGGGTGATATACAAGATAGACTGCCAGGACTGTGACCAAAGTTACATTGGCGAAACTGAGCGTAACTTGCACAGAAGACTAAAAGAACACAAACGTGAGTCCTCTCCAGTGGGGGAACATCTGACCCACACCCACCACCACTTTGAAAAGGACAGTGTGCAAGTTCTCGACAAAGAAGCAAGATGGTTCCAGAGGGGAGTAAAGGAGTCAGTCTACATCGCCGCAAGGAACCCCACCCTCAACCGTGACCAGGGCCGACACAACCTGCCATCGGTGTACTCCTCACTCGTTCAGTCGCGCTGTCGTGAGTTCGCTCACTGCGGTGTGCACTGTAGCCAGATCTCAACCCAGCAGTTGCTCTGAAGAAGTCGGCCGGATCACCGATGAAAGCTACGCAAGTGAGTAGCCTTCTTAATGAGAGATAGGTTTAGCCCGGTAGCCAATATATATCAACAGACTCAGCAGGCATTTTACAGTCCACACATTATTCTGGTCTTAGGTTCAATCACATTTTCTTCTGTTCTTTTCCTATAATGGAACTTTGCTGCTTTGATAGATTTCTCTACATTTCTCATCGCTTTGTTGTGCGATGATTTGTCTTTAGTTCCGAATGTTTTCTGTTTTTATTTGAGCTTTTGTTCCACTGTACCATCACACCATGGTTTGTCACTGGGGAACTTTCCAATGTTTTTGTAGGATTGTACAGATGTTCACGAAAATAAACATATGCACACACAGTGACTGTATACTCATTTAAGTCACTAGCAGAATCTTTGAATATATCCCAGTCAGTATATTCAGAACATACAGGTAAGGTCTCTAACGCAGAATCAGTCCACTGCTTTACTGTCTTACCTAACAGTTTTCTGTTCTTGGTTTTTGTTTGTACACAGACACACGATATATCATGTTGTGGTCAGACTGTCCCAATGTTACATGCCAGATATATGGAATGTCTTCTTAATTGAAGTGTAGCAGTGATCTAAACGTATGTCCTTACGTGTTGGCCATGTCACTTGTTGGTAGTATTTGGGTATTTCTTTGAATTTGCGTGATTAAGGTCATCTGCAATAATGATAGTAGAATCAGGATTGACGATCTCTCACGTGTTGATTACTTATGCTAAGTGACGCAGCGCAATGGTAAGGTTTGCTTTGGGACGAATGTACACAGCAATGAGAGTTCTGACTGACAGATCATGTGGAAGGTAAAAGGGCCTGATCTGTATGATAAGAACTTCAAGGTTGGAGAACATAAACATGTTGACGTCAGTGCACCAGCGTGTGTTCACATGGAAATACAGGCCACCTCCACATTTCAGTCCTATTCTCCCACTGGATGAAGAAGCAGGGAAGTTTGAGTCTTTTTCTCCTGATTATAGTATGTTGTGTTTTATGTTTACGCTTGACAAAGGCTAGTTGGCCGAACATTTGCTCCTGTCTTGTCTACAATACGAGTTCTGATTCTATGTTTATGTTTTGTGGATCGCCTCCACACTGCTTGTCTGATTCAGCAGTATAGTCAGCTCTTCTTTTCTTGACATGTCAAGCGTAAACATAAAACACAAAATACTAAAATAAGGAGAAAAAGACTAAAACTCCCCTGCTGCTTCATCCTCTCAAAGTTGTACAACACTTCAAATACCTTGGGTCATTCAAGTCAGCTGATGCCACATGTAGCAAAGGCATCAAATCAAGAATTGCCCAAACCAAACAAAGAACGGTCCATCTTACTAACATTTGGAAAGACATATATTTAGAAAATGAGCTATAAAATTAAAATACTGCGAACACTAATTTGGCCCTTTGTGTTATAAGGAAGTGAAGGATGGACTGTTTAAGCTGCAGATGAAAACAGAATCAAAAGTGCAGAAATGTGGTTCTACGTAAGACTCCTAAGAACAAGCTGGACTGAAAGACGAACAAACCAAAGCATTCTGGAAGAACAGAACAAACAACCTGAATTTTTAGGCCTGGTTACGAAAAGAAAAAGGAAATAATTTGGTCATGCTGTGAAACATCAAAGCTGCTATGAAACGAAGACTGTGACCCAGGGCAAAACGGAGGGCAAGAGACGACAAGGTAGACCGCCAACTTCCTTTGTAGAGAACATAGCCAAGTAGACGAAATTGCCGAAAGGTGAAATCTACAAAAGGACTGTGAACGAAAGGGGATAGAGACAGCTGATGGGGCATGCATCAGCAGCAATGATCAAGAATGATGTTGCCGACAGACAGATGGATGATGGATGGATGGTCAGCTCTGTAAGGAGTGAAATTAGGTGATTAAATGATGTTGTTGGGAATATGAGAACGAAGCCATGTGTTTGTGAAGCAAAACACACAACATTCTTTAAAACCTACCATGTTTTGAACATTGCTTATCAGTTCATCAGTTTTGTTGGGCAGGCAGTGGATGTTGGCCAGAAACATGCTGGGAAGAGACGAGTGAAAAGTGCACTGACGTGACCTAGCTAGACCCCACCTCTTGTTTTCTCACACATTGTTGGCCTTGCGTGTACATGTAGTATACTGCCACTCTGTGTAAACCCAAAATCTATGATAGCCACATCAGAATCGGGAAGAAATCGGCCAAAATGGAGAGATTTAAACATGTTGGACTCACCCAGACACTCCCCTATAAGCAGTGAGGTATCATGATCATACTGCAGAACAGCACGGGTACCACTGACACATGTACACATCACAAGACGTACAAGAAGCAATACAACTATTTCCATGTCATTATCACATCAGCACCATCATTAAAGATGACTGCAGCAGGCAGTAGGTTACTGTTCCACAGGGGACTCTTTTCTCTCTCGGCATGTACCAAAGACTTGTCGCACTGTATCCCTGAACCTGGTTCCCATAGTGAAGTAGACGAAGAAGTTCACAGAGGAGTTGGTTACCTCAAGTATGTGGATCAGGGTCTGAACCACTTCAAACGTATTGCAGTATTTCCCTAGTGTGAAACACAATACACATAGTTATCATGACTGACCTGTACTTCCCTAGTGTGAAACACAATACACATAATTATCAAGACTGACCTGTACTTCCCTAGTGTGAAACACAATACACATAGTTATCATGACTGACCTGCATTTCCCTAGTGTGAAACACAATACACATAGTTATCATGACTGACCTGCATTTCCCTAGTGTGACACACAATAGACATAGTTATCATGACTGACCTGTATTTCCCTAGTGTGACACACAATAGACATAATTATCATGACTGACCAGTATTTCCCTAGTGTGAAACACAATACACATAGTTATCATGACTGACCTTTATTTCCCTAGTGTGAAACACAATAGACATAGTTATCATGACTGACCTGTACTTCCCTAGTGTGAAACACAATACACATAGTTATCATGACTGATCTGTACTTCCCTAGTGTGAAACATAACACATAGAGTTATCATGACTGACCTGTACTTCCCTAGCGTGAAACATAACACACAGAGTGATCATGACTGACCTGTACTTCCCTAGTGTGAAACACAATACACATAGTTATCATGACTGACCTGTACTTCCCTAGCGTGAAACATAACACACAGAGTGATCATGACTGACCTGTACTTCCCTATGTTGAAACACAATACACATAGTTATCATGACTGACCTGTACTTCCCTAGTGTGAAACACAATACACATAGTTATCATGACTGATCTGTACTTCCCTAGTGTGAAACACAATACACATAGTTATCATGACTGATCTGTACTTCCCTAGTGTGAAACATAACACATAGAGTTATCATGACTGACCTGTACTTCCCTAATGTGAAACACAATACACATAGTTATCATGACTGACCTGTACTTCCCTAGTGTGAAACACAATCACATAGTTATGACTGACCTGTACTTCCCTAGTGTGAAACATAACACACATAGTTATCATGACTGACCTGTAGACAAAGAAAGGGAAGACTCAGAAGTTAAATGACGACATAGCTGACTGTCTATATGTCTCACATACATTCATTCACAGAAACAGGCTTACATATCAGGTTACAAACAGATATCTTTTGTCTTTGTACAGGAGAGTCTAAGAACATGTAAAAGAAAGGATTCGTTGAGATTTTGAGTTTGGAAATGGTCAGACAGGAAAAGTGAGAACCGGGGGAGGGGGAGTGGCAGAACCCACCTTGCAGCCCGTAACCAAGTAAAAATGTCCTTAAGTACGTTTGCATCCCTGAAGGTGTTATAGTGCAGACGTATATTAAACAGATCACTGCCAGCATCTTGGTCACCGCTGCCTCTCGTGTCTCTCCTGTAAAAAAGATTGATTTAGAAAAAAAACAATTGACATCAACTACAACAATGAAAACGACAACAAAAACAGAAACAACATCAAGAGCAACAACAATGATAACAATAAAAAGTCAAGCACAATGTCGTAAAAGAGCGTTCACGCCATACCAATAATTTCCTTTTAACAGGTTTGTTCATACATTTTTGTCTGCGAGGTAAGTATAATTGGCATAGCCACCATCAGACAGTAAAAGCTCTAATTTGAGGAGTGTTCTTGTAACACATGGTTTAGTGTTTCAGTTTCAGTTTCTCACTATGAAATGCCCGCGTTCAGGATAACTTCCATATGCACTGACGTCACAGAAACCATGCGATGGAGAAGATCCAATATGATCAAGGCCTAAGCTGTAAGCTCTATACGTGCCCGTTGTCTCTGGTAACTGGTAAATATTAGGGTATCTGTGACTGAACGTGGGCATCATGATTTTACCCCCACATGACTCTAAGTACATATCAGATTGAACGAGGCAAGAAATAGTCACTGATGATCCACCAATAATCCTCCATTCCTCACATATCCTCAGTGTCTGTTTTTGATTTATCTACTGCAGTGACCCATACGCTGGATCATGATTATTCACATTTACATATTCATGGCTGACTTTTTATTGCTGACTCATATCTTAAAACCAGTTGCTGTGGCGCAGTGGTTAGCACTATGGACTAAAGACAAGAAAGCTGTCGGTTCGAATCCTATCATTCTTGTTACAATCATCACATGATTTTTTGACCCAATGGGATCCTACCCACAGTTGAGGCTGAGTGTGCTATGGGCTCATGGGAAAGTATGGGACAACATACCAGAGCCTCGCACTTTTCATGGATGCATTATGGAAGGTATTGCTCAAATCTCTTGATCAAAACAATAAGTATCTGTATCTCTCAGGCCTGGTTGACTTCCAAAAGAAGATTCAGCTTCAAAATACTGACAGTAAGATCGACAATGACACAAATCTATACTATTCCAGTACCGTAAAAGTCTACTACACCAAAGCCCATCGCATAAAACTATGTCATGTTACACCACACTGTGATCCACCCACCACCTCATATCAAATGACATCAGCATTCACAACGCAACAAAACACACCATACAGTAAACTTCGCCGCAACATAAATCTTTACTCGCAGAGACTTATGTTAGTGGCAAAGTAAATTTACAATTGCATTGCAAGAGTTAGAAACTTCAACTCAAAAAGCATATGTACCTGTAATGAAGACCATATATATCATACACAGATACATTATCCTATGACAAATTAATCTTGTACAGCACTCTTCTCTAAATACAGCTGGATTCAATGTGTAGTACATGTTATCAGACTTTTGAGTATAGTATGGGGAACTCAAGCTTTTAGGTGAGATGACCACATTTCACCCCTATGATTTTTTACGACGGGTGTTTTCCATATACCTAGGAAAAACATTGTCACTACCACCATCATCATCGTCATCGTGTGCCCTGCCACATGGCGTTGACGATCATGGCTCTCCATACGAATCTATCCCTTGTTGCTGCAAGTACATCTCCCACCCTCTCTGTCCTCAGTCACCCTGCAAGTTTGTCCAATATTTTATCCCTGGGTATACTTGGTGCTCTCTTTCCCTCCAGGTTTCCTGTTGTAACCAGGCGCTCAACTTTCTCTTTCCTCGTAAAATGTCCTATTAATGTTGCTTGTCTTTCTTGATTTTATTTAGTCAAAGATCTTCTTGTGTCTGCCTCCTTCAAGACTGTCTCGTTTGTTTTCTTTGCTGTCCATGGAACTCTCACCATTCTTCTTAGAAACCACATTTCAGTTGCCTCAATTTTGTTCTGACTTTGCATGTTGACTGTCCACGCCTTACAACCACACAACAGTATTGGTTCTATATAACACTCAAGAACTCTCTTCCTGGTGCCAATTAATAGGCATTTGTCGGTAAGAATGCTGTTTTAGCTTGACCAGTTCTGCTCACTACATGTATTTCTGAAGCGGATATGCCATTTTGTGAAATGACCGTTCCCAGATATTCAAACGTATCAAGCTGTCTCAAAGTTGTGCCATTTGGCGTTACTTTGCATGAGTTTTTTTCTGATTACAGTGACTTCAGTCTTCTTGTTATTTAGCCCCAGCCTTGCTTTCTGATTATATTCACAAGATTCTGTAGGTTTTTTTCATTTTCTGCAATTAGCACGGTGTCATCTGGTCTGTGTAACGAATACTAGTTATCATTTTTCCTCCAATCTTTATCCCAGGGCATTCTTTCAGGTTCTTCATGATGGTTTCGCTGTAAAGTAAAAACAAATCTGGTGACAGAACACAACCCTGCCCACACCACTTTTGATATTTTGGAAAGAGCTTATATCATTTTCCATTCTCATTGTTGCTGTTTGTTTCCAATACATTCTTCTGGTTATTCGTAGGTCTTTTCTATCAGTATTGAGCCTTTCTGGTTTGTTAATCAATGTTTTGTGTGTTACCAGCTCGAAAGCATTGGTATAATCAACAAAGCATTAATTAATATGAAGCTTTATTCAACTCGACTGACCCCTCTGTGATGATTCTTAGGATGTATACGGCATTAATAATTCCTTTCCTTTTGACAAATCCACGATGTTCTTCTGCTATTTCTCTTTTGATATTGTTCCTTGTCCTCGTCATGATTATTCTTAATGAAAATATTGTTACACGACTTACGAAGCTGATTGTACAATGGAGTTTGCGTTCTACAGCCCCTGCAATTTTTGGAAGTGCAATGAAAATCGATTTTGACATATCTTTGGAGAGTTTTCAGGTTTCATAAATCTTATCTATGCCGACTGTTATTCTTTCAATACCAAATTCTTCTGAGACCTCAATCGTTTCTCTAGTAATGTTGTCTGGTCCTGGGACTTTTCCCAGTTTTATCTTTTTCAATGCCCTTCAACGTTCTTTCTGAAAAGATGTTTTTCGTTTCTGTCATTGTTAAAAAGTCTTTAATGTACTCTCCCCATCTATCTAATATTTTGTCTTTTTCCATAACAAATGTACCATCTTTTGATTTTAAGCAACAAGTTGATGTGCACGTCATTTTCCTGTGCGCAATTTCTTATTGTTTCTGTACATAAATTGAGGATCTGTTTTGTATCGGCCTTCTATTTCTTTGCACTTTGTTTCCAGCCAAGATTCTTTAACCTCATTGCACGTATTCCTGATTTTCTTGTTTACATTTTTGCATTCTTCCTCTTTTAGTTTTGCCTTCCACTGTTCTTCCATCAAGCCTATAATTTCTTTTGTCATCCAGTTCCTTTTGCTTTTCTTTCAACTCCAGGGATTTATCGATTTTCTCAACGTTGTCCATTGTTTCTCACCATCACCAACGTCCTTCGAGCTCTGAATTTGTTTTTCACCAGTCAGTTCATCTGTCTTTAAGAGTCCAAGATTAAGTTCGATGTTTCTTTTGTTGTTTTCTTTTCTTTAGTTTTAACCTAAATCTTCCTCTTACAGCATTGTGGTCACTGTTGCAGTCTGCGCCTAATAGCGTTTTTGCTATCAGTAAATAATTTATAAATCTCATACTTAACAGGATGTAATCAATTTTCTCTCCCCTTTCATTCTGTGTGCCCAGGCCATGAATCCAGCACTGTCATCCACTCTGTCCTGTCTCACTTTAACATTAAACTTTCCTATTATTACTGTAATGTCCTGTGATTTGCATTGAGCCTTGGCCATCTCTAACACTTCATAAAAGTTTTCAATTTCTTCCTGAGTGTTTGCGGATGTTGGTGCATATATTTGGATGATGTTGATATCAAACTGATTGCCATCCATTTTAACTAATAAGATTCAGTCTGAACCAGCCCAGTATCCTTTGATAGACTGTGACTTGACCCTTTCCATTATGATGCCTACTCCGGTTTCATGTGTGTTTTCACCAGAATATATACATGTAATTGTATGCTTGCCTGATGTTCTCATGCCTGCCACATTCCATCTCACTTCCCCTAGTCCTAAAACATGTGTTAAGTCTTTGCATCTCCATTCAGACATTTTCCACTTTTCCCTTTCTCAGCAATGTCCTACATTCCAGGTTGCAGTTTCGATGGGTTTTTTTAATTTGACAGAGTAGCTTGCTGCTAGCCGGGTGTCACCTGTGTGGCATGACAGTCCCTACCAGATGAAGGTGCTCCACAGGAGCCCCTGTTTACGTCGTTTTCCTCCTTTCTTTTTATTTTGGCTGGCCTTGATAAACTTGAAAACACATTGGTGGTTCCCTTTTGCCTTCCATTGGTTTTTGTATGGACTCTTTGGTAGTCTTTATCGTTTCCACAACTACCCACAAGGAAATGGAGGTGATTTTCTGTCAGGGTTTACTCCCTTAGCCTTAGCGTTTACCGAGATAACCACAAGGCAGTGGTATTTTTTCTGCTAGGGTTTACTCCCTTAGCCTTGGTCTCTCCCGAGACACCCACAAGGCAGTGGTGCTATTTGCCCATAGCTGGGAGTCGGGTTCATGGACACCAGGGATGTTCATACGCTGGTGGGCCTGCGTGCTGCACAACTCAGGGCCAGACTTCCTCCAACTCCCTCGAGCCTAGCCTGAGTCTGTGAGGTGCTCACTTACCACATATCTCCATGAGGAGGCACAACGTAGGGCTTGCTGACTGACAGGCTATGCACTGACAGATAGAGACTTACACATTCTGCTCTCATTTTCGCGTAGCAACATACAGCAGTGCCAGCCTGCGGTGCAGACTGAAAGCGAGAGATGACAAACATGCAGTCACAAGCCAACACAATAGACGTGTCACATCAGCCATTTGACACACGCGCGTACATTAAAAACAACTGTTGCTCCATATTTGTTGGAATCTATGCATAAATTAAATAGAATGATGCATTAGGAATGACGAGGTGTACTTTAAGATGATTTGTATTTATTAATTTCTTAAAATTACTACATACTTCTAATATTTTGTAAAAAAAATTCAAACAAAAATTCATAAGCGCTCACCAAAGAAACAAAAAGCACAGGAAAAAAAAAAAAAGATATGGCCCTTTTGCCAAATCTAAAAATGCACAGACTGTGAATGACACTCTACTGACAAATCATGGACAGCTGATGAGCGACAAAGTGAAGCAGCCTACTTATGCACTAAAATAGCTTGACTATTCACGTCCTTCGCTGTCTCCATGTTCACCCCCCTCATACCTCTCCCCATCATCAACGAAGTCTTTCCCTTACCACTTTTCTGAAAGTGGTGAGTGATTTTACAAGATTGGGACTGCGCACTTCAACACTTTGAAGTGTTTGCTGGTTGCCAGAATCGACTGTGGCTACAAACCCTTTGTTACTGCTCATAGGATCAATACTTGCGGTGTCTGGTATGTACCGAGCAGATTTCACATCATTAGCGAGTAATTACTACTATTCTCAACCTCTTCTTGTGTCAGAATTGCCTTCAGAATCATCTTACAATCATTCATAATTTCTTGAATCTCACATGCTTTCAAATATCGAAAACGAGCAGGATTGCAAGAGAATCCTGGCGTCGGATTTTGCTGAAAACCACTTTCAATTCTCAGAAAAAAAATCAATCCATATTGGTGAGAGTTGCACAGGTCAAAAAGTCATACAAGGGAAGCCAGTCACTTTTATTAATGATCTTTGAGACTGACACCAGTCAGTGTTTCTCTCTCATTTAGATTCTGCTGAAACATGGGGCAAACTACTACCAATAATTTCACGTTTGTGTGCGTCACAGAAAACTTTGAAAATTCCGTAATTTTTACGTTGGTGGCAGTGAAGGGGTTCACTGTGTTGTTGTACAGTCTGTATCTTTGGTGGGCTTTCCTGTTGGGTGTTTTCATGTTTGCATAAGCCAACCACTAACATGACTTACATCATCTTTCACCTGCCTACTTAATATGCTGCATACCTATACATATGGATGTTCAGGCACTGGCAGGTCTGCAAATAAGGTGATTTGGGAGATGGAAAAAATCTTCACTCTTTACCTATCAGGCAGATGTTTCAAGCAGATTGAACACAGGGCCTTCTGAGTGGATGTCTGATGTCTCCCACACTTGATACCTGCGTCTTAGATCTATATATCAGATATATATATATATATATATATATATATATATATATATATATATATATATATACTCACCTTTAGAAATTTGACTGTCACCACTTTGTTGCTGCCAAGCCAGTGTTTGCCTCAGTTTGATGATCGTAATGGAGGTGGTGATGATCACCACAATCAGCGACATGGGAGGTATGGTGAGGGCCAGCAGACAGTTGAACAGGATGTCTAAAATGACCCTGTTGTCCAGGTAGAAGTCACCAAATCTTGTCACCCATTGCGTACTGTTGGTTACAGGATCAGTGAGGACCACAGTGATGTACTGTATATTCTGCAAGCTATACAATCCAAGGATGTAGATGACCACTATCACGATGATGGCTGCCATGTACCTGGGAACACATGACTTCTTCTTGTGAGCATTTTGATTTTTGTATACTTATCTGCATGTTTGAACTTATCTGCAATTTGTTTTTCTCACATCACGCAAACTGTATGTTACTCTGAACTCAGTGAACGTGCATGCTGGATGCATAAATCATTGAACATTGACATGCCTTGCAGTATCTTTATCCCTTTGACTCCCGCACACCTATCCACCAAGTATAAAAATGTAACCCTTTGACTTCTTCACCCTATCTACTAGCTTCCTGCGTGAGGCATACCAAGGAAGATATGGACTGATGGCATGAAAGAAACCAGGATGTCACATGGCATATCTCCACTTCAGGCCTTCTACTTCATTGCTGATCGTCAACTCTTTTCCCCCATGAACCCCAAGATGAGATACAAGTGGAAACATAAAAGAAAGAAAGGAAGAGAGACAGAAAGAATAAAAGAAGGAAGGAAGGAAGGAAGGAAAGAAAGAGAGAAAGCAAGCAAGAAAGAAGATAATGAAAAAGAAGAATTCTATGTGAAGAAACATTTGTACGGAACTGTTGTGTTGATCAGCTGTGATGAGCCATTTGAAGAGGATCCCCATCTTTTAATACTCACACACATAGTGATGGAAACCATCCAATACCCAAAAATACAAACAGCAACAAATTAGCACCAAGCAAATAAGGAAAGAACCCCCCAAGACAGTCACCTGGTCTTCAGGAACTTCTTGGCTGTAAAAGGAGACACGACACAGATACATCTTTCTACGGAAATAATCATCGTCATCAGATTGGAGGTGGTCAATGCCCCCAGCAGAGGTCCTAGTACTACCTCAAGGTGCTTCTTTTCCCAGTAAGCTTCCAACTGTTTATCAAACAGACCCAGAAAACTGAAGAACTTGGCAGAGAAAAGCAGAATAAGGAAACTTATATCTGCCAGAGCCAGGCTGAACAGACACAAGTTGATCCTGTCCTTCAGTCCTTGCTTTACGAAAACGAGGCAGTTGATGAGGTTGACAATGATTCCCAAGAGTTCTGTAGAAGCCAGAACAGTCATGTACAAAACTGCTCTCACACGTTTGGCTGTCACTTGGTCAATCAAGTTTTCTGGGTTGTTGCAGGGGAAGAAGACCGGTCCTGGTATGTTAGTACTGCTGTTGTTCTTCAAAGACTGAAAGTCCTGTAATGTTGTCAAATCCCATGTTACTGAGATTTTGGATGGAAACCAAGTGCTGTTGGTGATAATCATTTCAAAGGTATTATCCATCTTCTCGACTTCAGTGACTTCAGTGATATGCACTCAGTGTTTCTGTACACAAATCTGTAATAAAAAGACAAAAGAAAACGAGTTTTGTCACTCATCTAGCTGCCTACTCTCTCAGTCTCTCTCTCTCTGTCTGTCTGTCTGTCTGTCTCTCTCTCTGTGTCTCTGTCTCTGTCTGTCTGTCTGTCTGTCTCTGTGTGTGTTATTTTTGTCCCATTTTCTGCGCCACCGTATTATTCACAGAAGCTGGTTCAGGTTTACAAAGTGATGATGATGCTGGCGATGAGGATGATTCCACAGAGTTTTTTGTAAGATTGAGACTGTGTGACAGTGCTGTACTCAACGCTTACCATCATAATATATCCTGGCATCAACCAGACTTGAGAGATACAGACAACTACGGCGTTGTCAGAAAATTTGAGATACACTCTAGGCGACACATCCATAATGCAGATGAGACTTGGCTCTCTTTCCATTGAGCCCATATCACGCTCAACACTGAGAGGGAGGTAGCTGGAGCTGAAAAATTCCAGAATGAGTTTTGAAGGGACCAAAGAGGATTCAACCCCCAACCTTCCAGTCGGTAGTCCGTTGTATTAACCACTGCACAATGGCGATTGCTTTGACTGGCATCTTGGTCATGTGGCCAAACCTCTTGATGTGCTGCTGTGTGATGTAATGGTTGGTAGGTACTGTTCCGATCATGTGTCTGATCTGTTCAATTGAATTCCTCGCTAAAAGCTAAAACTTATCGAAAACAATGGACTATTGAAAGTAGGCATTACTAGAAGACTTTCAAATAAGCACAGAAAAGGGATATTTTAAGTATGACTTTCTTTAAGTCGTACAAAACTATACCTATGACGGAAGAGAGTTTACATTGCTTATGTTTAAGAATTCAGCTGCACAGATCTTTGTTGTCTTGACTGATTATTGGTTCTTTTACTATGTCATACAGCGTCAGTTTTGATGAGGGATTTATGTAATGTGCTTCCAGACAGGGTAATATGGTGTCTTTGTGTGAATTGTCAGTTATTCATATTGTGACTAAATAGAAAAAATCAGTGTTGAAAACTGTTTTCAGTTTGCTGCATGATAGACATGCGTCACTGTTCAGAATCTCTGTTAAACAGGTTCAAAAATGAGACTCACAGGTTTTTAAAATCAGATTGTTGCCGCAGACAAAACCTGGGTTAGAAGCTATAAGCTACAATAAAAGAGACAATTATCAGAGTGGCACATTTCTGCCCCTCTCCCCAATTCAGAAAAAAAAACCAATTCAAAGACGATGATGATGCTATGTGCCTATGATAACAAGGGTATATTGCCAGTATATCGTGTTCCAATGGGACAAACTACTACAGGAGGTCTCTGGTGGAAATACTAAGACCTACACAATCTTCAAGAAACGTGCAACACTCTTATCAGAATCGCTATTGATATTACATGACAACACATTTTGGCACATAGCAGAGAGAGCCACGCCACTTATGACGTCATGCCCATGAGACGCTCTGCCACATACTGCTTATTTTCCAACTATAAGTTCCACAGACTTTGATGTATTCCTTGAGTTGAAATAACCCTTCCATGGTGTTCGTTTCTACGACTTTGAAAACTTGGAAGTAGAGGTGCCAATTAAGTACAACGTATCAACTCATCAAATATGGATGTTTAGCAACAGGCATTTTGGATCTTCCCAACAATTGGGAATAAGTCATTTTCATTGAATTTATATTTTTTTGTTTCACATTTTTTTGGTAGATGTACTTTCAGCATTTATTGGATGACCCTCGTATTAACTGATAAGATCAAACTTACACATTTTGAGATGTCATCAAGAAATGGAAAATGCAAAATCCTGAAAATAGAAATGAGCTTTACTGACCCACATGGGTAAGGCAAGTTGTTGGTTGTCATAATCATGTGGTTTGTCTCAGACTAGTAAGCTTGGTGGAGCTGGACCATTACCAAAATCCTCCAACTTGATGGCTGGCCCTAGTCGCAAACACGAGGACAATGAACACTCTAGGGGAAAAAATCTGCTCTGGCCATTGACATATTTGAGGAAGTTCATCTGCCTAGTGATGCTGTGTTTACCTGTTGATTCCCACACCCTGTCCACCTGCATTGTCAACCATGCTAGCAAAGCAAAAACGTAACCCTCTGACTCCCCCATTCATATAGGAAGCTGGTGGAAAGGGTGAAGGAGTCATCAAAGAGTTAATGCTTTTGCAGTTGATGGATAGGGTGTGGCAGTCAAATGGTTAACTTTACCCCGCCATGTCATTTAACCTGCCAGTTGAAATAATTACATACTGTGTAAGGTAAATCAGTGACTATATCATTCATCAATTGGATGTGCCCTGTGTGGAAGCATGTTACATACATGTGCAGTATCTGTTTTTGATATTACAATGGCACAGTTAGTTGCTGGTATTGATTAACTGTTGATTCTTGGTGCTACGCTCATGAATGTCACAACTGACGAGGACCACACTTGCCTGTTTAATTATGGATTGATTTTACGTCCTTGAAAAAAAAACTTTAGTGGTAAGCTGGGCTATAATCAATAATTCCCTTGCGAAGAAGATTTCTTGTTGTTCATCAACATGGAAAAACATTTTAATCACAGAAACAGCACAGTATCAATTAGTAACCTAACAGCGACAAATACACAACGTTATTGAGAAAATCAAGAATATGCATGATAATGGCTTTGTCTGTCTTATTAAACCATCATCATCATCATCATCATCATCATCATCATCATCATCATCATCATCATCATCATCATCATCATCACTGTATTATCATTATTATTATTATTATTATTGTTATTGTTATTATCATCATCATTATCATTATTATCATATTATTATCATCATTATCGTACTTTTATTATTATCATCATCATCATTGTCATTGTTATTAGCATCAGCAGCATCAGCAGCAGCATCAGCAGCAGCAGCAGCAGCAGCAGTAGTAGTAGTAGTAGTTGTAGTAGTAGTAGTAGTAGTAGTAGTAGTAGTAGTAGTAGTAGTAGTAATATTAGTAATACTATCCTCCTCCTCCTCCTCTTGTTCTTGCTGTTGTTATTGTTGTTGTTGGTATTGTCCTTTTTGTTGTTCTTGTTGCCATCATCGTCCTTGTTGTTGTACTTGTTGCTGTCTCTGTCGTTGTTGTTGTTGTTGTTGTTGCCGTGGTTGTGGTACGTCGGTGATGGTGATTTCTTCAAATAGTAGTCATAGTGTCAACTGCGTCTTCACCAAAATACCTGGAAAACTGTCAGCTTGGTCTACGACCAAGTTAACCAAGTATTTGGATCTATCCACACATATACAGTTTGCCTAAACAATGTTTACAGTGACTGCTGTTGGTACATCTACTTTTTCTTATGTTTATTAGAGCTGTTGCTACTGCTGCTGCTACTTGTATTAATATTTCTGTTGTTACTGTTATTATTGCAACTGTTACCACAGCTGCTGCAATTGATATTATTATTGCTGCTGCTACTACTGCTGTTACTGTTGCTGCTGTTATTGCACTTGCCAAATTTGCAATACTATTACTGGTGCTGCTGCTACTACAACAACAACAACAACAACTACTACTACTACTTCCACTGCTACTACTACAGATGCTGTTGCTGCTGCCATCGTTATTGTATTGTTAATATCATAACTGTTGCTACTATTGCTGCTGCTACTACTAAAATTAACACTCTACTGATATTACTGCTACTCCTGCTGCTACTGCTATTACTGTTGTAACTAATTGTATTGCTGCTGTGGCTACTGCTATTATTGCTGCTGTTACTGCCATTACACTATTACTGTTGTTACTGCCACTGCTACTGTTGTTACTACTGTTATTACTGTTGGCATTATTGTTTTTACTGCAGCGTTTTCTTCTTCTCCTTCACCCGTAACTCCATGAAAAATAACTGGGTCACAGCACTAAATAATTGTTCACCAGATGTTTCCAGCTCTTTCGGTTGTGTGCCAAAATCAGGGTCTTTGCAAATGATTTTTCTGTCCATTCCACAATGTTGTAAATTCATCGTTTTCTGTTGTTGTTGTTGTTTTTTTTGTTTGTTGATTGGTTTGTATTTGTGTGTGTGTTTGTTTTTTTTTCTTCTGTCTTCTCCATTTTCCTCCCCAACAGTTCCCTGGAGGACTGATTTAGTAAGACCACTGGATCTTGTTACATGGCGACATTGACGTAGTTTTCTTTTCGTTATTGAAGTCAGCAGGTTGTGGTTCTGAATCTCCATTAGAACTTTCAAAATCATTGTGGGATTTTTCAGCTCACTTCAGCTCCTACCCAGAGCTGAGCGTGCTAAGGGCTCAATGGGAAGACTGGGATCACACAGTCGAGCGTCGTCCACTTCACAGATGTTTCAAATATTCTTACCAACACCGCACTTTTCTGTGTTTGGTTGACGCCAGGATATTTTATGATGGTAAGTATAGAGTACGACCATGTTGCGCAGTCTCATGTTTAGACGGAACTAAAGAGCATCGCGTTTATCATCGTCATCGTCATCGTCATCATCATCATCACCACACTGTAAAAACTGTCCCCAGCTTCTGTGGTCATTAAGGTGGCGTAAAACATAGGACACAGGAAACTCTCTAAGTTCTTTGATCAGCATATTGAGAGCATTACATTTCCTTTGGGACCAAATAATCACGTTCAGTGCTTGTGGCATTTCGATTAGCAGAAGGCACAGCTCCGGCAGAACAGAGCTGAACCAATAAAACCATAGTTCCCAGTGCTTTAAATGTTACAAAATTTCTGTGTGATATTCCCTGGGAGCTGTACAGAAATATTAGAAAATAAGGGGAAAATCAAAATGTACAGTAGAGAATAAGAAAAAGATCAACTTACATATATTTCCCCCTTAAACTTGGAGAAGAAAAGACATATCTACATTAATGCTTTGTTTACAGGACCCAAATTCTGAACATAGGTACATCAAAGGTTAAACAAGTCAGAATAGTGAATCCTGCCCTGACGCAATCATTTAAATCTGGACAAATGAGTTGCACAGGGCACAGTCACTCATCTTACGTACAGTCAGATATAATGGAGAGATTATGTGTACAATAGTTTTCACCGTGGATTCGGGTGATCTTCGCTCTCACTAGAACTCTCTTTGAGCTATCACAAACACTGTCTTTCGTATTTTGTCTGTCACTACCTCTCACACATAGTTTGTGTATTTCTCTGCATGGTTCTTCAGTATATGCAATTAAGTTAGTGCAGTTGACAAAAAGAGAGAGAAACAACACAAGAAATAAACTGTGCATATATGTGGTGTGTGTGTGTATGTGAGTCTAAGAGAGAGAGAGAGAGAGAGAGAGAGAGAGAGAGAGAGAGAGAGGGAGAGACAGACAGACAGACAGGCAGGGAAAGGCAGAAGCAGATACAGAGATAGAGAGAGAGACAGCGAGAGAGAGAGAGAGAGAGAGAGAGAGAGAGCGAGAGAGAGAGAGAGAGAGAGAGAGAACTCAGAACTCAGAAAATGTTTATTGTACATCGGCCTTAGGCCACAATACATGCATGGGAAAGGGGAGGGGAGGAGATCAGGTTTTCTTATATATTCATACAAGTTATACTATCAAACTGCAGTGAACTCTGTCACATTGTCCCCTTCTATCGTTTACCGTCACATAAGCTGGGATACATTCATCTTTGCATTTACAGTGGTCCTTTCATTTGTATTCTAGTCCATATTCCTTAACTGGCCAGCTAAGAATATTTGTCATTAACCGCATCTATATCATTCATCCAACTGTCAATTTTACAATAACTGGCTATCAGACAAACAAACCATTCAATTAGTGCACAGATCTGACGTTTCTTGTACCCTTCAGTGATCATACAGTTGATCAATATATTCAACCACAGCTACTTGACATAAACAATCAATCCATCAATCGATCAACCAACCAACCAATCAATCAATCAGTCAACCAATCAATTAACCAATCAATCAACTGATTTACCAGTTGATCAATCAAATAATCCGCCATTCAGCCCGTGAATCAACTGACAAATCAGCTTTCAATTGACTGGGTCAGATGCATCATCCAACTGTACAATCGATATCACTTCAGTAACAATCACAATCACTTCACGTAATCACCCCCTCACTCAATCAATCAATCGATCAATCATTTCACCAGTTAATCAGTCATCCAGTGACTTAATCGACCAGATAACCTAGAATTTAACTGAGTTCAATATATCAATTTGCAATCGTTACTTCAAATAACGCGAATCAATCATCCATACATTCCATAATTCAATCACTGATCGCTCAATAGCTAAAACCATCAATCTATAAATCGATCAGTCGGTGAGCCACCCATCGCCATCAATTAACAAATTATATAATCATTCCGTTGTCAGCTAATCATGCGTTTAGTTTATCAATTTATTCACCAGTGAATCTAAACCAATCAATGGAATTAATGTACAATGAAGTGAACCAAGAAATATATGACATAAGAGCAATTCGACCCCAAAACAGTCGGTTAATTGGCAAAAACAGACATTCATAATGCCAATCAATTAATCAGACTAATCGCAGATCAGTCACTCATTTACCAAAACAATTGACATTGAGACAATACCAAATGATCATTCAACGCAGTGGAAGCAAACACAGTTATAGTTGAAATACAATAACATCGATGATGTGCAAAGTAACTGAAAAACAAACAAACAAACACACACACACACATCTTTATAGAATCAATACCGTTGGTTGTATTTATCGAAAGAGTATGTTTAAAGAAAGAGAAGCAGATGTGCGTGTGTGTGTATGTGTGTGTGTGTGTTTGTGTGTGTGTGTGTGTGTGTGTGTGTTGGTTTGTGTGTGTGTGCGTGCGTGTGTGTGTGTGTGTGTGTGTGTGTGTTCGTGTGTGTGTGTGTGTGTTCGTGTGTGTAAGTGTGTATAAGTGTGTATGTATGTGTATATGTGTGTGTGAGTGTGGTGTGGGGTGTGTGTGTGTGTTTGTTTGTTTGTGTGTGTGTGTGTGTGTTTGTGTGTGTGTGTGTGTTCGTGTGTGTGTGTGCATGTGTGTATATATATGAGTGCCCCTGTGTGTATGTGTGTGTAAGTGTGTATGTATGTGTATGTGTGTGTGAGTGTGGCGTGGGGTGTGTGTGTGTGTTTGTGTGTGTGTGTGTGCATGTGTGTATATATATGAGTGCCCCTGTGTGTATGTGTGTGTTTGTGTGTGTGTGTGTGTGTGTGCTTGTGTGTGGTTGTGTGTGTGTGTGGTTGTGTGTGTGTGTGTGTGTAAACGTGTGCAAGAAAAATCTGTGTGCGTACATATTTTCGTGTGTGTGACAAGCAAACGAAAGCATGCACGCACTGTCATACATGTATATTCATGTGTGTGTGTAGGTGAGCACTCATATATTTTCAGAGCGTGTACTGGTGCGCTTGCGTATATATTTTCGACTCAAAGTCAAAGTCAATGCCAAATGTTTTCTTTAAATACGAAAAAGCTTCTGGCCCATTATGACAGAAATGAAGAAAAAAAAGCAAAATCAATCACGAAGTACAATTAATCACAATAAGTTAACTATCAGAACAAGATTTTCTTAAGTTCAATGCTTTAAAAACGAATTTTGCAAGTTTTTCGTTATTGTTTCGTTGGTAAACACTGATTGACGCCAGGAGAACTTTACTGGAATTAATTCTGCCATCTGACCGTCATGTATAGGACAGACCAGCACGAAATGAATCTGTTTCAATGTTGTCTTCACAAAATGGACATTTATAATTTCTGTCATCATTTGTTGTTTTGTATTGTAAAAGTTACATATCAAAGATGACATTCCTATCCTAAACCTAGTTTTAACATTTCCTTAATTTGACATCTTGAATTTGACAAATAGATAAACATAAAGAGAACACTCGACTGAAATGTGAATAAACATGACACAATTCATGGTTGTCGAGAGAAGAATGCCATTCTTGAATAAAGCTATCAACAAGTCTTTGTCCCAATTTATCAATATGAATGTTTTACATTACCAACACTTTTTGTTTCCCAAACTATTCTGAAACCAAAGTTTTAAAGAATGTTGCAGACTTTATAAGCCCATATCTGTAGTTCTCAGTCTCTAAGTCTAATAACATAATGAATGCTTCTTTGTGAAGTCTGTCATTTTTTTTAAGATGCTGATGATGATGATATGTGTATTAACATATGCATTAACATGTCAGTTGGCTGATGTGACGCGTCTAGTGTGTTGGCTAGTGACTGTGTGCTTGTCACCTCTCACTCAGGTATGAATAACTAGCACCATTGCCTTGTGGTTATCTCGGGAGAGAATAAGGCTAAGGGAGTAAACCCTTACAGAAAAATACTTTCACCGCCTTGTGGGTTGTTGCGGGAAGCAGTCTGCCAGTATTTTGTACACCATTGTAGATCTCAGTCCCTTCACAGTATGCTGAGCGTTTGGGTGGTAAACAACACCCAACAAGAAAGCAATCTGTCTCTATACCAACACGAATTTGGAAACGAGAAGGACAACCATGTTATCAAATTCAACTTGTACTTTATTGATTATGTGCACTGTTGTTTCCTCACAAAAAAATACACCACCGAAGAGTCTGCCACAGAGACTGTCAGACAACTTTACTTCTGGACTGTCAAACACAACATGTGATGGGTCCAACGTGTCTGGAATATATTTTGTAAAGGTCTCTACCAGCAATGCGATGTAATACGTTGCTATCATGGAGTCGTGTCCAATTTATCTTGAATAATGCGCAAACCTCCAACGTTAAATGAAAAGAAAGAGAACAATGCATGACTTTTGTTCTGTTAGATACATTAAGTTGTAATATATTTACATCATTGGTACATCATCCCTTTTGGGATATGTCATATCTATCTGAAGACTATAATGGGCTGTGTCTGGAGCATCATGCCTGGTCACTTTCATGGACTTTTGAACTCATTCCTCCCCTCTCCCCGTGGTTGTGGAAAAGCAACGCTTCAGGATTCCGACTGCTAACTATCAAGACTATAGTAAGGGGAAAGGAGCTGGAGGCTATGCCAGCTGGTGGCTGGGTGGAATGCCCAAAAGAGAGATGAAGGCCCAGAATAGGGTAAGAGAGGACTCTTCCATTTTCTCTTGGTCTGGTGGCATGGCTGTATCTGTTTAGTGCACGTTGTATGGCTATGTCCTGGGATTTCTCGTCTCCCTGCCCTACCATTTAGTTTATAAACGAGGAAACTGATAACTAGATCTGAATGGGTCATGGAACACATGGACAGCACCCCCCTTCCCTGTGCTTGATGAAAAGGCTATTGAGTGGCGTCGGGAGTTTGGGAGTGATTGTTCAGAGAGTGGTGGCTGATGGCTGGGTCTGCGTGGGTCATGTGACACATGGATGGCCTCCAGTTGCTTGTTTAGGTGGCTATCTGGTGGCGTTGGGGGTTTGGGGAGTGGTTGTCTAAAAAGTGGTGGGGCATTGGTGCTCTTGGTCCCATCAAAGCCCTCGAGGGATTTCTTGTTAACTTCAAAGTGGTGAGGCATTGGTGCTCTGGGTCCCATCAAATACCCTCAACTCTTCCTTGTTTACTGTTAGATACATGAAGTTGTAAAACATTCACATCATAGATAATGCTTTAGCAGCATGGGCCTTGGCCTGAACCCTATCTGTGCTCTTTGCCAACACCACTCCAGTTATCATGAAGAGGGCTCTGTGTAGATTCTGAGCATGACGTCGCTGCCTTGTGGGTGGTGTTTCTTGTAGACATTCTGGTTGCTGTAGGATATCAGCATGGTGAGGCAGCATTACCATCCTGACCTCTCCATCCCATTATCCTGCTGGCTGACAGTGATTGTTGTGGTGTGCCCAGTGGTCTGCCTTTTCCCAAACCACGAAGTCGTGGGCTCAAGAGTGATTCCACAGCAGAGTCCTTTGCATGAGAGTGATGAATCAGACTTACCTTCTGTTGGTTTCTCGCGCTGTGACTCTGATGTGGTCACTTTGACCAACTGCTGATCCACTGTACCGGACCTGACAAGATGCTGCTGGTCTTGATCACCAACAAAATCAACATTGTTTTGCTGAGGAGAGTCACTCTGGGAACTACAAACGTTCGCCTCACTAGAAGAGTACAGGGAGTTCTCATTTCTGGGATTGGAGTGCGGGCTGAGGGAACGGGAAGGGCTGTGGTCAGGAATTCTGGGATGGGAGATAACTGAAAATCCTTCACAACCAGTTTACTTTTGGCATAAAACGAGCGCTTTCCGTGTTCTTTCAGTTGCCTAATGATGTTTCTTTGTTGCTGAGTCAAATCTGCCCCCACCCTCAAACCATCTTCATCGTGCATCATGTTCCTCACTTTCATGTTTGTTGTCATCAGAATGACGTCAGCTCTTTTAGATTTCTTGTTTTATTTTTATTATTTCCATGATTTCAGTCTTCTAACTATTTAGCTGAAGCTCTTCATTTCTGCTTTCTCTTTCTATTATAATTCACAGGATTTTGTAAGTCGTTTTCATTTTCTGCAATAAGAACAATGCCATCTGCGTAACTAAGATTGTTTAACGTTTTTCTTTCAATCTTTATCCCAGGGCATTCTTCTAGGTTTTTCAAGATGGTTTCGCTGTAAAGTAAAACAAACCTAGTGACAGAAATATATACCCTGCTTAATCTTGCTTTGATATTTTGATATTCCTTAAACCCCCTCATGTTTTGAACATTGCTTATGAGTTTTGTTTGGGAGGCAGCAGACGTTGGCCAGAAACATGCTGGGAAGAGACCAGTGAAAAGTGTGCTGACGTGACCTTGCTAGACCCCACTTTGTTTTCCTTGTCTTCTCATACGCTGCGTTACTGCTGTTCTGTATAATCCTGAAAACTATGGCAGCCAAGTCAGAATCGGGAAGAAATCGGCCAAAATGGAGATATCTTAACACGTTGGACTATCCAGACACTCCCCCGTAAGTAGCGAGGTATAACGATCATACTGCAGAACAGACTGGTACCACTGACACATGAACACATCACAAGACGCACAAGAAGCAAGACAATTGTTTCCATGTCATCACCACATCAGCACAATCATTAAAGATGACTGTAGCAGGTAGTAGGTTACTGTTCCACAGGGGACTCTTTTCTCTCTCGGCATGTACCAAAGACTTGTCGCACTGTATCCCTGAACCTGGTTCCCATTGTGAAGTAGATGAAGAAGTTCACAGAGGAGTTGGTTGCATCAAGTATGTGGATCAGGGTCTGAACCACTTCAAACGTGTTGCAGTATTTCCCTAGTGAGAAACACAATACACATAGTTATTATGACTGACCTGTATTTCCCTAGTGTGAAACACAATACACATAGTTATCATGACTTGACATATGATACTACTTCATTTACTTTGCAACCAAAGGTTATTAGCATTAGGCTCCACCAGACCTGTCTTACCACTATTCCTTGCTTTTCTACACATATATGAATATACGAAGTCTGGTCAAAAGAATTAACCAAAACTTAAGAAGTGAAATACATCATCCAAGAATTACAAACATAAAAACCATGGAGAACAAGAAAGGAAGGCAAACAACAAGCACAACAACCACCACCATCCCCACCACCACCACCACACCACCACCACCAACAACAAAAAATCCCAAAACACAAACAAAAAACAAACAAAAAAACAAACAAACAAACAAACAAAAGAACAAGAAGACAGAGTAAGCGGAGAAGTCAGTACTTAATAATAATGAAATGGCTGCCAGTCGAAATGTTTCACACACATTCATTCACACAAACAGACTACATATCAGGCTACAAATAGACCTCTACATATTTGTATAGCAGAGTCTACAAATACGTGAAAAAAGGATTTATTGAGATGTTGTGTTTGGCTTTTGATTGGGTAAGACATGAAGAATTAATCAACCAAATAGAAAGGCTCAATATTTGATGGAAAAGATCTAAGAATAATCAGAAATGTAATAATGGATAGTGGGAACAAACAGCAGCAATGAGAATAGAAAACGATATAAGCTCTTTACCAAATATCAAAAGAAGGGTCAGGCAGGGTTGTGTTCTGTCATCAGATCTGTTTTCACTTCACAGCGAAACCATCATGAGAGGCCTAGAAGAATGCCCTGGGATAGAAGTTGGAGGAAGAATGATAAACAACTTTCGTTACACACATGACCCTGTGTTATTTGCAGAAAATGAAAGAGACCTACAAAACCTGGTGAATATAATAGAAACAGAAAGCAGAAACATTAGGTTGGAGCTAAATAGCAAGAAGACTGAAGTCAGGATAATCAGTAAAAACATTAAACCCCCTCATGCAAAATAACAGCGAACGGCAAAACTTTGATAAGTTTTGTTAGGTTGATAAGTTTAAATATTCATGAATGGTCATCTCACCAGATGGAAGATGCAGATCAGCAAGAGCCAGCAGAATCAGCCAAGGCAAAACAGCATTCAAGAAGACGAAAACCGTTCTTACCATCAAATGCTTATGAATTAACATCAGGAAGATAGATCTTGAATGTTATGTAGAACTGATACTGCTGTACGGTTGTGAGGCGTGGACAGTCAACATGCAAAATTGAGGCAACTGAAATGTGCTTTGTAAGAAGAATGTCGAGAATTCTATGGACAGCAAAGAAAACAAAAAAGACAGTCTTGAAGGAGGCAGACACAAGAAGATCATTAATAAAGAAGATTAAGAAAAGACAAGCAACGTTATAGGACATGTTATGAGGAAAGAGGAATTAGAAAACCCAGTCACAGTGGGTAAACTGGAGGGAAAGAGAACACCACGTAAACCCAGGTAGAAATTACTGGATGGACTTGCAGGGTGGCTGAAGACAGAGAGGGTGGGAGATGTACTTGCAGTGCCAAGGGATAGATTCGTGTTGAGGGCAATGATCGCCCACGTTATGTGGGAGGGCACATGATGATGACGGCGAGTTTGGGAGTGGTCAGAAAAGTGGATAGGAAGAGAGAGAGAGAGAGAGAGAGAGAGAGAGAGAGAGAGAGAGAGAGAGAGAGAGAGAGAGTAACCCACCTTGGGGCCCATAACCAAGGACCAGTGTCCTTATATAAGCTTGCATCACTGAAGGTGTTATGGTACAGACGTATACTAAACAGATCACAGTCAGCATCTTGGTCACTGCTGCCTCTCGCGTCTCTCCTGTGAAAGAATTGATTTATAAAAAAAAAAAATGATACCGGATACAACAAGTGTGTCAATAGCAACAACAATGATAACAATAAAAACTACAGCACAGTGTTGAAACGACACGTTCACACCTTCCTGATAATTTTCCTTGAACAGGTGTATTCACACATTTTTGTCTGAGAGGTAAATACAAGTGCTTAGCAATTACCAGACAGTAAAAGCTCTATGTTTAGGAGCGTTGTTATAACACATGGACTCATAACAATTTTTATTTCGAGTAACTGTTTCAGTTTCTCACAATAAAGTCCATGCACTCAAAATAAATTCCATATGCATTGACCCCTAACCCCCAGATGCCATGCGATGGAGAAGATCCAAAACGATTAAAAGTGTACATATGAGCTCTTGAGTAAATGGTTAGTGTTCAAGTAACTGGGACTGAAAGTGGGCATCATGAATTTACCCCTACAAGGTTCTAAGTACATGTGAGATTGAACAAGGTAAGAAACAGTCATTGATGATCCATTAATAATCCTCCATCCCTCATCGATCCTGAATGTCTGTTTTTTATTTGTCTACTGCAGTGACCCATCCACTGGAATATAATCATTTACATTTACATATTCATGGCTGAATTTTCTTGGTTGTCTAAGATCTTGAAGCCAATCACTGGGGTGCAGTGATTAGCGCAATGGACAAGAAAATTGCTGGTTTGAATTCCATTGGTCTTGTCAAAATGACCACAGAATGTTTTACCCAGTGGGATCCTAAACAAATTTCGATATGTATACGACACCATGCTAATTGAAGACTATGAAAGGGACCTACAAAATCTCGTGAATTTACTTGAAACAGAAAGCAAGGGTAAGGGGTTGGAACTAAACCGCAAGAAGACTAGGTCATAGTGATCAGTAAAGAAGCATGAAATCCCATCATGCAAAATAACAGCAAACGGCACAGCCTTGAGACAGGTTGATAAATATCCGGGAACGATCATTTCACCAGACGGCAGATGCGCATCAGAAATAGCCAGCAGAATCAGCTAAGCCAAAACAGCATTGAAGAAGACGAAAAGCATTCTTACCAACAATGACTATCAATTAACATCAGGAAGAGAGTTCTTGAGTGTTATATCGAACCAATACTGTTGCACGGCTATGAGGCGTGGACAGTCAAGAAGCAAACCCAGAACAAGATTGAGGCAGCCAAGATGTGGTTTCTAAGAATAATGTTGAGAGTTCCATGGACAGCAAAGAAAACAAACGAGACAGTCTTGATGGAGGCAGACACAAGAAGATCATTCAAAAGGAAGATTAGGAAAAGACAAGCAACATTTATAGGCATTTTATGAGGAAAGGGGAGTTAGAACACCTGTTCTCAACAGGAAAGCTGGAGTGAAAGAGAGCATCAGGTAGACCCAGGGAGAAAATAGTTGACGGACTTGCAGGGTGGCTGAAGACAGAGAGGGTGGAAGAGGTGCTTTAGGCAACAAGGGATAGAAACAGACAGAAGGCCTTGATCGCCAAAGCCATGTGGCAAGGTACTTGATGATGATGATGGGATCCTATCCACGGTTGAGGTTGAGTGTGCTAAGGACTCATTGGTAAGACTGGGACCACACAGTGAGCCTCATACACTTCATGGATACGTCATGGAGGTTGTTACTCACATCTCCTGATCAAAACCACTAGTATATGTATTTCTCAGCCATTGTTGACTTCCAAAAGAAGATTCAGCTGCAAGTAGACTGAGCTTTTTGCATAGAAATTGTGGTAAAGGTTGTCATTCCAGACAAAAAGATTGACAGTGATACAAATCTATACTCCTCCAGTAGTGAAAGGACTACTACACCAAAACTCATCGCATAGTATCATGCCACGTTATACCACACTACGATCCATCCAACACCTCACATTAAATGTCATAAGCATTCACGACATACCATGCACACCACAAATCATTACACACAGAAACGTATGTTGATAGCAAATCAAATTTAGAATTGTATTGCAAGAGTTACAAGTTTTACATCTCAAAAACATTGGTAGCCGTAAAAAAAGCCCGTATATACCTATAAGCCCATACATAACTGTGTATATACATTTACTTACACGTCATAAATCATCAACTGCTCTTTTATAGCACTATTCTCAAAATATCGTTGGATTCACTGCATATTACACTTAATCAGACTTTTGATTGTAGCACAGGAAATTCAAGCTTTTAGACGAGCTGATCACACTCCACTATATTGTTGCACAGTCTGTATCTTCGGTGAGAGTGAGTGCTGGGTGTTTTCATGTTTTCATAAGCCAGGCATCTTTCACCTGCATGTTTGATATTCTGCATGCATGTACACACAAAGGAAGTTCTGGCACTGACAGGTCTGCACACATGGTGATCTGGGAGATGAGAAAAATCTCAACCATTTACTTATCAGGCAGAGGTGCTCAAGCGGATTGAACACTGACTGGACGTCATATGTTTACCCACTTGACAACTGCACCTGTCATAGATCTATATTTCAGAGATATACTCACCTGCAGAAATTTGGCTGTCACCACTTTGTTGCCGCCAAGCCAGTGTTTGCCTCAGTTTGATGATTGTGATGGAAGTGGTGATGATCACCACAATGAGGGAAATGGGAGGTATGGTGAGAGTCAGCAGATGGTTGAACAGGATGTCTAAAATTATCTTGTTGTCCAGGTAGAAGTCTCCAAGTCTTGTCACCCATTTTGTTCTGTTGGTTATAGGGTCAGTGACAGGTACAGTGATATATTCTATATTCTGCAGGCTGTATAATCCCATGATGTAGATGACCATGATCACGATGATGGCCATCATGTACCTGGAGACACATGACTCCCTCTTCTCAGTGTTTTGATTTTTTATGCTTACATGCACGTTGTTTTTCCCACACTACGCAAGCGGTATGTTGCTGCAGTCTGCACACTCAGAATTTAGTGAACGTGCATGATAGGTGTTTCCATGGTTACATAAATCACTGAACATTGATATAACTTACAGGAGCTTTATATCTTTGACTCTTGTACCCTATCCACTGGCTACAAAAATTTAACCCTTTGATTACCTCATTTTATCTATCAGCTCCCTGCCAGAGGCATACCAAGGAAGATCTGGTTTGATGGTATGAAAGAGATCTTGATGTGGCTTAGTATTTCTCCACGTCAGGCCTTCCAGCTTGTTGCTGATCATCAGCTCCTTTCCCCCATGAAGCCCAAGACGATACAAGTGCAAACTTAAAGAAACAAAGTAAGAGAGAGAGAAAGAGAGAAAGAAAAAAGAAAGAAAGAAGGAAAGAAGGAGATGATGATGAAAAAGAATTCTATATGAAGAAAGTTTCGTACAAAACTTTTAAGTTGATCAGCTGTGGTGAGCCATCTGAGAAAGATTCCATCTAAATACTCACACACGCATAGTGATGGAGTACAATCCAACAACCACAGTTACAAACAACGCTCAATCAATCAAATAAGGGAATAGTCACCTGGTCTTCAGGAACTTCTTGGCTGTGAAGGGAGACACGACACAGATACATCTTTCTACAGAAATGATCATCGTCATCAGATTGGAGGTGGTCAATGACCCCAGCATAGGTCCCAGTACTACCTCAAGGTGCTTCTTTTCCCAGTAGTCCTCCAACTCTTTATCATACAGACTCAGAAAACTGAAGAACTTGGCAGAGAAAAGCAGAATAAGGAAACTTATATCTGCCAGAGCAAGGCTGAACAGACATAAGTTGATCCTGTCCTTCAGTCCTTGCTTTACGAAAACAAGGCAGTTGATGAAGTTGACAATGATTCCCAAGAGTTCTGTAGAAGCCATAACAGTCATGTACAAAACTGCCCTCACACGTTTGGCTGTCACTTGGTCAATCAAGTTTTCTGGGTTGTTGCAGGGGAAGAAGACCGGTCCTGGTATGTTTGTACTGCTGTTGTTCTTCAAAGACTGAAAGTTCTGTAATGTTGTCAAGTCCCATGGTACTGACATTTTGGATGGAAACCAAGTGTTGTTGGTGATGATCATTCCAAAGGTACTTACCGTCTTGTCAGGTTTTCTTTGGCTGATTTCAGTGATATGCACTCAGTACTTCTGTACATAAATCTGCAATAAAAGAAAAGAACAAAATGGATTTTGTCGCTCATCTAGTAACCTGCTCCCCATTTCCAGATGTAATCTATGCTTACTATCATAACATATCCTGGCATCAACCAGGTCTGAGAGATACAGACATCTGCAGCTTTGTCAGAAAGTTTAAAAATACACACTTAGTGACGCATCCGTGAAGCGGATGAGACTCGACTGTGTAGTCTCAGTCTTCCCAATGAGCCTATAGCACGCTCAACACTGGGTAGAAGCCAGCTGGAGACGAAAAATCCCACAATGATTTTTGATGGGACTGAAGAGATTCGAACCCACAATCGTCCAGTTGGTAGTCCATCGCACTAACCACTGCACAATGGCGATTGGTCTGACTGGCATCTTGATCAGGTGGCCAAACCTCGTGATGTGCTGCTGTGTGATGTAATGGTTGGTAGGTACTGTTCCAATCATGTGTCTGATCTGTTCATTTGAACTCATCAGTAAAAGCTAAAACTTATCGAAAACAATTGACTTTTTCGAGGTAAGCGATGGTAGAAGCGTTTCAAATAAGCACGGAAAAGCGAGACTGTTAGTCTGACTTTTTTTTTTATCATACAAAACTATACATCTGACAGAAGAGAGTTTACATTGTCTATGTTTAAGAATTCAACAGCGCAATTCTTTATTGTATTGTTTGATTACTAATACTTTTGCTATGTCATACAACGTCATTTTTGATGAGAAAATTATTTAGTGCTCTTCCAGACGGGGTATATAAAGTGCTGTTTAATTCGTTTTATTCGTATTCAACCTCTTTCACAGACTGCAGTTTATAAGTGGATGTGATTTGTTATTGATGGACGAAATGAGTTAAAGGCAAGCACAGTCTGAGGAGGCCAATTCAAACTGTTGACGGGGAAAACGTTCAATATGAGTGATCTACTTGTGTCTGCCTCCATCAAGACTGTCTAGTTTGTTTTCTTTGTTGTCCATGGAACTCTCAACATTCTTCTGAGAAACCACATCTCGGCTGCCTCAATCTTGCTCTGGCTTTGCTTGCTGACTGTCCACGCCTTGCATCCGTACAACAGTATTGGTTCTATATAACATTCAAGGACTCTCTTTCTGATGTTACTTGATAGGCATTTGTTGGTAAGAATGCTTGTCATCTTCTTGAATGCTATTTTGACTTGGCCGATTCTGCCAGCTATTTCCGATGTGCTTCTGCCGTCTGATGAAATGACCGTTCCCAGGTATTTCAACTTATTAACCTGTGTCAAGGTTGTGCCATTTGCTGTTATTTTGCAGGAGGGGATTTCATGTATTTTAATGATCACCGTGACTTCAGTCTTCCTGCTGTTTAGTTCCAACCCCTTACCTTTGCTTTCTATTTCTAGTATATTCACAAGGTTTTGTAGGTCCCTTTCATTTTCTGCAATTGGCACGGTGTCATCTGCGTATCGAATGTTGTTTATCATTTTCCCTCCAACCTTTAAATTAATCCAGGGTTTTCTTCTAGGTTTCTCATGATGTTTTCGCTATATAGTGAAAACAGATCTGGTGACAAAACACAACCCTGTCTGACTCCTCTTTTGATGTTTTGAAAAGAGCTTATATTGTTTTCTATTCTCATTGCAGCTGTTTGTTCCCAGTACATATTCCTGATTATTCGTAGATCTTTTCCATCAACATTGAGTCTCTCCAGTTGGTTGATCAATTCTTCATGTCGTACCCGATCGAAAGCCTTGGTATAGTCAACAAAGCATAAATACAAATCCTTATTCATCTCAATTGACCTCTCTATGATAGTTCTTAGGATGTATATGGCATTAATAGTTCCTTTCCCTTCCACAAATCTACACTCTTCTTCTGCTATTTATCTTTTGATTCTATTCCTTGTCCTCATCATGATTATTCTTAACAGGATTTTTGTTACATGATTCATAAAACTGATTTTGCGATGGAGTTTGCATTCTATAGCCCCCGTCTTCTTTGGAAGTGCAATGAAAATTGATTTTGACATATCTTTGGGGATTTTTCCAGTGTCATAAATTTCATTTAGGAGGACTGTTATTTTTTCTATGCCAAATTCCTCCAGGGCTTCAATCATCTCTGTATTAATGTTGTCTGGTCCTGGGGCGTTTCCTGGTTTCATCTTTTTCAGTGCTGCTCTAACTTCATCTTTCATTATGGGTGGTCCTTCAAAGTTCTTTTTTATAATGTGTTCTTCGTTTCTGTCATCCTCAAAAGGTCTTTAATGTACTTTCCCCATCTGTCCAGCATTTTGTCTTTTTCCATGATAAGCGTGCCATCTTTCGATTTTAAGCAACCAGTTGATGTGCATGTATTTTTCCTGTGGACAATTTCTTCAATTCGTCTGTACATAGCCTGAGGATCCATTTTGTGTCGTTCTTCTATCTCTTTGCATTTTGTGTTCAGCCAAGCTTCCTTAGCTTCATTGCACCTATACCTGATTTCTTTGTTTATCTTCCTGTATATCTCATCGTTTCTCTTTGCCCTCCTCCTTTCCTCCATCAAGCACAACATTTCATTCGTCGTCCAGCTCTTATTTGCTTTTCTATCTGCCTTAGGGATTTCTTCACAAACTTCATTTATCGAACTTCTCAACTTTGTCCATTGTTCCTCACTGTCACCAACGTCTTCAAGAGCACTGAATTTGTTTTGAACATGTACATTACATTTTTGACGATCATTTCATCTGTCTTTAAATTAAGAGTCCAAGGTTTAGTTTGATGTTGCTTTTGGTCTGTTTCCTTTTCCTCAATTTCAGCCGAAACCTTCCCACTACAGGATTGTGGTCACTGTTGCAGTCTGCGCCTGGTAGTGGTTTTGCTGACAGTAAAGAATTTCTAAATCTTTTGTTGATCAGGATGTAGTCAATCTGATTTTTGGTATTATCTCCTGGACTCATCCAAGTCCATTTTCTTCTGTTAGGCTGCTCAAACCAGGTGCTTCCTACTATGAACTCATTCATCTGTGCCCATTCTACAAGTTTCCCTCCCCTTTCATTTTGTGTACCAAGGCCTTGAGGTCCAACTATATCCTCCACTCTATCCTGTCTCACTTTAGCATTAAAATCTCCCATTATTATTGTAACTTCTTGTGATTTACATTGGACCTTGACCATCTCTAAAACTTCGTAGAAGTTGTCGATGTCTTCCTGAGTACTTGCAGATTTTGGTGCATACACCTGTATGATGTTGATATCAAATGCTTTGCCTCTCAATTTGACCAGTAAAACTGTCGGACACAGCCCAATATCCCTTAACTGCTTTTGATTTGTCTTTGTCCATTATGATGCCTACTCCTCTTTCATGAGAATTGCCACCAGAGTATATCACTGTATATTCTCCTGATGTTATCATGCCTGCCCTCTTCCATCTCATTTCACCTAGTCCTAAAATACTAATATTAAGCCTTTCCATCTCCATTTTGTTGTTGTCTAATTTACCTTTCTGCAACATTGTTCTGATGTTCCATGTTGCTGTTTTGGTGTTTCTAAGTTTGACTTTGGGTTTAATTTTGGTCGCAGTAGCTGGCTGACGGTCTGGTGTCACCTGCGCCGCATGGCAGTTCCTACTGGACGAAGGTGCTCCACAGGAGCACCTATTGATGTCGTTAACTTTCTTCTTCCTCTTTAATTTGAGATGTCATCAAGAAATGGAAAATGCAAAATCCTGAAAATAAAAAAAAGCTTTACTGGCCCACAGGGGTAAGGCAAGTTGTTGGTTGTCATAATCATGTGGTTTGTCTCAGGATAGAAAGCTTTATGGATCCCATTTCTCTCGGGCTTGACCATTACCAAAGTCTTCCAACTTGTTGGCTGGCCCTAGTTACAAACACGAAGTCATTGAACACTCTGGGGAAGACAGTCTGCTCTGGCCACTGACATATTTGAGGACGTTCCTCTGCCCAGCGATGCTGTGTTTACTTGTTGATCCCCACGCTATTGTCAAGATTGCTAACGAAGCAAAAACTTAACCTTTTGACTCGCTCATTCATGTAGGAAGCTGATAGAAAGGGTGAGGGAATCAAAGAGTTAAAATCTTGCAGTTGGTCGATGGGGTGTGGAAGTGAAATAGTTAACTTCACCCCCTCACGTCATTTAGCCTGCCAGTTGAAATGATTACATACTGCGTAAGGTAAATAATGGGCTACAGCATTCATCAGTTGGATGTGCCCTGTGTGGAAGCATGTTACATATATGTACAGTATCTGTTTTTGAGATTGCAATGACACAGTTAGTTGCTGGTATTGATTGACTTTGATTCTTGGAGCTACGCTAATGAATGTCACAACTGACGAGGACCACACTCGCCTGTCCAAAAATGAATTGATTTTATATCCCTGAAAAAAAGCTCTAGTGGTAAGCTAAGCTATAATCAATAATTCCCTTGCTAAGAAGATTTCTTGTTGTTCATCAACACTGCAAAACTTTTCAATCACAGAAACAGCACAGTATCAGTTAGTAACCTAACAGCGACAACTAAGCAATGTTATTGAGAAAATGATGAACATGCATGATCATGGTTTTGTCTGTCTTATTAAACAATCATCATCTTCAAAATCATCATCATCGTGATTTGTCTCATTATATTAATGTTATCATCATCATCATCATCATCATCATCATCATCATCATCATCATCATCATCATCATCATCATCATCATCATCATCATCATCACCATCATCTTGTTCTTGCTGTTGTTATTGTTGTTGTTGGTATTGTCTTTTTGTTGTTCTTGTTGCCATCGTCGTTGTTGTTGTTGTACTTGTTGCTGTCTCTGTCATTGTTTTTGTTCTTTTTTTGTTGGTTTTGTCGTGGTTGTGGTACGTTGGTGATGATGATTTCTTCAAATAGTATTCATAGTATCAACTGCATCTTCACCAAAATACCTGGAAAAACTGTCGGACTAGTCTGCGACCAAGTTAACCAAGTATTTGAGTGGATCTACACACACACAATTTGTTTAAACAATACTTACAGTGACTGTTGCTGGTACATCTTCTTCCTCTGCTGTTTATTAGAGATTTTGCTACTGCTGTTGCTGCTCGTATGATATTTCTGTTGTTACTGTTATTATTGCGGTTGTTACTACAGCTGCTGCCATTGATGTTATTATTGCTGCTGCTACTACTGCTGTTACTGTTGCTACTGTTATTACTCTTGCCAATATTGCAATACTGTTACTGGTGCTGCTGCTGCCATCTATTTTGTATTGTTAATATTATTACTGTTGCTACTATTGCTGCTACTATTACTATAATTCCTGCCTCTACAGCTATTACTGCTACTCCTGCTATTACTGTTGTTACTAATGATATTGCTGCTGCTGCTACTGCTGTTATTGCTGCTACTACTGCCATTACTGCCGTTACTATTGCTATTACTGTTGTTACTACTGCTGCTACTGGTGTTACTACTGTTATTACTGTTGGTATTATTGTTTTTATTGTAGCTATTTCTTCTTCTCCTTCACCCTTAACTCCATGAAAACTAACCGGGTCACAGCACTAAATAATTGTTCACCAGATTCTTCCAGCTCTGTCGGCTGTGTACCAAAATCTGCGTCTTTCCAAACGATTTTTGTCTGTTTAACAATGTCGTCAGCCCATCGTTTTTGTTGTTGTTGTTGTTTTGTTTGTTGGTTTGTTTGTTTTTGTGGGTGTGTGAGTAGATGTCACGCCAGCAAGCAGCAAATGTGTGTGTTGTTTTTACAGTGATTTTATCGTGGTTCTATTTGATTTTATGCATTGAATTTTGTATCGGTTTGTTCCTTTTGAATCCTGGCGTGCGGTGATGTATATATTTTTAAACAATTTTGAAGATTTTACCAGATAATCTGATTTTTTTTACCTACTTTTCATCATTTTAATTCAGCCGCTCAAGTCGGACATTTTATCAGTGAACTGTGTTTACATTTTAGCCTACTGTGTTCGCCCAACGCTACAGCTCCCAAATCTTTGTGTTCTCTGGTTTTAAGTGTTGTGAACTGACCAACCCACACACCAACCTGCAAGCATCGTTCTCTCCTGGCTGGCTCGCAATTATGGATCCGTCCTTTCTGAAACAAATTGGACTGACACTTTTTAAACACAGCAAGTGCTACCTCGGTGGAGACGTCTACCAGCGCATACGAACACTGGGGCTGTGTTGTAAGCCCCGCACTGCGCGATCCTGTCGTGGTGGACGTCTCCACCGTGTTTGGCACAACCTGTCTCCTGCTGTACCAGTCCGACACCACTTTTCGCCTTCTGCTTCTTCGTCTCCTCCGCTGCCCCTGCCCTCGACCTTGCTGCTGCGGGCTTCGTCTCCTCCTCTGCCGTCTTCGCCTTCACCTTCTGTCATGGTGGCGCCACCTGCACCTTCTGTCCTGATGGTGCCGCCTTCACCTTCTGTCCCACCGGTGCCACTTTCACCTTCTGTCCCGCCGGTGCCACCTCCATCTTCTGTCCCGCCGGTGCCGTCTTCATCTTTTGTCCCGCTGGCGCTGCTCTCATCTTCTGTCCCACTGGTGCCGCCTTTGTCTTCTGTCCTGCGGGTGTCGCCTTCGTCTTCTGTCCCGTCAGTGCTGCCTCATCTCCATCTCGGCCACTGCCATGTGACTCTGATAAACTAAAATTATGCCTTTTTAACGCTCAGTCAACATGCACAGATGGCAAAGCCGATGTCATTGCTGACTTTATCACAGATGAGCATGTTGACATTGCTTTTATCACAGAAACATGGCTTACACCCCCTTATCATGAACCTATACATGCGAGTCTCACTCCGAGTGGTTACAGGCTTGCTTCTTTCCATCGCTCATCCCGAGGTGGTGGTATCGCCATCCTCTACAATGACTCACTCCATTCCCGCCTATCTTTCTCGCAGTCTCTGCCTTTCTCCCATCCTTCTTTCGAGCACGTTGAAGTATCCTTACAATCCACCACTCACCTCTTCACCTTCTCCTGTGTCTATCGACCTCCACCTAGCTCTGCCAACAAGCTCACCACATCCATGTTTCTCTCTGACTTTGACCAATTACTTCACTACTACTGCCTCTTACCTGGAAATCTCATCATTCTAGGTGACATCAATGTCCACTATGACAACACTCACCGTTATGACACAAGACATATCATCAACTCTCTGTCCAATCACAATATGACACAACATATTTCTGAACCAACCCATCAAAAAGGTCACATTCTTGACTGGATCATTTCTCGTGATCACCACAATTCAGCTACTGACAACTGCTTAGTTCTTTCTACCCGTCTAACTTCAGCCCTTCCATCTGACCACTCTGCAATTCTCTGTTCTCTTGACATTTCTCCTTCTTCCCATACCACGTGCACAGTGACAGTGACTCGACGCAATCTCAAATCTATCGACCTCTCCACATTTTCATCTGATGTCTCCCGTCTCCTTTCCGAAAAGTCACATAATCTTGCCGATGAATTCTATACTACTCTCCACCATCTTCTGGACACTCATGCTCCAGCCACAACCCGTCTTTTACCTGACCGCCCCCCCCCCCCCCCCCCACCCCTTGGCTCACTCATGAGATCGCCTGTGCAAAACGTGCCCGCCGCAGAGCAGAGCGCCGCTGGCGCAAATCCAAGCTCACTGTACATAGGCAACTTTTCCAAGCCTCTAAAACAAAAGTATCCACCCTCATTGCATCTGCAAAAACAAGCTATTTCCAAACCAAAATCCTGAATGCCTCTTCTTCAAAAGAACTCTTTACAACCATGAATCATCTCCTTGGCACACGAAAAGATTTACCTCTTCCAACAAAACATACAAATGAAGAACTCCCATCTGTATTCTCCAAGTATTTCACCACCAAAATACAAACTCTTCGTGACAGGCTTGACAGGACACCCTGTCAACCATGCCCACCTGATCCTTCCTTCTCTGGCACACCTCTTACTACTTTCACCCCAGTCTCACAAGAAGAAATTCTCAACACAATCAGATCCATGTCGTTCAAAACCTGCGAACTGGATCCTCTTCCAGGTTCTCTCTACTCTGACTGTCTCCCTAATCTCCTCCCATTCATCACTGACATCATCAACACTTCTCTTCAAACTGGAACTGTCCCAGATTCTTTCAAATCTGCTATTGTTCACCCTTTCCTCAAGAAATACAATTTAGACCCAAATGAACTGAAAAATTACTGGCCTATCTCTAATCTCTCTTTCTTGTCAAAACTCATCGAAAAAGTTGTCCTCAACCAGCTGAACTCTCACCTGTCAGCCAACAATCTCCTCAATCCTTTCCAGTCAGCCTACTGCCAGTGCCATAGCACTGAAACTGCCTTGCTACACATTCTCAACAATCTCCTCCTTGCAACTGATACTGGCAAAGTCTCTCTCCTCACACTCCTTGATCTGTCTGCAGCCTTTGATACCATTGATCATGGTATTCTCCTTTCTAGACTTCATCATACTTTTGGCATTTCTGACATTGCTCTCTCCTGGTTCACTTCATATCTATCAAACAGAAAACAAACTGTTCTCATTAATGGCACTGAATCTCAACCTGCATACCTGACCTGTGGTGTTCCACAAGGATCTGTCCTTGGCCCTGTTTTTTTCACTCTTTACACCTCCCCCCTGTCCACCATCATCAACTCCCATTCTATAAAACATCACTTTTATGGTGATGACACCCAACTTCAAGACAGTGACTCACCTGACAATTTACAGTGCCTCTTGACTCGCACCACTGAGTGTTACTCGGACATTAAGAACTGGATGACATATTCTCAGCTACCTTCTCTTTCTCTCCCATTATGTAACACATTTGTTTCGTTTTGTTTTGTTTTTCAGCCTTCTCCCTTTTCTTCCCCAACAGTGCTTCGGAGGATTGATTTAGTAAGACCACTGGATCTTGTTACATGGCCATATTGACGTAGTTTTCTTTTCTTTATTGAAGTCAGCAGGTTTTGGTTCTGAATCCCTATCAGAACGTCCAAAATCATTATGGGATTTTTCAGCTCCAGTCAGCTCCTACCCAGAGCTGAGAATTCTAAGGGCTCAATGGGAAGACTGAGACCACACAGCCGAGCGTCATCTACTTCATGGGCATTTCAATGAGGATGTTGATCAAATATTCTGTATTTGGTTGATGCCAGGATATATCATGGTGGTAGAGTACAACAATGTCGCACAGTCTCAAGTTTAGATTGAACTACATAGCATCGTGTTTATCATCGTCATCGTTACCGTCAT
>JAPXFY010000020.1:75247021-75250330 GCA_030674185.1 Monoplex corrugatus
ATTTCTTACCCAATGGACGAGGCGGCAGGGAAGTTTTTAGTCCCGTTTTTATTATCCATTTTTTGGTGTCTGTGATCTGTTTGTGACCGTGCGTTCGCGCTTGACAAAGGCTAGTTGGCCGAAAATTTGCGCTTGTTTTGTTTTGTTTTCTTGGATACGCGCTTATATTGGTTTTCTTGTTCTTCTGGTTCATATCTGCCATTGCTATAGACAGTAAAGATTTGATATATCCGCCATTGCTATAGACAGTACAGATTGATATATCTGCCATTGTTATAGACAGTACAGATTTGATATATCCGCCATTGCTATAGACAGTACAGATTTGATATATCCGCCATTGCTATAGACAGTACAGATTTGATATATCTGCCATTGTTATAGACAGTACAGATTTGATATATCCGCCATTGCTATAGACAGTACAGATTTGATATATCCGCCATTGCTATAGACAGTACAGATTGATATATCTGCCATTGTTATAGACAGTACAGATTGATATATCTGCCATTGCTATAGACAGTACAGATTTGATATATCTGCCATTGCTATAGACAGTACAGATTGATATATCTGCCATTGCTATAGACAGTGAAGATTGATATATCTGCCATTGCTATAGACAGTGAAGATTGATATATCTGTCATTGCTATAGACAGTGAAGATTGATATATCTGTCATTGCTATAGACAGTACAGATCTGACATATCCACCATTGCTATAGACAGTACAGATTTGATATATCCACCATTGCTATAGACAGTACAGATTTGACATATCCACCATTGCTATAGACAGTAAAGATTTGATATATCTGCTATTGCTATAGACAGTACAGATTTGACATATCCACCATTGCTATAGACAGTAAAGATTTGACATATCCACCATTGCTATAGACAGTAAAGATTTGACATATCCACCATTGCTATAGACAGTAAAGATTTGACATATCCACCATTGCTATAGACAGTACAGATTTGATATATCTGCCATTGCTGTAGACAGTACAGATTTGATATATCTGCCATTGCTATAGACAGTACAGATTTGATATATCTTCCATTGCTATAGACAGTGAAGATCTGACATATCCGCCGTTGTCATAGAGAGTAAAGATTTGATATATCCGCCATTGCTATAGACAGTACAGATTTGACAGAGTCAGAACTTCACGTTTCACAAAAACCGACTTCCTTTTTATCACCCCACTTATATCTGGTGATTTCAAACTGTTATCGTCATTTAATTTTACGTTTGTTAATAGAAATGTATAGTTCAGTAGCAGAGTTTTTTGACTCAGTCATGTGAAGAATAATATATTTATCGCACTTTGCCTCTAATGAACAAGACACAATAAAATAACCTGTGAAACTTTACCCATTGCGTGATACATAGGAACAGTCTGAGGACAATCCTTAAGATTCAGTTCCATATACAATTAGAAGATTGATCTCTTCACAGGGGCTAATCAATTGTTTACCAAAAAAAACACAAAAAAAACATTCATGTATTTATCAATAGAGGATATTTTAAAGTTACTGACTTCATTTTTTTCATACATTATGTTGTTATTGTCACTGAAGTCATACATATGATCAATCAGGTCTGAACACCTTGCTTGCAAGGAGGACATTTTGTCATTTAAATCACCGCATTGTATAATGGGTAAATCATTTTACTCACTCGCCAGTTCCAGTAAGCATTCTGCCAGTATTTGTACACCATTGTAGATCTCAGTCTCTTCATAGTATGCTGAACGTTTTGGTGGTAAACAACACCCTACGAAAAAACAATATGTCCCTATACCAACACGAATTTGGAAACGAGAAGGACAACCATGTTATCAAATTCAACTTGTACTTTTTTGATTATGTGCACTGTTGTTTCCTCACAAAAAATACAACACCACCGAAGAGTCTGCCACAGAGGCTGTCAGACAACTTTACTTCTGGACTGTCAAACACAACATGGGATGGGTCCAACGTGTCTGGAATATATTTTGTAAAGGTCTCTACTAGCAATGCGATGTAATACTTTGCGATCATGGAGTTGTGTCCAATTTATCTTGAATAAGGTGCAAACCTTTAACTTTAAATGAAAAGAAAGATAACAATGCATGACTTTTGTTCTGTTAGATACATTAAGTTGTAATATATTTACATCATTGGTACATCATCCCTTTAGGGATATGTCATATCTATCTGAAGACTATAATGGGCTGTGTCTGGAGCATCATGCCTGGTCACTTTCATGGCCTTTTGAACACCCCCCCCCCCCTCTCCCCGTGGTTGTGGAAAAACAACGCTGCAGGCTTCCGACTGCCAACTGTCAAAACTACAGTAAGGGAAAAGGAGCTGGAGGCTATGCCAGCTGGTGGCTGGGTGGGATGCTCAAAAGAGAGATGAAGGCCCAGAATGGGGTAAAAGAGGACTCTTCCATTTTCTCTTGGTCTGGTGGCATGGCTGTATCTGGTTAATGCACGTTGCATGGCTATGTCCTGGGATTTCTCATCTCCCTGCCTTGCCATTTAGTTTATAAACGAGGTAACTGATAACTAGATCTGAATGGGTCATAGAACACATGGACAGCACCACCCCCCTTCCCTGTGCTTGATGAAAAGGCTATTGAGTGGCGTTGGGAGTTTGGGAGTGATTTTTCAGAGAGTGGTGGGTGATGGCTGGGTCTGCGTGGGTCATGTGACACATGGACGGCCTCCAGTTGCTTGTTTAGGTGGCTATCTGGTGGCGTTGGGGGTTTGGGGAGGGGTTGTCTAAAAGGTGGTGGGGCATTGATGCTCTTGGTCCCATCCAAGCCCTTGAGGGATTTCTTGTTAACTTCAAAGTGGTGAGGCATTGGTGCTCTGGGTCCCATCAAGTACCCTCAACTGTTCCTTGTTCACTGTTAGATACATGAAGTTGTAAAACATTCACATCAGAGGTAATGCTTTAGCAGCATGGGCCTTGGCCTGAACCCTATCTGTGCTCTTTGCCAACACCACTCCAGTTATCATGAAGAGGGCTCTGTGTAGATTCTGAGCACGACGTCACTGCCTTATGGGTGGTGTTTCTTGTAGACATTCTGGTTGCTGTAGGATGTCAGCTTGGTGAGGCAGCATTACCATCCTGACCTCTCCATCCCATTATCCTGCTGGCTGACAGTGATTGTTGTGGTGTGCCCAATGGTCTCCCTTTTCCCAGACCACGAAGTCGTGGGCTCAAGAGTGATGCCACAGCAGAGTCCTTTGCATGAGAGTGATGAATCAGATTTAACTTCAGTTGCTTTCTCGCACCGTGACTCTGATG
>JAPXFY010000021.1:0-2500 GCA_030674185.1 Monoplex corrugatus
GTCATTTTAATGTTTCCATCATTCTGGTGGTGTCAGCTTATTAAAGTTATAAAAGAAAATCCAAAAATAAATATTACAACGTAAAGCAAAACCATATCAGCTCCTGTCAGCAACAAGATGTTATTACCCATGTAGAATTTCTCAAATCCAACACAGAGGAATGTTCTGAGCTTACAATTTTCTGCCTTGCAGCTGGGTCTATGCTAGCTGAATGGGTAGCGCAAACTGTGTTGGATTTGAGAAATTCAACATGGGAGATAACTCCTTTTTGTAGAGTTATTGTTACTTAGTTAATATTTAGAATTCTCCCTGGTTCTCTCATACTTCCTTTGGTGTAGCAACAAGATGTGTTATAAATTACTGACGTAGAAACATCGAGAAGAAGAAAGTAAAGGAAGCAATGAAACACAACGAAGGCGGGAGGTAGGGGTTGACATGTCATCTCTAAAAGTACAGATCGTTGTGGGGGTTTTCGGCTCCAACCGGCTCCTATCCAACGTTAAGCGTGTTAGACTGGGACCACACAGTCGAATCCCATCCACTTCACGGATACGTCATTGAGGGTGTTTCTCAAATCTTCTGACCAACATCACAGGCGTCTGTATACCTTGGTCCGATTAACTCCAGGATGTAATATGATGTAAGAGTAGGGTACAGCCCTGTCACGTAGTCTCGGTCATACATAAAACTCTATAGCTTCATGATTATCGTCCTTATCTCCATTGTCATCACAGCATTGTAAAAACTGTGCCAGCTTCTGTGGCCATTGACCTGGCATAGAAAGTATAGGGGTGGGGGTGGGGATGGGGATGTGGATGGGGGTGGGGAGAGATAAAATGAAAGGTGAGCACGAAGGCGTTGTGACTTTAACAAACCACATTTCATGAAAAAAACAAAAACAAAGCGAAACCAAAAACGCAAGACTTTTTTCGGGTTTGTTCTTGTTCTTTGTTTGTTTCTTTGTTTTTGTTTCTTTGTTTCTTTGTTTCTTTGTTTCTTTGTTTCTTTCTCTCTGTCTTTCTGTGTTCGTTTTTCCTTTTTGTTTCTTTGTTTGTTTGTTTCTTTGATTCTCTCTGTCTTTCTGTGTTCGTTTTTCCTTTTTGTTTCTTTGTTTCTTTGTTTATTTGTTTGTTTCCATCTGTTGTGTTTGTTTGTTGATGTTGTTGTTTCGGGGCTTTTCTTCTTTTTTGTTTGTTTGTTTCTTTCTTTCTTTATTCATGTTTGTGTTGTTGTTTTCTTCAGCGTGAGAATGTAAAGCTATATTTAGACAGTATTTACTAAATTAAGCAACAGTTCGTATCTTAGCAGGTGGTCCCGGTGAAATCTGAGCATGATATATGATAACAATATAGGTTACAAGTACTTCTGTCCTTCTTAGACGTCTAAATGTTCAATGACTCTTGTGGTGTCAGCTTCATCATCATCATCAGGTGCCCTGCCGCATGGCGTTGGTGATCATGAACTTCCAGCCATCTCTATCTCTCATTGTCCCTAGCATCTCCCCCACCCTCCTCATCCCCAGCCACTCTACAAGTCCGTCCAGCATTCTCTCCCTGGGTCTACCTGGTGCTCTCTTTCCCTCCAGCTTTCCCGTTGTGACCAGGTGATCCAAATCCCTCTTCCTCATAAAATGGCCTATAAATGTTGCTTGTCTTTTCCTAATCTTCCTTATGAGTGATCTACTTGTGTCTGCCTCCATCAAGACTGTCTCGTTTGTTTTCTTTGCTGTCCATGGAAGTCTCAACATTCTTCTGAGAAACCACATCTTGGCTGCCTCAATCTTGCTCTGGCTTTGCTTGTTGACTGTCCACGCCTCGCATCCGTACAACAGTATTGGTTCTATGTAACATTCAAGGACTCTCTTTCTGATGTTAATTGATAGGCATCTGTTGGTAAGAATGCTTGTCATCTTCTTGAATGCTGTTTTGGCTTGGCCGATTCTGCCAGCTATTTCCGATGTGCATCTGCCATCTGATGAAATGGCCGTTCCCAGGTATTTCAATTTATTAACCTGTGTCAAGGTTGTGCCATTTGCTGCTTATTTTGCATGAGGGGATTTCATGTTTTTTTTATTGATCACCATGACTTCAGTCTTCCTGCTGTTTAGTTCCAACCCCTTATCTTTGCTTTCTATTTCTAGTATATTCACAAGGTTTTGTAGGTCCCTTTCATTTTCTGCAATTAGCACGGTGTCATCTGCGTACCAGTGTCAGCTTAGTATTTCATATTCCTATTCAGCCACTCTCTTTTGTTCCTTCCCAGTTTCAAGACCTTGCCAGCGCTTGGGTATTTGAGCAAGCTCAAGATCTCTGACAGATAATTATCGACAGATTTGGATTGAGCGCAAATGGACTTGTCTGCCTGGTGATGAATCGCTCTTGAACAAAGTCCAGAATTTTCAGACATGTATCGAGAAAATCAGCAGACAACCAATAGCATGTAAACGTCATTTGTTGTTGTTGTTGTTGTTGTTGTTGTTGTTGTTGTTGCTGTTGTTGTT
>JAPXFY010000021.1:10000-25000 GCA_030674185.1 Monoplex corrugatus
CCTTTGTTTACTGTGCGTTCAACTTTAACCTGGAACATTTTTCTTATGAAGTGAACATGTCTGCCAATTTGAAGATGCCTTCTTTTTCAGTATAATGTCAGCCCTTTGTCTGATTTTTCAATTGGATGCTCCAATATTACCCGCAAACAATTTTTCAATTCCTCTAACTGAGCTGATTTAACACGCCATAGCTGAGACGTCCACTACGGAATCTGTCTGAATGAAGAAACATCAATGGTCATTGGTCTACGTAAAGAACGAACTGATGTCAACAGAAGCAAAACTTGAAAGCTGACTCAAAACCCACACGATTGCCAAGACATTGTCGTTCAGTGGTGCTGTATCTTTTGTCTCGTTCAAGACGTTGTTGACTGATAGAAACCACTAGTTGTAGTCAGTCCTGAAAATGGTGTTGTAGTGCAGCTCCAGATTCTGATCTACTGGCCTATGTACGCACAATTTATGGCTGAGAGAGATTTGGAAGTGGCAGTGCCGAATATGATGCCAGAACGTTTTTAAATTTTCTGAAACTACGACCACACTCTTCTGTCCACACAATATGTTTGTAAGCAGAATGTGTGTGAGATGTGAAAGAGAAACCACCAGCAAAGCAATTCCAGGAGCTATCATAATGTAATAGTCAGCCTAGAAAATTTCTAAATCTTTTTGATTTTACTTTGAAAAGTCAGCCTAGAATTTAAAAAAAATGTTTTGACTTTGTCTTGTTGTGTTTTCAGAACGCCTTGAGTGAGTACACGACCCAAGAACTCTAGTTATTGAAATCTAGCACAGTCCTCAGATGGATGCACTGTCAACCCACATTCCGCAACCTTCGCAAATACGCCTGTTATATGATCCATATGAGCCAGCCAGCTTGATCTGGACACTAAATGCTGACCACAAATATAAAAAACAAAACTAATAAAAGTGGGAAGTATGAATGTAAAAGAAGTTCACGCATCATTCTTAAGAATATTGCAGGAGCAGTGACTAACCCAAAAGGCACTCTGGTCCATTGAAAAACATTTTATGGGGAGTTCAAAGTACATGTACTATCTTGGGTTTATCAGCTTCCTTAATTGGAATTTTTCGGTATCCTTTTGAAAGATCATTCTTTGAAAACTAACCATTCCCTTACAGTTGGCAAAGAAAATAATCGTCCACATTAGTAATGGATTCTGTATCAGCAATACGTATTCGTTCAATAAACAAATATCAATACAAAATCTAACAAAACCATTTTTCTTTTTCAATCGAACAATTAGAGACTGAATTGGCTTAGTGCAATCCAACGTAAGCGTTGCCTGGATTTCTTTATCAACAATTTCCTTTGACGCAAAAGATAAAGTTAAGGTTTCAAATAAATGAATAAATTCGTCTAAGTAACATTAAATACTGCTTTGAGCAGCATTCGGTTTCACTGTGAAGGGATGAGAGAAAATTGAGCATATTCATCATGGCTCACTCATCAGGAGGCCACATGTTCACGTACGTCAACATCATCATCATGTGTCATGCTGCATGGCGTTGGAGATCATAGCCCTCTATACAAATCTACAACTTGTCACTGCAAGTATATCTCCCACCCCTCTTGTCCCCACTTTGCAAAACTGTCCAATATGTTTGTCTCCCTGGATGTACCTGGTGTCCTTTGTCCCCTTTAGCCTTCCTGTTGTGACCAGGTGTTGGAATTTCTCTTTCCTCATAAAATGTCCTATAGATGTGGTTTGTCTTTTCCTAATTGTCTTCAATAATATTCTTTTTGTGTTTGCCTCTCTCAAGATTTTCTTGTTTGTTTTCGTTATTGTCCATGAATTTTGACGTTCTTCTTTGAAACCACATTTCAGCTGCCTCGATTTTGTTTTGACCTAGTTTCTTGATTGTCCAGGCTCTTTTTCTGATGTCAGTTGATAAGCATTGGTAAGAATGCTTATCATTTTCTGGAATGCTGTATCAGCTTGACAATTCTGCCATCTGGTGAAATGACTCTTCCTAGATATTTCAACTTATCCACTTGTATCGATGCTGTGCCATTTACTGTTATTTTACACACGTATACAGTAATCTTTCATCATGTAATAATCTTAAACTATAGGTCACTTGCAATGAATGAAGTTTGTTGGGAAAGGCCAGGAAGAACAATGAACTGATAATACTAATCTAAGACATTACCGCTTGTATCATTTAGAGGTGAAAAGTCAGAAAAGCCACAGTCCATTCTCCTGACTTGTGAAAAAGAACTGTTTTTACTACCTAAAAAGCACGAAGAAGCACAGACAGTGGGAGGATACGGACGTTATTTTGAGATAACGAGATCAGCTTGAGATAGATAGATACATAGATAGATGGAGAGAGAGGGGAGAGAGAGAGAGAGAGAGAGAGAGAGAGAGAGAGAGAGAGAAAGAGACAGACAGATTGACAGACAGACAGACAGACAGAAAGAAAGAGAGAGAGAAAGAGACAGACAGATTGACAGACAGACAGACAGACAGAAAGAGAGAGAGAGGGGGGGGGGGGTAGGGAGATCCAGATGTAGAAGTTGATGATGGAAAAGAAAAACCTCCACAAGGAACAAAATGAGGCAGAAAGCGATCCTGAAGACACTGTACCACCAACAGAATCGCAGACGACGTGGTGACGCAATATAGTGGCGAGTGAGATAAACGAACTCCAACTCGAAACTGCATGGACCTTCACACACGTTGCCTGCAATCATTACACCTCCTGATAATTGTTTGTTTATTTTTTTCCACTGGAAATTGTTTTAACGGTAGCAGAAAGGAATATAATGTACATAATAAATTGCATATGATTGTTTGTTTGTAGTACTGTCGTTGTATTTTTGACTGAAAACAAGTACAGTTGTTGAGACTAATTTAGTGTCACGGTGACATTCTACGTAGATTCCATAGCGCTACCATACAGATAGCACAACACGCAGACACGCACACACATCCACAAACACAAACACACACACACAGCAATGTCACAGCAACCGAACTGTGCATGTGCTGTTACTGAGCTGTTACACGTAGCTCACTTGCTAGCTGAAACTCATTGTTTCAACTGGAAAAGAGACAAGATTCAGATCGAATACTACCAAATGTGCGTCTGTGACGATAACACCTCCCTCCTAGTATACAAACTCCATGTTAAGTACAAATCCACGAAAATTCATAGACGTGTAGTAACTGGGAAAGAATGACATCTTGAAAAAAAAGGTTTTGTTTTCAAACCTTAGCATGGTATGAGAATGATAGTGGAGATGCATGGTGCTAGCTAGACACTAGCAACTTAGTATAAGTTAATTTGTTTTAGTCCCCAGAGTGTGGTAATTTTTGTTACGGGTCAGAGGTAGGTCAGGTTAGTGTGGGCACACAGGAAAAGGTCAGGTTAGTGTGGGCACACAGGAAAAGGTCAGGTTAGTGTGGGTACACAGGAAAAGGTCAGGTTAGTGTGGGCACACAGGAAAAGGTCAGGTTAGTGTGGGTGCATGGGAAAAGGTGACATCCGAGTGTTTGTGTATGTCCTGTCATAAGTTTGGGTGGTTGACAGTATTTGGTGTTAACAAAAAAGTGCGCACAGATCCGACATTTGATTTCATCATCTTTCTTGGAAAAATGTACATTGATAAATGCAAGTATCAAACGACTGTACCAAACGTAACCTCTTTTTAAAGGCACTTTGCTATGAAATACCACATAGTCAAAAACAATGCAAAAATGAATTGGAATCTGCACACTTTAAAGACAAAATGGCTGCCATATTTACTTTTAATAACAACCGAGTCTGGAGTCTTGATTTTGTAATACAAATGTTGTCAATGTATGTGATGGAATGTAATAGCGGTTCTGATCACGTAATATCATGCCCGTGTATGTTGACAGACTGTTTTCTTGTTGTTGTTGTTGTTGTTGTTGTTGTTGTGTGAGTGGGACACGATCAGTTCTTTTTGGATGGGACGACATCGGCGCTTGCGTAATGGTTGCGCTGGCGGTTCTCGTCACACCCGAATCCTCCACCCCGAGGAGCGTTGTGCTTGCCAGGGTCACAGCTATATCACGAAGTTTGCAGCGTGCATCCTGTTAAATTAAACCTTCATGGCGTGCAATGTGGGTTTCTGCTATTGATGAACGTAACTGCCCTACATGAGAATCGTCCTAAAAATTCGTACGCCCCTCTGTGAAGACACTACATGAGAATCGTCCTCAAAATTTGTACACCCCTCTGTGAAGGCACTATATGAGAATCGTCCTAAAAATTTGTACACCCCTCTGCGAAGGCACTACATCATCATGTTGATAGCCCCACGTTTCCTGCCTGCTCATTACATGGTCACTGTACACCGTTCACAGCAATCAGGTGACTTTCTTTAGGATTTTGCTCTGGCATGAAAAAAAAAGTACACCTTACACTTCTATGTTTGTCTACTGTTCTGTGATGGCAGGTGTCTTTACTGTGACGTCACATATACATGTGCTGAATGTTAAGGCTGTTCTGGTCGTTTTAAGAAATGCACCTGCCTTCTGTTGCTTTGCATTTGCAGTTTTCGCTATGCTTTTATTCCGGTCAGTTTATCTCTATCTCCGCAGATGTTTATCTATCTATCTATCTATCTATCTATCTATCTATCTATCTATCTATCTATCTATCTATCTATCTATCTATCTATCTATCTATGCATGTATACATGTACGTACGTATGTGTGTATGTATGTATAGATATATACATACATACATACATACATACATACAAACATATATACTGTATACATATATACATATATACATATAATTATACATATATACATATACATATATACACATGTGTGCGCTATGTGTGTGTGTGTGTGTATGTGCTTGCGCGCGCGCGCACGTGTATGTGTGAAGCCTCTGTCTATTTTTTAAAATATTTTTAAACATTTTTTTTTTTGGAATGTACACCCCTGCCTGATGAACGGCTATTTCAAAGTGGCCCCATTAAGTGGCAGAAACTTGGTTCCTCACATATTTCTCTAATTCTGCTGCAACATTGTAAAACTTACTCGCCTTTCAACGTACGTCACGCTCCTTCCTTATCGAACTTTCAAGTCTGCACAAAAATGATCTCCTCAATAGACAGCCGCTGAAATGCATGTAAAATATTGCCGTGGGGCTTGTAACGTGATTTGTGTACAGCATGCATTCACATCACCTTACAGAATTGACGGCAATAAACGAAAAAGACCTGGCAAAGTTCTGTAGGAAATAAAATCTAATTTCATAGATAAATAGAAATACATAAATACAGAAAAAAGTCAAAGCAAAATAGGTGCAACTACGTGCTCTCTCCTGGAAGAATATCTCGAATTTTACATGGTAAATTCGTTGTGAAAGTACAATACAGCACAGATAATACATTACGGTAAATACAATACAGTACTATATAGTACAATGCAATACAGTTTGGTTTGAGCACCATGATATCCCTCAGTGGTGTTCAGTTGTCAGACCAGGTGCATGTGACCATGGTGGTGTTTATGGCATCGCTCCAGTCTGCACTCAGCCCGCTCCTGTACATGTGGACTCTGGCAACACAGCGCCAGCAACAAGCACAAGAGGGCAAGGTGTTACAGGTGTTGAAATCACGACTGGCACGACCATGGTAGTCAAGTGGGTAAGACATCAATGTCTCAGTCAGTAGATCTGGGGATCAATTCTATCTGAGTGGGTAAGACATCAATGTCTCAGTCAGTAGATCTGGGGATCAATCCTATCTGAGTGGGTACCTGCCGCCTGATAAAGTAAGAGATGGAGATTTTTCCTTCTGTCTTTAATCAACACGTGTTGCAGACCTGTTGGTGTCTAAACTTATCTTCATGTACACAAGCACACAGAACATAAGACACGTACGTCAAAGATCGTGTAAACCACTTCAGCGTTCATTGGTTAAAGAACATGTGGCCATACCCAGCATGCACTTCATCCAATATGGAGTATGCAAACCACGCAGCAACATATGGCTTGTACAGAGTAGGCCAGTCCATACACGCAGCTGAGAAAAATCAGAAGGCTAAAATGAAACAAAACAAAAAACTAAAAGCACAAACAAACAACATACAACAAAAACGACTATCAGCAGAAACACTGACCTCAACTAAGAAACACCCCGCCATGAAAACACAACGATAACAATCTCACTGAGCATCCTTTCCCTTCCACAAATCCACACTGTTCATCTGCTGTTTCTCCTTTGAGTCTATTCCTTGTCCTCATCATGATTATTCTTACTAGGATATCGGTAACATGATTGTGCGATCGAGTTCGCATTCTATAGCCCCTGTCTTCTTTGGAAGTGCAATGAAAACCGACCTTGACATATCTTTGGGGATTTTTCCAGTGTCGTAAATTTCATTTAGGAGGACTGTTATTTTTTCTATGCCAAATTCCTCCAGGGCTTCAATCATCTCTGTAGTAATGTTGTCTGGTCCTGGGGCTTTTCCTGGTTTTATCTTTTTCAGTGCCGCTCTAACTTCTTTCATTATGGATTGTCCTTCAAAGTTCTTTTTTATAATGTGTTCTTCGTTTCTGTCATCCTCAAAAAGGTCTTTAATGTAGGCCTACTCTCCCCATCTATCTAATATTTTGTCCTTTTCCATGTTGAGCGTGCCATCTTTCGATTTCAAGCACTCAGTTGATGTGCATGTATTTTTCCTGTGGACAATTTCTTCAATTCGTCTGTACATACCCTGAGGATCCGTTTTGTGTCAGTCTTCCATTTCTTTGCACTTTGTTTTCAGCCAAGCTTCCTTAACTTCACTGCACCTATTCCTGATCTCCTTGTTTATCTTCCTGTAGATCTCTTCGTTTCTCTTTGCCTTCCTCCTTTCCTCCATCAAGCCCAGAATTTCATTAGTCATCCAGCTCTTTTTTGCTTTTCTATCTGCCTTAGGGATTTCCTCACAAGCTTCATTTATCGAATTCCTCAACTTTGTCCATTGTTCCTCACTGTCACCAGTGTCTTTCAGAGCACTGAATTTGTTTTGAACATGTACATTATTTTTTTTACGTATCAATTCATCTGTCTTTAAGAGTCCAAGGTTTAATTTGATGTTGTTTTTGGTCTGTTTTCTTTTCCTCAATTTCAGTCTAAATCATCCCATTACAGGATTGTGGTCACTGTTGCAGTCTGCGCCTGGTAGTGTTTTTGCTGACAGTAAAGAATTTCTTAATCTTTTGTTGGTCAGGATGCAGTCAATCTGATTTTTGGTATTATCTCCTGGACTCCTCCAAGTCCATTTTCTTCTGTTTGGTTGTTCAAACCAGGTGTTTCCTACTATGAACTCATTCATCTGTGCCCATTCTATAAGTTTCCCACCCCTTTCATTTTGCGTACCAAGGCCGTGAGGTCCAACTATATCCTCCACCCTATCCTGTCCCACTTTAGCATTAAAATCTCCCATTATGACAGTAACTTCTTGTGATTTACATTGGACTTTGGCCATCTCTAATACTTCGTAGAAGTTGTCGATGTCTTGCTGTGTACTTCCGGATGTTGGTGCATACACCTGAATGATGTTGATATCAAATGGTTTGCCTACCAACTTGACCAGCAAAACTCTGTCAGACACAGCCCAGTATCTATTAACTGCTTTTGATTTGTCTTAGTCCATCATGATGCCTACTCCTCTTTCATGTGAGTTACCACCAGAGTATATCATTGTGTATTCTCCTGATGTTATCATGCCTGCCCCCTTCCATCTCACTTCCCCTAGTCCTAAAATACCAATGTTAAGTCTTTCCATCTCTGTTTTGATATTTTCTTATTTACCCTTCTGCAACAGTGTTTCTCTCTTCGTACTGATTTAATTTGATAAAATAGTTGTCAATTTATGATTAATTTTGTTTAACATTGTACGTGTTATGTGTTCACCTTTTTTCACAAAGTGTTAGAGTTGACATACCACAACCCCCACTCTCTCCAAGCCTGCCCAACAGCTTGGAGTTATCCGTGTTGTGCTTAAAAGTCCAATTGTGTGTAACGCGCACTCATTCCAAATGACTTTAGTGACTAGCAGTGTACAAAATAATCTATAGTCATTGTCATTCTTCAGTGGTTAGCATCAAACAGAAAACAGAGCGTGATGACGGTCAGTATAAAAAAGAACAGTGTCGTTCTTGTCAAGGTGATTTGCCATTGTGGCGCAGCTGTTACAAGTTTGTGGATGTACGTGTTCTCAAAAAGTTTGACAAACGTCGAACACATATTTTACAAAAAGCTGAAGAGTACTGCAATTCTGTGAATGGTACATTTGGATTACCTAACTGTGGCAAAGCAGCCTTCTTTGGTATAAAAGAAATAAGATTTCGAAAGAAAGAAATTGTTACTGGTGTGAGACTGGGAGATATGTCGTCCCTCAATATGTACAGACACAGTCCCATTAATTATGATGGGTTAGTTCTTCATCAATCATTTCTTTAACTTGAAGAATTTCATGACAGTCCCATGAAAAGAGGTGTTGTGTTCAGAATTCTACAAGCAACGGCTATATAGCAAAGGCACCTGACGTACTCTTCGTACCGACACTGTCATATGGCGTAATCTGTGAGTTCACAAATAATGTGGAGACACCACGCCACTCCAAAGCTGTATCGTTACCAAGTACGCAGATTTTGCAGCACACACAACACTCGTCTCTGCTGACGTGTCCACAGGGTCACGTGACACACCATTTTCTTCTCTGCAGTTCGCATCACTTCGATGTTTGCGGTCATGGATATACGACTGTTTGCTCTTTTGTTGGTCAATCGTCAGGCACGCGTGGTATGGTAGACTCCAAAGATCAGGACGTCATTGCAGTTCCTATGTTCATGTGTGAAGGCACATTCACCAGGCTGGCATACACCTTGTTGTGTGACTTCAGACCCGACTGTCAGGATAACAGTGACGAGTCCTTTTGTCAACATCCTCCTTGTGTCCACTTGTTTACCTGTGCTAACGGTCAGTGTGTGTCTAATGACAAAGTGTCTGACATAGTGTTCCATTGCCATGACGAATCGGATGAAACCAACTGTCTTCAGTATCAGTTCTATGGTCGGACGCCTCTCCCATTCCCAGTTCTCATTGATTTTGATGGCAGCAGAATTTTCACTTCAAGTCCGATGAAGTCCAATGAGTCCTGTCCTGACACTCACTATCGCTGTCCTGGTGAGTCCAATGACTGCCTGCCTGTCTACACGCGGTGCAATGGATTGTATGACTGCATGGGCCATGAGGACGAGAAGGACTGTGCGGACATGCTGTGTCCAGGATTCTTCCGATGCAGAGCATCCACAATATGTTACATGGCGACCACGTGTGTGATGGCTGGCCTCACTGTCTGATGCATGATGATGAAATGTTCTGTGATGTGACCTGTCCTGTGGGCTGTTTGTGTCATGGACACACCTTCCTGTGTTTTCAGCCTTTCTCTGCATCACTCTTCTCTCAGCTGCGCTGTCTGGATGCCACAGGTTCGGGCATGAACCTGTCTACTGTGAGTAACAATACATATCTTACCCATCTGAGTCTTGCCCAGTGCTCTTTGACTCTTCTGTCTGACATGGCATTGTGCAATTTAAGGTTTCTTGACCTCAGTGACAATAAACTGCAACATGTCAATATGACTCATTTTGCCCATTTACAAAATCTACAAGTGCTTTCTTTGTCCAGGAACCCTCTCGTTTCACTCAGCTCTGATCCCTCATCCATGACCCTGCAGACAGTGCTGAATGCCATTGATCTGTCACATACTACACTGACAGTGTTGGACACTCGAGTCTTGTCCAAGTTCTCAGCTTTGCACAAACTCCGTTTATCTCTGACTGACATTCACACCATCAGCCCTGGTGGTTTTCAGTTCACACACTCTTAGCTGAACTGTACATGGATGGCAGTCCCCTGAAAACGTTTCCATCTGACATATTCAAAGACCTTTCCAATCTACGATACGTATCAACACAAAACTATAAACTGTGCTGTAAAGAAATCCTCCCATCTGATTTCGATGATGTTTCCTGCTATAGCCCCAAAGATGAAATGTCATCGTGCAAAGATTTACTACAATCAAGAATTTACCGACTGTGTCTCTGGCTTATCGGCTGTTTGTCACTGACTGGTAACGTCTTCTGTCTCGTCATTCGTTTGTGTGCATGGAAAACGTCTGCTTCTAACAGCTATAGTGTGTTTGTTGCCAATCTGAGCATGGGTGATTTTTTGATGGGCGTCTACATTGTCATTATTGGAGCAGCTGACGAACTGTTTCGTGGTAGATATCTCCATTATGATGACACTTGGATGAACAGTATTGCCTGTAAGGTGGCTCGGTTTCTGTCTTTGTTGTCCAGTGAAGTATCAGCTCTGATGATCTGGCTCATCACACTGGATCGTTTTATTGTCCTTCGATTTCCATTCGGCGCATTGCGATTTGAAACAAGATCAGCAGCTTTGGCTTGTCTGCTGACTTGGTTGGTTGGTTGGTTTCTTGCCTTGTTGCCTTTACTTCCAATGACATCACACTGGGAGTTTTACAATCAGACAGGTATCTGTGTTCCTCTGCCTGTAACTAGGCGAAGTTTCAAGGGGCGAGTATATTCTTTCAGTGTTTTAATCATTTTTAATTGTGTACTATTTCTGTTTGTCTCCACAGGCCAAGCTTTCATCTACTGGTCAGTACAGAAGAATGCCTTGACAACCAGCACGACCAAAGTGTCACGTGACCTGACCATAGCTCGCAGATTAATCAGTGTGGCTATAACCGATTTCATGTGCTGGTTTCCCATTGGTCTGTGTGGAATGTTGTCATTGGCTGGTATTCCAATCCCTGCAGAAGTGAACGTGGCACTGGCTGTATTTGTTTTGCCCCTGAACTCTGCTCTTAATCCTTTTATGTATACCTTCAACACACTGGCAGAAAAGCGGAGGAAATCACAGGAAGCAAAACTTTTAAAATGGCTAGAATCTCAGACTGAGTCACTCTCCAGCTGATTGTTTTATTGAAAACTGACTTTGTTATGCCTTAAAATGCCCTTAATCTCATATCTCTTTCTTTCTTTTAATCCACTGAACAGCATGTTTTGTTGGCAAGCACTCATGAGGGGTGGGGTGGGAGGAACATTACAGCATCTCTGGTTTTGGGGTGTGGCAATAAACAGTGCAGACAGGCTGGGCCTGCTCCAGTCTCCGATACTGGTTACCAAGGTCTTGCTCTGTTGATCTCATTGAAGTCCACGTACCAGGATGTCCTGAAGGATCATCTTAGTGTGTCATGATTGCTGACATTACCTAACCATGTGGGCCAGGAGCAGTTCCTATGGGCCTGTCAAGTGTTGATCTTCTCTTCGTAGTCATTGTTCTTGTGTTTTAGTCACGAGAGTTCTCACAGACATCTGACTTTCTTCTTTGAGACAGCAAGCACTGTCCACATTCCTACACGAACTGTTAGATAATGAGTGATTTGTACTGTCCATATTTGGTAGTGAAGCTGGTGATGCTGCTTGTCTAGATTCTGTTCAGTCTGGCCATTGTTACTATTGTTCTGTCAATATTGAAGCGTGTTTCTGCTGCACTGCTGCCATCTTTCAGATCCTTTAAACTGTTAAATATTTCCTGTTTCTGGCCATTCTTGAGGACGTTTGCACTAGTGATGGTTGTGCTGTTCTCAGTGACTGTCAGGTTTTGAGTTGTCAGTAAGGTTTCAAGTTTTGTTCATCAGGCTAAAGGACTTTCTTCTGAGCAGCAGAATTTTAAGGAAGGAAGGAAGGCTATTTTCATGAGGTAATAGAATCATTAATTAAAGAAATTCAACCTGAAGCATATATGTAAAGAAAACAATAACGTACAGATTTTTATAAAATTAGACAGTCACAAATTTCTGTCTACCTTGCCTGTGTTAAGCATGGTAAATTATGTGAACTGGTTGCCTCTTTTGATAGCACCGTGGTTCTCGTATTTGAAGTTCAGTTTCAGCCCATTACATAAAAGTTATCTTCTTTGCTGCCCATTGTGATGTTCTAGTCATTCAGATTATAGTTGATAGTTTGTCCTCCTTCCTCCTCACCTTTTGAAGACCTTGTCAGTGTATGGGGATTCTGTGCAGGATCGAAGAGTTTGCCAGATAGTTGCTGCTAGATGTGGATGGAGTGTATTTGGTTTTGTCAAAGTGTGATGTATTCCTTTTTGTAATCCAAACTTTGACCGTCTTTACTTTGCCTTTTTGTTGCTGACTATCACTTTTTATTATTCGAACCTTCTCTACTGTGGCACACTTTAAACTGTCCAGTGTATCATTGTTTTGTTTGAAATTTGTAATAACTAATGTACCGGTATATTTCGTGATATTTGTTCAACACAATCCAAAACAAGTGTGACTGCCCACGTTCAAGCATACAGGAACCAGAAGAAAAAAAATATAAAAAAGAATAAGAACGCATATTTGATACAGCAAGAAAAGACAGGCGCAACGTTTTGGTCCAACTGACCTTTGTCAAGCGTAAGATCACAAACAAACACCAGATACAAACATTAGAAGAAAAAGACTGAAACATCCCTGTTGCTCCGTCCAGTGTGAGAAAAGAAATTTGTTTATCTGTTTATGTTATGCTTGACAAAGGCCAGTTGGCCAAAAATTGCACATGTCATATTTGATCTATGTTGATAAAATATGATTTTGAGCGATTGTTTGTTTGTCCAACGCATTTTGATTGACTGCAAGGATCGCAGTAGAGAAGGTATACAATGTTTTCACTTTCACATGTATGATTTGGATGGTGAAGGTCTCACCTGGGCTTGCACACTTGGAAATAAAGATCTCTCTCTCCCTCTCTCTCTCTCTCTCTCTCTCTCTCTCTCTCTCTCTCTCCTCTCTCTCTCTCTCTCTCTCTCTCTCTCTCTGACTCTGTCTGCCTGTCTGTCTGTCTCTTTCTCTCCCTTTCTTCACATGAAAAATAATCAGACACTGCATGCAAAACACCCTTACATAGATGCTCCCGTGTAGTGCAACGCATCAGGTAGCAAGAGCACCCCAATGGGACTGGTCAGCAGAGTCTGAGGGCATTACTCCAGCGTCTATCTACCAGTTGTAGGTCTCTGCCAACCGTCTGGCACCAGATCATTTTGGTCTATCCCTCCTTCACTGTCTTCATGATTTCCAGTAGTATGAAGATGTGTTGTGTGCATGAGCGTCTGGGGCAGAATCGTGCTCCCTGTTCCCTGAGCTGTATGTGTACAACTTCCCACGTTCTATTAAAGATAAGCTGGTAGTAAACGTTGCCTGGGATGGACACAAGAGTGACCCCTGTTCGGATATAACATTCTGTCAGTTCTTGGGAACGGAATCTATGACTCCATTTTCCTAATCTTCAAGCGCTTCACCAAAATTCCACTGGTTGCAGAGTGTGCACAGCCACTTGACAGTACAATATTCACATATCTGATGTGATACTACCAACACCAGGAGACTTAATGATCTTGAGGTTTTTGATGATGTTCCTCACTTCATTTATTGTGAATCATCTGTGTTGATAGGCAGTAAATGTAGGGCATCTTCACGTTTTGCTGGTAAAGCTGGTTCAGGCCAGTTCAACACATATTTACATGTGCTCTGTCTATCGGTGGAAGGTTTTCCTCACATTTGGACAAGGGTGTGCCACCTTTCACACTGACTGGTCCATAATTTACCTTGGTGCTGCCAGTGATTGTCTTTATGATGTGGTACACGCTGTCACATCATTACAGGAGGCTGCGTTTTGGGCCTGATTTGCCTGGTCTTTGAGTCACCTGCGTTTCGTGTTTTGTGCACTGCAGTTTGCCTCTTGGTCTATCTCAGTGTATTCCTGGTAGATTGCTTTGTCTGTTGGTCTATCTCTGTGTATTCCTGGTAGATTGCTTTGTCTGTGGTCTTTCTCAGTGTATTCCTGGTAGATTGCTTTGTCTGTTGGTCTTTCTCAATGTGTTCCTGGTAGATTGCTTTGTCTGTTGGTCTTTCTCAGTGTATTCCTGGTAGATTGCTTTGTCTGTTGGTCTTTCTCAGTGTATTCCTAGTGAATTGCTTTGTCTGTTGGTCTTTCTCAGTGTATTCCTGGTAGATTGCTTTGTCTGTTGGTCTATCTCAGTGTATTCCTGGTGAATTGCTTTGTCTGTTGGTCTATCTCAGTGTATTCCTGGTAGATTGCTTTGTCTGTTGGTCTTTCTCAGTGTATTCCTGGTAGATTGCTTTGTCTGTTGGTCTATCACTGTGTATTCCTGGTAGATTGCTTTGTCTCTTGGTCTTTCTCAGTGTATTCCTGGTAGATTGCTTTGTCTGTGGTCTTTCTCAGTGTATTCCTGGTAGATTGCTTTGTCTGTTGGTCTTTCTCAATGTGTTCCTGGTAGATTGCTTTGTCTGTTGGTCTTTCTCAGTGTATTCCTGGTAGATTGCTTTGTCTGTTGGTCTTTCTCAGTGTATTCCTAGTGAATTGCTTTGTCTGTTGGTCTTTCTCAGTGTATTCCTGGTGAATTGCTTTGTCTGTTGGTCTTTCTCAGTGTATTCCTGGTGAATTGCTTTGTCTGTTGGTCTTTCTCAGTGTATTCCTGGTAGATTGCTTTGTCTGTTGGTCTTTCTCTGTGTATTCCTGGTAGATTGCTTTGTCTGTTGGTCTTTCTCAGTGTATTCCTGGTAGATTTCTTTGTTGGTCTTTCTCAGTGTATTCCTGGTAGATTTATTTGTTGGTCTTTCTCAGTGTATTCCTGGTGAATTGCTTTGTCTGTTGGTCTTTCTCAGTGTATTCCTGGTAGATTTCTTTGTCTGTTGGTCTTTCTCTGTGTATTCCTAGTGAATTGCTTTGTCTGTTGGTCTTTCTCAGTGTATTCTTGGTAGATTGCTTTGTCTGTTGGTCTTTCTCTGCGTATTCCTAGTGAATTGCTTTGTCTGTTGGTCTTTCTCAGTGTATTCTTGGTAGATTGCTTTGTCTGTTGGTCTTTCTCTGTGTATTCTTGGTAGATTT
>JAPXFY010000021.1:30000-40000 GCA_030674185.1 Monoplex corrugatus
AAATGAACAATGTCAGAACACAAAGTAAAAGGGCACTTATTTAATTTACACTTTTCTCAATGTGAAATGAACACTGTGTTAGAACACAAAGTAAAAGGGCACTTATTTAATTTACACTTTTCTCAATGTGAAATGAACACTGTTAGAACACAAAGTAAAATGGCACTTATTTAATTTACACTTTTCTCAATGTGAAATGAACACTGTGTTAGAACACAAAGTAAAAGGGCACTTATTTAATTTACACTTTTCTCAATGTGAAATGAACACTGTTAGAACACAAAGTAAAAGGGCACTTGTTTAATTTATACTTTTCTCAATGAGAAATGAACACTGTTAGAACACAAAGTTAAAGGGCACTTAATTTACACTTTTCTCAATGTGAAATGAACAATGTCAGAACACAAAGTAAAAGGGCACTTATTTAATTTACACTTTTCTCAATGAGAAATGAACACTATGTTAGAACACAAAGTAAAATGGCACTTATTTAATTTACACTTTTCTCAATGAGAAATGAACACTGTGTTAGAACACAAAGTAAAAGGGCACTTATTTAATTTATACTTTTCTCAATGAGAAATGAACCTGTGTTAGAACACAAAGTTAAAGAGCTTTTAATTTACACTTTTCTCAGTGAGAAATGAACACTGTGTTAGAATACAAAGTAAATAGGCACTCAATTTACACTTTTCTCAATGAAAAATGAACACTGTTAGAACACAAAGTTAAAGGGCACTTAATTTACACTTTTCTCAATGAGAAACGAACACTGTGTTAGAACACAAAATAAAAGGGCACTCAATTTACACTTTTCTCAATGAGAAATGAACACTGTTAGAACACAAAGTAAAAGGGCACTTAATTTACACTTTTCTCAATGAGAAATGAACACTGCTAGAACACAAAGTAAAAAGGCACTCAATTTACACTTTTCTCAATGAGAAATGAACACTGTTAGAACACAAAGTAAAAAGGCACTCAATTTACACTTTTCTCAATGAAACATGAACACTGTGTTAGAACACAAAGTAAAAAGGCACTCAATTTACACTTTTCTCAATGAGACATGAACACTGTTAGAACACAAAGTAAAAGGGCAATCTGACTTACGCTCTGACATTGTAAACTACCAGCATTCTACTAGAACAGCAATAACTTTAGCTTGCAGATAATCTCTCAGTTCACTTCGAATTAAATTCAGTAAAACTATCAGATGCATCTGTAGTGAGTGTTTTTAAAATATGTAATCACCTTTCTCGTTGTCAGGAAATGGGACCATTTATATTTTCCTCCAACATGTACTAATTTCAACCAGAAAACTACTGATTTCACCCTGAATTTGCACACTGCTAGGCACTTAATGCACAGTCTTATAGGTCGGTTTCTTTTTTCTTTCTTTTTTTCTTTTCTTTTTTGATTAACCCCGGTTGTTCTCTACCTGTAATCCCCCTCCTCTTTTTTATTTGCATATTAGTTTTTTTACCATTACTTCTTTAATGTTACAACCCTTTTATTTTCATAAGATAATCCTCTGCTCTCCCCACCACTGCATCTGATCCTATCGATCTGCTTTTTCATTCGCCTGCTCAAGCATATACACACACGTATGACGACACACACACGCACACACACACACACACACACACACACACACACACACACACACACACACACACACACACACACACACACGCGCGCGCACGCACGCACACACACACACATACACACACACACACACACACACACACACACACACACACACACACGCACACACACACATACATACACACACACACACACACACACACACGCACACACACACACACGCACACACACACACACACACACACACACACACACACACACACACACACACACACACACACACACACACACACACACACATACACACACTATGACGCTCTCTTAGGAAATGCCTCTAAATCTCTTGAACTAAAACGGGATTAATGTTTCTCTCTGGATACAATGTTTTTTAGCCTTCTTCTTCCCTGTGGCAGATTCATTATATTGATGGATCGACAGTAAATGAACACGGCCTATTTTGCTGGGGTTGTCAGGCACACACACACACACACACACACACACACACACACACACACACACACACACACACACACACACACACACACACACACACACACACACACACACACACATACATACATACGTACTCACACACATGCATACTCACAAACATACATACTTACACACGTACATATTCACACACATACATACTCACATACGTACATACTCACACACATACATACTCACACACATACATACTCACATACGTGTATACTCACACACATACATACACACATACACACACACTTACATGTACATACTCACACACATACATACTCACACACATTAATCATGATGCTGTGTATTAAGCAGACATCGAAAGTTATGTAGCGTTTGCGAATTCATTACTTTTTATTTAGCATTTTCTTGTTTCGATTGCCACAACGAAATAGTATGTGAAATGTGGGATTCTTTCTCTAGGCTGAGCTCGTTGATGTGGGCTTGTGGGGAAGACTGGAACCAAACAGTGGAGTCCCATCCACCTAACAGACACGCCATTCATATCCATATTCCTTTCTTTTTGTCACGATGGATTCATCATCATCAGGTGCCCTGCCGCATGGCGTTGGCGATCATGGACTTCCATCTGTCTCTATCTCTCGTTGCCCCTAGCATCCCCCCACCCTCCTCGTCCCAGCCACTCTGCAAGTCCGTCCAGCATTTTCTCTCTGGGTCTACCCGGTGCTCTCTTTCCCTCCAGCTTTCCCGTTGTGACCAGGTGCTCCAAATCCCCCTTCCTCATAAAATGGCCTATAAATGTTGCCTGTCTTTTCCTAATCTTCCTTATGTGTGATCTACTTGTGTCTGCCTCCATCAAGACTGTCTCGTTTGGTTTTTTGGAACCCTCAACATTCTTCTTAGAAACCACATCTCGGCTGCCTCAATCTTGTTCTGTCTTTGTTAGTTGACTGTCCACGCCTCACAACCGTACAACAGTATTGGTTCTATAGAACATTCAAGAACTCTCTTCCTGATGTTAATTGACAGGCATTTGTTGGTAAGAATGCTTGTCATCTTCTTGAATGCTGTTTTGGCTTGGCCGATTCTGCCGGCTATTTCTGTGCATCTGCCGTCTGATGAAATGATCGTTCCCAGGTATTTGGATTTATCAACCTGTGAAACTCGGGCTGCTGTCCCCGTTGAGAACGTGTGGCAACAGTGCAGCGCCACCTGTTTTTTTACCAAGACTTCAGAAAGACAAGAAGACAACTTAGCCTTCAAGGAGAGGGAGCAGGGAAACACACCTATCTCTCCAATGTTTTACACCAGAGCAGACAGACGAATGCCCCGCTCTTCACAAGTTTCAACTGCCATGGGATCTTTTAGAGTGCACAGGCCAAATTGCACACAGGTCCAACTCGTTTTTCATTCCCTTCGGAGGGTCTGAATATCCAGTTCGATTTTCCAGTCTGACGAAAAAAACTCGAGGCCTCACCGGGAAACGAACCCTGGAACGTCGAGTTTAGATATTGGCAGGTGAGCGTCGTTAACCATTCTGCCAGGTGTTGCTGAAATTCTTTGAAGTGGTCCTTTTAAGTTAGTTGCCTACAGTGCCATGCAGATGAAGCAGGGTTCCTAAGTTTGATACTCTGATATGCCACAGTCCTCTCTCTCTCTCTCTCTCTCTCTCTCTCTCTCTCTCTCTCTCTTCTCTCTCTCTCTCTCTCTCTCTCTCTCTCTCTCTCTCTCCGTCAAGACATTGTCTCCTTGTAGAATTTATGTGCTGGTACAGGGCTTATGTCAATATCATTTTGGATCTGATCATAAACACGGGAACACACACACACACACACACACACACACACACACACACACACACACACACACACACACACACACACACACACACACACACACACAATACGCGCGCGTTCGTCATTGCATGGGGAATTTAGTTAAACCCAAGCATGGAGGTGCATTCTGGAAGAAAACTGAAAACAAAACAAAACAAACAAAACAAACAAACAACAAGAAAAAATCAACAACAACAACAACAACAAACAAACTAAAACTGACAATTGTCTCAGGTGTCGGTATCTCTCGGACCTGATTGAGGCCAGGGTATGTATTATGGAAGTTAGTATAGAGTATCTCCCTATCACGCATTTTCGTGTATAAATTGAACTCCATGGCATCATCACTATTATCTCCATTCTCATTAACATGGCATTTTGACAACTTGTTCTGGAAATGTGGCTGTTGACAAATTGTTCTGGAAGTCGTGGCTTTTGACAAATTGTTCTGGAAATGTGGCTTTTGACAAATTGTTCTGGAAATGTGGCTTTTGACAAATTCTTCTGGAAATGTGGCTTTAGACAAATTGTTCCGGAAATTGTTGCTTTTGACAAATTGTTCTGAAAGTCGCGACTTTAGACAAATTGTTCTGGAAATTGTGGCTATTGACAAATTGTTCTGATTGACAAATTGTTCTGATGGATAGACAGAGGGAGGGAAATAGATAGATAGATAGATAGATAGATAGATAGATAGATAGATAGATAGATAGATAGATAGATAGATATAGATCAATAGATAGATAGATAGATAGATAGATAGATAGATAGATAGATAGATATAGATCAATAGATAGACAGATAATACATAGATGGGTTGATAGATAGATAGGTACATGTAGATAGGTAGATAGATGGATAGATAGATAGATAGATAGACAGGTAGATAGATTGATAGATAGTTAAATAGATAGATAGATAGATAGATAGATAGATAGATTGATAGATAGATAGATAGATAGATAGATAGATAGATAGATAGATAGATAGATAGATATAGATCAATAGATAGACAGATAATACATAGATGGGTTGATAGATAGATAGGTACATGTAGATAGGTAGATAGATGGATAGATAGATAGCTAGATAGACAGGTAGATAGATTGATAGATAGTTAAATAGATAGATAGATAGATAGATAGATTGATAGATTGATTGATAGATAGATAGATAGAGAGAGAGAGAGATAGATAGAGAGATATACAGATAGATAGATAGATAGATAGATAGATAGATAGATAGATAGCTAGATAGATAGATAGATAGATAGATAGACAGACAGACGGATACATGATGCATAAATGGATTGATAACAGGATATATAGATAAATATATAGATGGGTGAATAGACAGATCTTGATGTTGAATATGGACTAAATTCAGTAAAATTACGAGGAAGCGTTTTTGGGATGTGTGTGTGTGTGTGTGTGTGTGTGTGTGTGTGTGTGTGTGTGTGTGTGTGTGTGTGTGTGTGTGTGTATGTGTGTGTGTGGGTGTGTGCGTGTGTGTGTGTACGTGTGTGTGTGTGTGTGTGTGTGTATGTGTGTGTGTGTGTGTGTGTGTGTGTGTGTGTGTGTGTGTGTGTGTGTGTGTGTGTGTGTGTGTGTGTGTTATTTATACTAATATATGGACAAAAGGTATCGGAACAGCATTTTCTTTGTCTGTTTGTTGATATTGTTATGTTAAAGTTCAAATTCTGCAAGAAACGGAATACATCCAAAGCAATTCTTCATATATTTCGATGACATTATCTTAAACTCGGAGACCAAAATCGTGGGGCATTAGTAGGCACATTTTGAATAATTAAAATCAGATAATTTAAAGCAAGTATTTTTTTGTTTGTTTGTTAATCTTATAACTTTATTGAAAATACCAGCTGTTTTATAATGATGGTGTGGCTGTAGTTGTGGCAGCTCACTGACGTGTCTAAGGCAGATGGAATCACTTTTTGAAGGGTAAAAAGTAAACAACAACATCAATATTTAAGAAAAAGGAACGAAATGCATCTGGAACTGTCCACGCAGAATAATGCTCCATCCTGAGCTGACAGGGATTTAAATGAAGCTGTCTCTCACGATGCAAGTTGTTTACATGCTGTGTGTGTTGGATAGAACAGAAAAAAAGCCTATTCCCCTATTCCCTCTGTCCCCAGCTTAACCCCATCTGTTAATAACGTTCGTTTTAAAGTACGATTGACAGTGCTCGAGGCACTTAATATTTGTACAATACAGTAATAAACGACGTGTATATGTAACACACATTCACTATTATTTATTCATTTACATCGTACACACACTTCCACTTACATCCTTATTCTGCAGAAATGCACGAAAACAGGATGGGGTATTGTCAGATAACAAAAAGTTAATTTAAACACTAGGATTCACGAACAAGATGGGCTCAAAGATTTGTCCTACAAGAGGAAAGTTTAGGCCAATTTCTCAGATCAAAGGGCAGACTATTCCACAGACAAGATCCAAAATGAGCAAAGAAACAAAAAAAGAGTCGTAATTGTTTTGTAATTTTCTGGGCTGTAATTACCACAAGACTCGTAATTGTTTTGTAATTTTTGGGGCTGTAATTACCACGTGTATCGAATGTACGATTGCGCTTGTAAGTGTTTGGCCGTTTGTTTTTATTCCGTCTTGAAGGCAGTCATATTCCGTTTTCGGGAGTTGCTTGTTGGGTGTTTTCATGTTTCTGTAAGCCCACCTAACACTGACATGGGTTACAGGTCTTTGTCTTTTTCACGTTTCTGTAAGCCCACCTAACACTGACATGGGTTACAGGTCTGTATTTGTCTTTTTCACGTTTCTGTAAGCCCACCTAACACTGACATGGGTCACAGGTCTTTGTCTTTTTCATGTTTTTGTAAGCCCACCTAACACTGACATTGGTTACAGGTCTTTGTCTTTGTGTTTTTCACGTTTCTGTAAGCCCACTTAACACTGACATGGGTTACAGGTCTGTCTTTGTCTTTTTCGTGTTTTTGTAAGCCCACCTAACACTGACATGGGTTACAGGTAATTGTCTTTGTCTTTTTCACGTTTCTGTAAGCCCACCTAACACTGACATGGGTTACAGGTCTTTGTCTTTGTCTTTTTCACGTTTCTGTAAGCCCACCTAACACTGACATGGGTTACAGGTCTTTGTCTTTGTCTTTTTCATGTTTCTGTAAGCCCACCTAACACTGACATTGGTTACAAGTCTGTATTTGTCCTTTTCATGTTTCTGTAAGACCACCTAACACTGACATTGTTTACAAGTCTGTATTTGTCCTTTTCATGTTTCTGTAAGCCCACCTAACACTGACATTGGTTACAAGTCTGTATTTGTCCTTTTCATGTTTCTGTAAGACCACCTAACACTGACATGGGTTACACGTCTGTATTTGTCTTTTTCATGTTTCTGTAAGCCCACCTAACACTGACATTGGTTACAGGTCTGTATTTGTCTTTTTCATGTTTCTGTAAGCCCACCTAACACTGACATTGGTTACAGGTCTTTAATTGTCTGTTTCATGTTTCTGTAAGCCCACCTAACACTGACATGGGTTACATGTCTTTGTCTTTGTCATGTTCATGTTTCTGTAAGCCCACCTAACACTGACATTGGTTACAAGTCTGTATTTGTCTGTTTCATGTTTCTGTAAACCCACCTAACACTGACATTGGCTACATGTCTTTGTCTTTGTCTGTTTCATGTTTCTGTAAGCCCACCTAACACTGACATGGGTTACAGGTCTTTGTCTTTGTCTGTTTCATGTTTCTGTAAGCCCACCTAACACTGACATGGGTTACAGGTCTTTGTCTTTGTCTGTTTCATGTTTCTGTAAGCCCACCTAACACTGACATGGGTTACAGGTCTTTGTCTTTGTCTGTTTCATGTTTCTGTAAGCCCACCTAACACTGACATTGGTTACAGGTCTTTGTCTTTGTCTGTTTCATGTTTCTGTAAGCCCACCTAACACTGAGATGGGTTACAGGTCTTTGTCTTTGTCTGTTTCATGTTTCTGTAAGCCCACCTAACACTGACATGGGTTACAGGTCTTTGTCTTTGTCTGTTTCATGTTTCTGTAACCCACCTAACACTGACATGGGTTACAGGTCTTTGTCTTTGTCTGTTTCATGTTTCTGTAAGCCCACCTAACACTGAGATGGGTTACAGGTCTTTGTCTTTGTCTGTTTCATGTTTCTGTAAGCCCACCTAACACTGACATGGGTTACAGGTCTTTGTCTTTGTCTGTTTCATGTTTCTGTAAGCCCACCTAACACTGACATTGGTTACAGGTCTTTGTCTTTTTCATGTTTCTGTAAGCCCACCTAACACTGACATTGGTTACAGGTCTTTGTCTTTTTCATGTTTCTGTAAGCCCACCTAACACTGACATTGGTTACAGGTCTTTGTCTTTTTCATGTTTCTGTAAGCCCACCTAACACTGACATTGGTTACAGGTCTTTGTCTGTTTCATGTTTCTGTAAGCCCACCTAACACTGACATTGGTTACAGGTCTTTGTCTTTTTCATGTTTCTGTAAGCCCACCTAACACTGACATTGGTTACAGGTCTGTATTAATCTTTTTCGTGTTTCTGTAAGCCCACCTAACACTGACATTGGTTACAGGTCTGTATTAGTCTTTTTCGTGTTTCTGTAAGCCCACGTAACACTGACATTGGTTACAGGTCTTTGTCTTCTTCGTGTTTTTCTGAAGCGCTTGACCGACTCACATAATAATAATAATAATAATAATAATAATGTTTATTTGTATAGCGCATATTCCATATAAAACCATGCTCACCAGCGCTTTACATTTCGCAAGAAAGGCAAAAGGTGATAAAAAATGTTCACAATTACATACACAATAAGATAACAACAAACATTAAAACTATACAAGTAAGAAGACACATAAGAAACCACAGAATATTAAAATTTAAACACTGACTTATGTAATGAAGAAAGATTAACAGATTTTTCATATGAATAAAGAGGCATACTGTGTTTATATATTGCTGCGTGTGTGTGCTTGCGTACGTGTGTGTGTACATGTGTGTGTGCGTGCGTGTGCGTTGCTGTGCGCGTGTGTTTGTAAGAATGTGTGTGTGTGTGTGAGAGAGAGAGAGAGGGGTGTGTGTGTGTGTGTGTGTGCGTGTGCTATGTTTGCATGCGTGTGTGTGTGTTTATGCATGCAATAGTTGTACATAAAATTATAATCAATATTTTGAATGAAGATAAAAACAGAAAAATTCTAATCCATATACAGGAAAAACATTACAACTTCAGTATTACAGCATTAATACCTTGACAATCAAAATTCCTCACAAATTATGAACTATTCGCATATCATACATCACAATTTACATACAAACAAAGATTTGAAAAAGTTTCTTAAAGTATTTCAGTCTCTTTCCCACTCAATTTCTCCCTATCCCTTCCTCAGCTGTACACATACAGTGATACACACACATGCTCACTCAAGCACACACACACACACACACACACACACACACACACACACACACACACACACACACACACACACACACACACATACACACATGCACGCACACACACACCTTGCTCTATAGGCCCTTATACAAAATACTGTTATACAGGCAGGAGAGATTAGTCTGATGACAGACTTGCAAACTAAGGCTCTTCAGGTTAGATGAGTTTGAAAGAGGTGGGTTTTCAGGTGCCGTTTGAAGGTTGAGAAACACTTAGTTTTTCTGAGAGACAGTGGTAGAGAGTTCCATACATTTGGGCCAAAGACAGAGAAAGATTTTTTACCAAAGGTGTCTAGAGAGAAGCGAGGAACAGTCAACAGTGAGGTGTCAGAAGAGCGGAGCGTTCGAGAAGGTTTGTAACCCTGCAGGAGGTTGGCAAGATAGGATGGCATGTTCTCGTGATAGATACACTGAAAGCAGAGACAGGCAACTTTATATTGAATCCTAGCCTTTACCGGGAGCCAATGAAGTGTTCTAAGCAGAGATTTTGCACTCTCACGCCTGGGCTTGCGGAGAACAAGGCGAGCCGCGTAGTTCTGTATGCGCTGAAGTTTAGATAGTTGATTGTCATGGAGACCTGCGAATAGAGAG
>JAPXFY010000021.1:85000-87500 GCA_030674185.1 Monoplex corrugatus
AAAGAGAGCACCAGGTAGACCCAGGGGAAATATTGGACGGACTTGCAGAGTGGCTGAAGAGAGAGAGGGTGGAAGATGTAGAAACAGATGGAAGGCCATGATCACCAATGCCATGTGGCAAGGTACTTGATGATGATGATGAAACTTGGATTTGGTAGCATGTTAACGATCCGGAATGAGGGGCGTGGGATCAGGTTCTCTAAATAAACAAAGAAGATGATGCAGAAAAAAAGTAATCAAAAACAAAAATTATGGTATCTGGTCCAAATCCGTCTTTCAATATCCTCTTTCACGTAATCCACAGAACAAATTGTGGCCTTTCCCTACAGGAAACCACACGTCTGTGATCAACACAGGCACATCATCACAGACATGGATCATTGTATTAGTATGCATGAGTAGTGGGTACATACATGTATTTACTGTTATTTGTTATTTTCATGTCTTACCTGTTTATTTATCTACATACTCCTTGGTTTTGTATTTATTTATTCACCTACTTACTCGCTTCTTATTCACTTATTCACTCACTTACTTACTCACTTACTTGCTTACTTCCTTACTTACCTACCTACTACTTACTAACTCACTTACTTACATACCTATCCACGATAGAGAGCGGAGCATTTGGGCATTGACTTGGGGTTGGGGGTGAGGTTCTGTCATGTGAGACGAGTTTATACAGAATAGCTAGTTGTGTTGAATCAGACCTTTAATTAATAATTTATTTACTTCATATGAGTGTTCCTTTTTTGAAGGTAAGATACACACATACACATGTCATTTACATGTAACCAAGATCATTCCAGCAGTAAGCTGATAAACTACCAGTATAAAATATAGACTAGTTAAAACATAGTCTAGGTAGGCGTCATCATGAGAAACAGAAACTGAAACTGCATGAGTGGATGACATCCATTTCATCAGGGGGCCCGCCAGTGCCAAGACTGGAGCTGTTCCAGCGTGTTCAAGAACATTCATCCTTTTCAGGCTGTGACGTTTGGAATCACTAGGTTGTGGACAATCAGTGAAGGAAACTGATGCTGGCTAACACGCCCAGTTTCACTCCACCCATCCTTTATCTCGCTTCCTTGCTCTGTGTTTTGTTGTTGATGTCTTTCCCCCCCTGGTCTCTCGTCAATCAGGACTGCAGAACACACACACAGACATCACAGGGGATGGATTCTGTCACACAAACACGCGTTTGCACACTACCACGTACACGCCCACACAAACAAACACACACACACACACACAAACACACACACACACACACACACACTTACACACGCACACACGCACACACATACAGACACACACACACATACACATACACATACACACACACACATACACACACACACAACATACATACGCACACACACACGGGGTTTGCCCTTTGGGCACACACACATACACACGCACACACCACACACACACATACACACACACACACACATACACACACACAAACACACACACACAACACACACACACACACACACACACACACACACACACACACACACACACACACACACACACACATACACCAAAACGTTGACAAATGAAAAGATTAAAATGTAGATCCTTTATCAAAATCGTTCGGAGAAAACTATATTTCTGATGACTGGACATGGGATTTTATATGAAAGCTTAACCCAAACCACGAACAGCATCGCAGACTAAATGGATACCAAATTCTGACTACACAAAATGTAAGTAGGAAACTGATGGAAAACATTATATCAAAGAAACTAGTTTGAGACATAGAAGACAGAAAAGTACTCCCACTAAACCAAGTTTGACTACGTGAGAATATGCAGCTTCCTTTGCTCATGAATCTTACGAAGGTTTTCAGAATGAAGAAAATATCTTTGATGTGGTTACTGACCTTTAAAGATGTGTACAATAAAGTCTGATAACTCAAACAACTACTTAAGGGTTATGGTGTTAGCATGAAAGTCATAAGTTATGGTGTTAGCATGAACGTCATAAGTTATGGTGTTAGCATGAAAGTCATAAGTTATGGTGTTAGCATGAACGTCATAAGTTATGGTGTTAGCATGAAAGTCATGTTATGGTGTTAGCATGAAAGTCATAAGTTATGGTGTTAGCATGAAAGTAATAAGTTATGGTGTTAGCATGAAAGTCATAAGATAGCTTGCTGCTTCTCTCCAAAGAGAGTAGTAGTTCTGCGATTTGGAAACCAACATTCAGCATCCCCAAAACTCTCCATAGGATTCACCTAAGGATTGCCATTTTCTCCAGTTCTCTACAACATGTTCACAGAAAGATCTGCTGACTTAAATGACAATGGACCAGCTGGTACACTCACCTCTGCTGACGATGGACTCATCTTTACGGCAGGTAAGTAAGAACTCAAATTGATAACTTTAAACATCTGAAGACAGTCATATCACCAGACGGCAGATGCATATCAGAAAAATCCAGCAGACATGGCCAAATTAAAACAGCATTCCAGAAAACGAAAAAGCAT
>JAPXFY010000021.1:113268-128268 GCA_030674185.1 Monoplex corrugatus
ACCAGACAACCCCCATAACTCCACTGGTCTGTGTGCATACTACCCCACAGTTGTGGATTATGGCGCCACGTTACACACAATGGCTCTGCATTGCACACAACCAATGATTGGGCGCTACGTCACTATGGTGAAGTTTTCCACTGCAAATCGGATCATATTTTGTGAGCTAAAAGTGCTTGGAGTCCCGTTGCTTGGTAAGTAGCCATACATCATCCTCGGTTGGATCAGTATAGCACGTGCAATAGTCTGCTATCCACAATACTTGATCATTACGTTTTCACAAAGAATGAACGCCTTATAATATGCACATCTGCAGCTATGAACTGTTAATATATTCAACATAGCGATTTGTTTTCCTTAGCTAAAACCAACAACAACACGACCAGAAACTCACTTGTTTTCCAACAATAAAAAATCTACAACTACTTTCTCACAGCTTGTGTATTTTAAAAAAAAATTAAATCTTTAAGGTAATCTTTGTCAATTATATGCATATGAGTTATGTGGGAGTGCGCTTTAACTTGAATTGTCGAGATATGATGCCGTATTCGTAATGTTGTTGTTGTTGGTGTTTTTGTTTTTGTTTTTGTTGTTGTTGTTGTTTAACAATGAAATGTGTATTGAGTGTACGGTGGGCTCACTGGAAAGATTGGAATCACACAGTCGAATTTTTTGCACTACATGGGGGTGAATGATTGAGGTTGTTACTCAAGTTACAAGACCAAATCTGTAGGTGTCTGTAATTGGCAGGTGTATGAATATCTCCAGCCAAGATAAACATATGACAGGAATTGTAGACTAGAGCTCCGTCACGCAGTTTCAGTTTCAGTTTCAATTTCTCAAGATGAAGGCCTCCATGCTCGGAACAAACTCCATATGCACTAATGGCACAGGTGCCTGTGTATGGTGATCATGGCACAAGCCTTAAGCCTGCACATAAATCCATGAGCTGACCAGGTCCTGAGGTCCTAGCCTTTGTTTTATCTAGCCTACATTTTATACTAGTATTGTGTCATATTTTAAAGCTGGCATCAACAGGGACCACTGGGGGAGCCCCATGGGAAGTCTCAGACCAAATGGAACCACATGACATCAAGGCTATCATCGCCATTCTAATCTTTCACCATAGCATCGTGAAAAATTGTTCCAAATTCTGTGGCCTTTTCAGTCCCTGCTGACCTGGTGACCTCAGTTTTGGGGTGTGTGATGGTGTGCTGGAGAACTCAAAAGATTAGTACGGGGGCCATTTCCATGGAGGGAGCTGACAAGATAGAACATTTTTTAAATATACTCTCACAACTGAGACAAAAAATCTGATTATTTCCTATTGTTAGATATACCATTTGCAATGTGAAAAATGGTTGCATAAAACAACCGTGTGACAGAATGTCTACATGTTATTTGCCGAATTCTGTAGGTCTGAGGTTGTTGAATTCGTATGAATAGTTTAAATGGCTTTGCTATGAACTGGTGGGTTTTCCAAAATGATTATAAATGGAAATTAATTATGAAAATCGTGTGAAGAGTCACATACGCCATGTGCCACAAAGGCAACATGTTGATCTTTAAGTATTCCACTTAGAAGACCCAACTCGTGTGTCCATCTCTTGAAATAATGTCTGAGTCAGTTTTGCACACAACTGATCTTAATTTGCTGCTTTTACTGGTTGAAGTGGCTGGAAATACAAAAATGCTGCTTCTCTTTTTGAAAAAAAATCATGAGATATGGGCAATCCCATCATTTTATTTCTTACAGAAGATTCAGTGATCTGTTTCACAGAATAATTTCAGCTGCCACTTTGCAGCTTCAATGACCTACAGTACATAATGTAATGCGATTATTCTACAGTTTCAACATTTTTGTTTTATATTCCCTCGTGAAATTTTTTTTATGTTTGCCATGTATATGGCAGTTGCTGCTCTTTTTAGGAATCACTTCTCACTTGGACACAAGTTTTTCTTTCGTTTCTTCGTTTTGTTTTCAGCACTGACCAATGTGGCTTTACACAAGCCTGCTGCCTTGAGCACCTATCATGAGCGACAACCCGCCGAAAGGGCAGTAGATGGTTCCAGACGAAATCACTTGTTGGAGTGTTTTCGCACGGACTCTCAAGGATCCAAACCCATACCTTTGGTGGAGTGTGGACCTGTTAGGGCTCTTTGAAGTTTACAGTGTTATCATCACTAACATAGGATCCTGTTGTGGTTAGTATAGATTACTCTTATAGACTGAAAAGCAAAATACTGATAATGACAGCAAAGAAATCTTCAAGTCAAAATAACGTCATTCATGCTTGTGACTAGAATCTGGTTCTAATCCATGTAAAGAACATTGCAGAAGGCCATCATGGGAAAAGTTTTCCCCAAGCATATGTTTCAACTCTAAGCTTCTTACACTCGAAGTGGTCCAGGCTTTTCCAGGTCATAACTCATGGGTGCCCTTCGGTTATCGTAATGATTGTCCTTTGGCTGGATCCAAACCCACGTCCCAAAGGTGGTTGGGTGGCCGAGGACCAAGTTACTCTTATAACGGATTTTTTAAACACTTGCTACTATACTCCTGCTGTACATTGGGAATTTCAAACCTTCTGAAGTTCGCTTTTGCTTCTTCTCAACCAGATACAGCTGGAAGTTTATTTCAGTTATTTCTGCAATTGCCTTCAGGGCTCTGGTCATCACCTTCCCAGATATCGATAACTTGTTTCATGAGGTCATAGGCAGATGTGCCTACCAAACCCTTGCTCCACCTCTGTGGCAAGGATTATTGGGTGGAATCCAGATTTCCTCACGTTGCTTACTAGACTGGCATACTTTTCAGCTTGTCCATATTAGATTTAATCTATTTTACCTTCATACGGCACAGCGAGTCCAATCAGAATCACATTTTCATAATGGGAGTGGAATATTCTACACTCAGTCTCACGTCACTCAAACAAGTGAGTTCTGGGTGATCTTTTTTGCTTTGTGGAAGATTTGCTGTGCACTCCTAATCATCCATTATAATAATAATAATAATTACGATATCTATATAGCGCAAAATATTGAATAGAAATCAAATCTAAGCCTGAACATACACATACGCATCCACGCAAACACACGCACACACACATACACATGAATATAAATGGGGAAAAAGAAGAAAAGCAATGGACAATTATAGAAAACACATTATATACAAATAATATTACAATGTAATTCCACCGAGTAGACAGCTGCAGTGGGGTTGTGGGTCAGGATTTTATTCAAGAGAAAGATGGTTCGAGAGCGATTGAGAGACAAAGAGGTTGCTCGATGAGAGGGAGTTTTAGAGACAGAGAGCTGTGACAAGTATTGAGCTTATGCGTGAAGCGAAAAGTGAGAGATCGAGGCAGAGGTGAGGTCGTGAGGGATAGATTCAGTAACTTAAGGTAATAGGGCTGCTTTGAGCTTGTAGCAGACGGTGTTAGTTTTCTGATGCGCTTGTACGGCAGTGAAGTTGTGCCAGGAGAGGGGGATGTGGTCAGCTTTTTTTTCTTTTTGAGTACAAGGCGTGCAGCATTGTTTTGGATGCGCTGTACGATGTGAATGGTGGAGACTGGAAGACCAGACAGGAGTGAATTGCAATAGTCAATGCGAGACATTATGAAAGAGAGAACGAGTTTTGCAGCTGTTTCGACAGAAAAATACTTCCTGGTCAGGCTTATACGATGGGGTTGATAGTTGCAAGATCTGGCAGTTTGGAAAACAAAGTTGTTCATGGAGAGGGTAGAGTCAAGGTAGACACCAAGGTTCTTAGCTGAATCAGAAATTGGGACTGATGTCATCCAGTTCTTAATGTCCGAGTAACACTCAGTGGTGCAAGTCAAGAGGCGCTGTACATTGTCAGGTGAGTCATTGTCTTGAGGTTGGGTGTCATCAGCAAAGAAGTGGTGTTTTATAGAGTGGGAGTTGATGATGGTGGACAGGGGGGAGGTGTAAAGAGTGAAAAGAACGGGGCCAAGGACAGATCCTTGTGGAACACCACAGGTCAGGTATGCAGGTGGACAGTAAGTGCCATTGATAAAAACAGTTTGTTTTATGTTTGATAGATATGAAGTGAACCATGCAGTAGATCTGTTTCTATGCTCTGGGCAGCACTGTTTCTTCAGGCCACAGTTTGCTGCAATCTGCCGAGTACAAGTCGCCAGAGGTTATGGTGGCATGCTCTTTCCCCTCGCTGTTCTTATCGTTCGTGCGATTTCAATGAAGCATTTTGTGGCTCTGTGTGTATCTTCCTTGGGTTACCTCTACTTTGCATGAGCTCAAGACATGTTCCACTGTTTATTTGCCCTGACAGAGTGTATGAATTGTTACTATTTCCCTCATTTCATTAAGTTTGCATTTGAAGTACTTGGGTTTTCAGCCTACATTTGTTTAAATTACGATTACCGTTAGTTTTCTTAAGTGCAACGTTGTATTTATTTAATGCAGTAGCTAGTGGTTGTAAATTGGATATTCTCTCCTTGGTCTATGTTTTTGTTTTGTTTTGTTTTGTTTTATAGGACATGTCGTACATCTTGGCTAGCGAGCTTTTATGACTCAAGAACAACACTGGAAACGCTTTTTTTTTATTCCACTGGCATTGTACAGAAATAGATAGATTAATCGTAATATCGCTTTCGACTGTGTTACTTAAATCTGTATGACAGGTGATCGAATCAAAAATTTTTATCTATTCGTGACCACGACCATGAGGGATCCACCTGATCCCCAGGACTCGGCACATCTGTGTCTGCACATTCCAGGAGGGATTCCACAAGGTGCCACAGAGAGTTTTCCCTGTTTGCAGCCAGTGAGAGGCCGTTATGTAACAGTTGTCATGTATACTGGTGATGAAGTTATGGTTCTCTGTGAGCTGGAAGTGCTTGGGGTTCCTCTGCTGGGTGAGTTGAATGTAGCAGAAAGGTAAAGGCAGTTTGTGTTCAATGTACTTGGGATATGTATTATTAAGTGCACCTAATTGACAGCATTACTGTTTTAGCAGGCATGCCTCTAAGATAAATTTTCCATGAAACTAGATAGATAAAGCATTACGTATTTTACAATTTAAATGAAGAGAAATTGAACACATGTATTAACAAATGTTGACAACTTACGCTGCTGACAGGGACATTTCATTCCTAATACTTATTTCGGTGTCACAATTATACAGATGATATCTATTATACTCCCTTTTCAACAGTTAACTGCAGTGTTTCACCAAGACACGTCGATAGGAAGCCATCAACGAGAAAAGCGAAATCATAGTCAACAGTATCAGCATAGCCCTGTGGGGATGCCAGGGCCTCTTTCAGTATAAATACTCTACCCACCCTCTGGAAATTCTGTGCTGGAAATGTCCTCTCTTCTCTCACTCTCTCTTTGTTTTTGCTATGTTCCTTTGCTTTCTGTCATTTCTTCCTATCATTTTCTGCTCTGTTGGTCTAATTATCTGTATGTGTTCAATAAAGTCTTACATATGTAGTCTTAGGAATGATAATTGGGTTACATGTTGTCGGTGCATTTTTGGTTGAAGTGAAATGAGATATGCGCAAACAATTTTAAGAAATTAAGGCCCGTTTTTATATGTTTAGTGTCCTTAATCATGTTTAAGATTGTAGTCAGGTATGTTTTTTTAATCCTCTGTGTGATAAATTGAATGGAGTGGTCAACGGCAAGGACATCTTAGATTAAGCGGGCGAATGCATTAATTAATGTGTGCACTTGTTTGTCTGAAATTAACTTTCTGAAGTTCTCCTACATTAAGTTTGGTTTTGGTTTATTTATATTTTACGTCAGTACCCACCATAGGTAATATGGCCGACGGGGATAACCATCCTGAAGAAATGGTGGAAGAGGGACTTATCTAATTCTATACTGACACCATCAGAACAAATGTTAAGATGAGACAGTGAGAAGACAAGTTTTAATGGAGGGCCTCCCAGGCTTTGTACTAGTCTGACGCACAACCAACTTAGCTACTGAGGCCCCCTCTGTTACCTTAATTTTGGGTGGCTCCACATATGTGTAGATGCCCCTTTTTTCATGCAATACCAGGCATCAGATCTGACGTTTTTCTACACGGAAGGAAACTCATCATATGCTTTCTGTTTCGTTTTATATTTTGAACCAGCCGTCCATTGTCTCAAGTAAAATATCCAGTTTCTTTACTTGTTAAGGAGACAACCTTTCATTTCCTCTCTTTGGGCAATAACAATATATTCACATTTATTTGAAAACAAACAAAGTGAATAGATTCCTAGAAGCAGATGGTGGGGCAACTGTCATTTAACATGAATATCAGATTAAAATTTGCACCATCTATTCGTTGTCATGCTTTCAGCTCTGATGTGGTCTTTTCTTTAAGAGAACTGGAATCCTCCTCAGCGTATCTACCCCCCAGCACTGTTGCACATGGATGGCCGGGGTGTGTCCACAGCTAAAAGACTGAAGGAGGGACAAGGGGTTCTGTCCTGAAACACATTTCCAATGTGCACGAGGTTTCTGCATCCCGACCTACCTCTTGAACAATGGGGTCATAGACTGTCCTTTAGAAGATGATGAAAACATTGCTGATCTGAGTTGCCCTGGTTTCTTTCGCTGTTGGATTACTGGTAACTGTCTTCATCCTGTCTACTACTGTGATGGGATCAACCACTGTCCTTTCAATGAAGATGACGTTACTGTGGACAGGAACATTGTCCAGATCAATGTGTGTGTGAAGGTCATGCATTCCGCTGCTGGTCAGGGTTTAACTACCAGGCACACTTTCAGCTGCGTTATCTCGATTTGTCTGGATCCAACGATCCTGATTTGAAAGGCACTGAACACCTGACTTATCTTCAATATCTGAATCTATCATCTTGTAACATGATGGAAGTGAAGCTCAGCTCTTTAAGCCAGCTCCGTATTCTGGATGTCAGTCATAACGCTGTCCACAGTTTTGACTTTTTGAAACTTAGCCATCTATCTGAGTTGTTACAACTCAATCTGTCCTTTAACCCCTTGTCCAAACTGATAGATCCTCCCTTTTCCAACTTTGTGCGCACAGCTGCTTTTATGAAATTACAGAGTCTGGTGATGATGGACATGGGACTAGACACGATCACAACTAAGGGACTAACAGGGTCGACAAAAATATCAGTTTTAGATATTCGTCACAACCCAGTGGACACGGTGCCAACCAAAGTGTTTGGCAAGTCTATACAGGTATTATACACTGACAATCTCAAGTTGTGCTGCCATCATTTCCACATGACACAGCTGGCCGAATGTCATGCCCCTGTGGACGAGCTGTCGTCATGTAGTGACCTTCTGAAGTCTGACTTTCTACGTGTGATTCTCTGGATTTTGTGTACTATGGCTGTGGTAGGCAATGTAGGGGTGTGGGTCTATAGGACATTCATAGAACAACAGGGGACCTCTCTGGCTTACAATGTCATGGTCATCAACCTCAGTGCTTCTGATTTTCTAATGGGAGTTTACATGACACTGATTGGAATGGCAGACATGACCTTCAGGGGTATCTACGTCTTCAAAGATGAACATTGGAGACACACTTCGGTATGTAAACTTGCAGGGGTTTTGGCCATAGTGTCCAGTGAAATGTCAGCTTTTGATATCTGTCTCATTACATTGGATCGCTTTCTTTTGCTTCGATTTCCATTCAGCTTACATCTCCGTCTGTCAAAACTGTCAGCATCTGTGGTTTGTTGTACTGCTTGGGGGACTGCTATTGGGCTGGCCACCTTGCCCCTCTTCATGACTCACTGGATGTTTTACAGTCAGAACAGCATCTGTGTGCCTCTACCCATTACTCAACGTCAGTTTGCTGGTCAGCAGTACGCCTTTGGTGTCTTTATCATTCTCAACTTTATCATTTCCTCTATCATTGGAGTTGGTCAGGTGTTCATCTATCATACAATCCGCCAATCATCAAGAGGTTTACAGAAAGACAGCCGGAATCAGGAGATTGCTATTGCAAGGCGTTTGCTTTTGATTGTAGTCTCTGATTTCTGCTGCTGGTTCCCTATCGGCCTGATGGGACTACTGGCTGCCCAAGGCACACACATCTCAGACCATGTTAACGTATGGGCAGCCGTCTTTGTCTTGCCTCTTAACTCTGCCCTCAACCCCTTTCTGTACACGTTGAATACGTTGTTGGAGAGACGAGCCAGAGACGTGGAACAGAAACGGGTTGAAAAGATCATGATCAACATACATCTCCAATGCGTACGTGGCCCTGTGAGAAGATGCTGGAACACGTACGTAAGTGTTTTAACTTGGGTTTACTGGCAAAGGAGGATGTTGTTGAGCTGGCTGCTCATTATCAAGACAGTAGTCATCTGAGGAAGGTAGACATGAACAAGACAAGACATGGTAAAGTTGACATTCAGACGACCAGGTCGTAATCTAGTTAAGAAAAGATCTTTACATTTTGAAAATATATATAGTATCCAAAATACCAAAATTGCTCATTTCAACACCACAGAAACAGATGGATTTAACTGGATTATTTTTTGTTGTTTGTATGTCAATAATTTCTCTTTTTGGTTGCAATGGAAGTTTTTGTTGAAATATAGACTGCCCTATTGTTCATTTGAATATAAATTCGAATTATTTTTTATAGAACTTTCCCAGAGATAGCACTCTTATTTTTCGTGTGATCATTAATACCAGCTGAGAACGTGCTGATCATGGGACATCAGTTTATTATTTCATTTTAAGGACAAGCGTCCAGGCCGTCACTCAAGGTCTTAGGCAGAAACAGGGGAAGAAAAGTCCTTATCCAACAAGAAATCAAACCCAGCTTTCTGACCCACACATTCCTGGCTGACAATCGTTCTTTCTCAGCACTGTAGTCTCCCAATCGACCTAACTCTACAGTTCAAGCAACTAAAACAACAAACAACAACTAAAAAATTATTAAAATTGATGTAGTTCTTTTCTATGGTGGTCCTTGGTTAATGTAATTAATACACAAATGGATGAAACAATTGATAATGCATGTACGCACGATGTACGCTTGTTTAGTGGAGAAGCTTACTCCTTTATTTCTCTTTTCTTTGTTTAATGATATGTCTCAAAAGAACGGTAGGCTAAACCAGAAGAGACTTTATTAGAAAAGAAGAGATCTGAGAGATGTTTGGAACAACACCTATAAATCATCGCACATCAGTGGATCAGGGGTTTTGGTTATTTGACCAGGAAGCCAGTCAACCAGCCAGCCCTTCAACCATACAGCACCACACAAGACTCTAGTCAACCAGCCAGCCCTTCAAGTTTACAGCACCACACAGGACTCCAGTCAACCAGCCAGCACTTCAACCATACAGCACCACACAGGATTCCAGTCAACCAGCCAGCCCTTCAACCATACAGCACCACACAGGACACCAGTCAACCAGTCAGCCCTTCAAGCCTACAGCACCACACAGGTCACCAGTCAACCAGCCAGCCCTTCAAGTTTACAGCACCACGCAGGACACCAGTCAACCAGCCAGCCCTTCAAGCCTACAGCACCACACAGAACACCAGTCAATCAGCCAGCCCTTCAAGCCTACAGCACCACACAGGACACCAGTCAACTAGCCAGCCCTTCAATCCTACAGCACCACACAGTACACCAGTCAACCAGCCAGCCCTTCAAGCCTACAGCACCACACAGGACACCAGTCAACCAGCCAGCTCTTCAAGCCTACAGCACCACACAGGACACCAGTCAACCAGCCAGCCCTTCAAGCCTACTGCACCACACAGGACACCAGTAAACCAGCCAGCCCTTCAAGCCTACAGCACCACACAGGACACCAGTCAACCAGCCAGCCTTTCAAGCCTGCAGCACCACACAGGACACCAGTCAACCAGCCAGCCCTTCAAGCCTACAGCACCACACAGGACACCAGTCAACCAGCCAGCCCTTCAAGCCTACAGCACCACACAGGACACCAGTCAACTAGCCAGCCCTTCAAGCCTACAGCACCACACGCTTAGGTTTCAGAGAGATATTGCAGAAATGACTCATGTAGAAACAGGCCCATACATGTATTTCAGTCTGAGCCAAGATGTTGACAATGCCTGGCAAGGCAGACGAACTAGCCTGTTGTGAAAGCCTAGGTTTAACCAACGTACAACCCCTCAAGTAGGCTCTTATGGGTACTTCAGTGTGAAACATCAAGTGGACAAGGTCTGGCCAGCCAGACAAACTAGCCTCTCAATGATGGCTTAGGATTAGCCAGCATCAGGTAGCACAGCCATCCTCACACGTATGTAGACTGTAAACGAGACAGTTAACCAATAGAGTCAGCTGTAGACGCAGCCGTGTTGGGGATGTGTTCAAAGATCGCCCCAGTGCAAGAGAGCGGTCCATTGTTTCAGTGGACAGGTTCTGGCCCGTGCTTGTCCACGTCAACTCCTCCTTCACGCATTCACAGTAGAAGAACACACTAGAAGGTCATCCTAAGACAGGCGGGGTCAGAGCCTCAGCGTGTTCTGATCCACGCTCTATAAATGAAAAAAGGAAAATAACACAGAGGGGAATGCACACCCACAAAGAAGACAGACACAGATAGACAGAATGGTCAGTCAGTCACTGTTTGTTAGGAGATGGGCCACTCAACTTGACAGAGGTGCTGAGCCTTTGCCAGAAACATGTAGTGAAGGTACGTTGATATTTTATTTTAGCATAGACTTTTAGGGCTGATAAGCAAAGAAGTAGGATTGCTTTAGGACGTAGGCAAATAAGAATAAGAGGATGAATGAATGTGCTTTCAGTTGAATAAGTTTAATTAAAGAAACTATATTGAATTGGATTGCAATGTGTGGACTGCTTTTGAAACGTATTGCTAGTATGCTTAGTGCGTTTCTGTTCGTCTCTCTCCTTTCTCGTTGTTGTGTGTGATCTCTATACAGAATGGCAACTCCACACAGCCATCCCCCAAATTCCAGAACAAAACCCAAAATTCCCTCCTGTGACAGAGACAAGAAAACCATGGACATTCTAGGTAGACTGAATGGCACAAACGTTCAGTGTCTACTACATGACGCTGCATCAGCTTCCTGACTGGCATAACACCCTACATGTCTTTTCATCAGCTTCCTGACTGGCATAACACCCTACATGTCTTTTCATCAGCTTCCTGACTGGCATAACACCCTACATGTCTTTTCATCAGCTTCCTGACTGGCATAAGACCCTACATAACTTTGCATTAGCTTCCTCACTGGCATAAGACACTACATAACTTTGCATTAGCTTCCTGACTGGCATAAGACCATCAGCTTCATTTCCCAGTAACAATTCACGGTACAAGAGAAATGAAAAGTAAGTGTGGTATCTTGCTGGTTATGAGGACCTTGTTGGACCATGTAGAACATAGATGTATAAAACAAAAAGAGATTAAGTAAATGATATAGAAATACTAATATCTACATAATTATTTAATTTATTGTCAAGACCTAACACTTTAACATTTTATGAATCTTCCATTTGCTGAAACCTGCGTACATTTACGAGACAAACTACAATGTAAATTACTCTGTAACATGATGTATAGGTCTAAACCTTAAAACTGTTATGAATGTTTCATTTGCCGACCCTTGTTCACAGTTGAGACTGGGGGTATTGTACGACCGATCTCGTGTAAGTTAAAGCAGTAAGAACAAACAAAACAAACAAAGAAAAAACTTGGAGCTCTTTACCTATGGCAGGCTTGGCAGTTTCTTTGATCTGGCCATCGATGGATGCCTCGAACTTGACAGAGAGAAATACGATTTGCTACAACTTTGCACCGCCAATAACACGTTCGTTTCCTTTCTCTGATACAACAAATGGACACTTGCCACCATATATAGAGCTCAGTGATCATCAGACTTGTTAGTCGTCTATCCTGTCGCTTCACATGGCTGACCAGTCCTCTTGACTATGTGGTGAGGTTTGTGAAGTGTTAGTCCCACAGGACAAAATGCCAAAATTCAATAAATTGGAATATGAGTTTGACAGATACAAGGAGTTTGACAGGAGTTTGACAGATAAAAGGAGTTTGACAGATAAAAGGAGTTTGACAGATAAAAGGAGTTTGACAGATAAAAGGAGTTTGACAGATAAAAGGAGTTTGACAGGAGTTTGACAGATAAAAGGAGTTTGACAGATAAAAGGAGTTTGACAGGAGTTTGACAGATAAAAGGAGTTTGACAGATAAAAGGAGTTTGACAGGAGTTTAACAGATAAAAGGAGTTTGACAGATAAAAGGAGTTTGACAGATAAAAGGAGTTTGACAGATAAAATGAGTTTGACAGATAAAAGGAGTGTGACAGATAAAAGGAGTTTGACAGATAAAAGGAGTTTGACAGATAAAAGGAGTTTGACAGATAAAAGGAGTTTGACAGATAAAAGGAGTTTGACAGATAAAAGGAGTTTGACAGATAAAAGGAGTTTGACAGGAGTTTGACAGATAAAAGGAGTTTGACAGGAGTTTGACAGATAAAAGGAGTGTGACAGATAAAAGGAGTGTGACAGATAAAAGGAGTGTGACAGATAAAAGGAGTGTGACAGATAAAAGGAGTTTGACAGATAAAAGGAGTGTGACAGATAAAAGGAGTTTGACAGATAAAAGGAAGGGGTTTGGTTGGTTTGTCATATTTAAAAGGTCATTACTTGTGCACGTGAAACAGACAATGAAACATATTAAAGGTTTAAAATATACAGAATATCAGAATGTAATATCATGTAAGATGGTATGGTATGGTATGGTATGGTATGGTATGGTATGGTATGGTATGGTATGGTATGGTATGGTATGGTATGGTATGGTATGGTATGGTATGGTATGGTATGGTATGGTATGGTATGGTATGGTATGGTATGGTATGGTATGGTCAGGTCGGATAGATGTATCCGCTACTGGTAACCTGGAACCCAGTACTACCTGTCACAGGGTCGAATTGCTGGCGACTAAACCAGCAACCCCACCAGTCCTCTCAGGAGGATGGTGAGGAGGGTGGCTAGAAACCCTGGTGGAAATAAATTAGATCCATCAAAGGGCGCCAGCTCTGGAGAGCTACCCGCAGCCATCTAGCTAAGGGAGTAAACCCTGACAGTAAATCCGGTGTGGGGCCCCTAAGGCGGTTGGATGGCAAACTTTGTCACTTTCCGGCAGCTCCTGTGGCCGCGTTGGCACCAAAACGTAACAGCCCGGCTGTTCCTTTGGATCTGTCAGCAAGGTGGAGAGGGGGGACAAGTTGCATGGGCAACAGCCTGTCTTCCATATTACACTGCCCAGGCCTACATCCGTCCATTCATCCACATAAACTCTGCACCTACGATAAGTCACTGCTCAACTGGCGTAGAGCTGACGCCAGCGGTTGCTTTTGATGGTGGGAGATACCTTCGTGTCTTACTGGACAGCTACCGTCCGCCTAAGCTGGGCAGCCCCCAGCCAGTTAGGTGCTGTCCCGCCACAACCTGCCTTCTTCATTGGGTGCATGAAGATTAGGAGAAAATCTGACAAGCAGGTCGTTAATTACCGCACCAAACAAAAAGACAAATTCAAATTCAAGAAACGGATCAGGAAAAGGATCAGCAGTGAAACTGGGCTGTTGGAATGTCCGAACAATGATGCCTGGGCTCTCCCAATATCTGCAAGACATCAGCGACGCCAGAAAAACCGCCGTCATAAACAGCGAACTAAAGAGGCTCAATGTGGACATTGCCACTCTGCAGGAAACACGGCTGGCTGACTCAGGAACACTAAAGGAAAAGGACTACACCTTCTTCTGGCAAGGAAAGAGTTCTGATGCCCCAAGAGAGCACGGAACAGCCTGCTGAACATGATTGAACCAGGCAGCGGCGGTTCAGAACGACTCTTGACTCTCCGCCTCAACACCACCGAAGGCTATGTCACTCTCATCAGCGTTTATGCCCCAACTCTGTCCGCCTCTCCAGACACCAAGGATGAGTTCTACGAAAATCTTGCATCAACCATAAGGAACATCCCCAGGACAGAACAACTTGTTCACCTGGGCGACTGGGTGCAGACTGGGTGCAGACAATGACTCATGGCCCTTCTGCCTCGGTTCCTTTGGAGTGGGGAAAATGAATGAGAATGGACAGCGACTGCTTGAGTTTTGTGCCTGCCATGAACTGTGCATCGCCAACACCTTCAAGACGAAGCCTCAGCACAAAGTCTCCTGGAGACATCCCCGCTCAAAACATTGGCACCAACTGGATTTGATCCTAGTAAGACGTGCCGCTATCAAAAACGTTCTCCACACTCGCTCTTATCACAGCGCAGACTGTGACACAGACCACTCTCTGGTATGTTGAAAGATCAGGCTACAACCAAAGAAGTTCCACTGCTCAAAGAAACAAGGGAACCCTTGAGTCCTTCCACTCAAACATGAAAGGGATGGTGCAGTTCAACGGAAACCTCTCCAAGCCCTTCGACGTACGCAGCGGTGTGAAACAAGGCTGCGTCCTGGCCCCAACCCTCTTTGGAATCTTCTTCGCTCTCCTCCTGAGGCATGCATTCAGCACAGCGCAAGAAGGGATCCACCTGCGGACCAGATCAGATGGCAGGCTCTTCAACCTCGCCCGCCTCAGAGCAAGGACAAAGGTCCGTGAAGCCCTCATCAGAGACATGCTATTTGCCGACGATGCCGCAATTGTGACCCATACTCAGCGGGACTTGCAGTCACTAATGGACCTTTTCTCCCAGGCCTGCAAAGATTTTGGTCTGACCATCAGTCTTAAGAAGACAAATGTCCTGGCCAAGACACGCCATCTCCACCAGCCATCACCATTGATGACTACGAGCTTGAAGCCATCCATCAATTCACATATCTTGGGTCCACCATCACCGATAACCTCTCCCTTGACACAAAGGTCGACAAGAGGATCGGGAAGGCAGCCACAACACTAGCCCGCCTCACACAAAGGGTGTGGACAAATCCCAAGATGACCACAAAGATAAAGATGGCTGTATACAACGCCTGTGTCCTCAGCAC
>JAPXFY010000021.1:135768-159939 GCA_030674185.1 Monoplex corrugatus
CACTGGAGGTAGCTGGATCGACACATAGCAAATGGTCATAGTGGCCTGTTCGCTGTGCTGGCTGAAATATATGACCTGGACGATGGCCAAAGAATCATTCTGAACAACCAACCTGAAAACGCAATCCCTTATTTGATGTTTTGTTTTATGCATTATATCACATGCTAAAACGCTGCACTGGCTATGGATTGTATAAAACCCTTGCTACCTCCTGCATTTCGTCAAGGACTGATCACTGCGATATTCTCCACTCTGGTTGTTCTGATAATACACTTCAAACCTTTGCCAAAGATCCAAAACACAGCTGCTTGCCTTGTTTTCAGGTCACACCATTAACGGGCATGCATCCCACTCTTCATACCATGAATATAATCGAGTTTGATGCCTGCGCTTCTACTGTTTTTATATCTACTGCTGCTATAATGCTGCCGCTATTACCACTACTAATTCTCCCACGACTACTGCTACTACTACTACTACTACTACTACTACTACTACTACTACTACCACCACCACCACTACCACTACTACTGCTACTACTACTACTACAAATAAAAGCCCCAGGACCAGACAATATTACTGTAGAGATAATTGAAGCCCTGGAGGAATTTGATATTGAAAAAATACCTGTCCTCCTAAATGAAATATATGACACCAGACAATTCCCAAACATATGTCAAAATCATTTTTCATTGCTGTTCCAAAGAAAACAGGGGCTATAGAATGCGAACTCCATCACACAATCAGCTTGATGAGTCATGTAACAAAAATCCTGTTCAGAGTAATCATGATGAGGACAAGGAATAGAATCAAAAGAGAAATATCAGAAGAACAGTGTGGATTTGTGGAATGGAAAGGAACTGTTAATGCCATATACATCCTAATAACTATCATAGAAAGGTCAATCGAGTTGAATAAGGATTAATATTTATGCTTTGATGATTATACCAAGGCTTTTTGTCAGGTAAGACATGAACAATTGATCAACCAACTAGAAAGACTTAATATTGATGTTACATTTAAACAAATGAGAGAAAACAGAAACTCAATGTGAAAGTGTGAATGCTGATAACAGAAATGTGACATCAAAATGTCTGTCAAGTCAGCTATTCTCCATGTTCGCTCTTGAAGATTAGTTTGTGATTCACTCGATAATGAATCGAGAATATTTGTTTTGTTTTGTACTAACGCTGAAAATATATGTTTAAGTTTGATTTCGTTGTATAGAAATATGTAGAATCCTTTGGAACAATATGGAAATATGTAGAATCCTTTGGCATTGACAGAAACGAAGAATACACAAGAAAGAACGCTGAAGGACCATTCAAAATGAAAGACAGCGAAATCATCTTGAAAAACCCCAACGAATGCCCTGGGGATAAAGGCTGTAGGGAAAAAAGATAAACAATCTTTGTTACACAGACGAGACCATTCTAACTGCAGAAATTGAAAGTGACCTACAAAATCTTGTGAATACAATAGAAAGCAGAAATAAAGGGCAGAAGCTAAAGACTGAAGTCACGGTAATCAGTAAAAAAAATCTTTTCATTCAAAATAGCTGTAATCGCCTGACACTGAGAGCGGTCATCTCACCAGACAGCACATGCACATCGGAAATAGCCAGCAAAATTGGTTACGCTGAAATGGCATAAAAAAAAACAAAAACGAAAAGCGTTCTTTACCAACAAATGCCTATCAATTAAGACAAGCAACATCTATAGGACATTTTATGAGGTAAGAGAAATTTGAGCACCTAGCGACAAAAGAAAAACTGGAGTGAAAAATACCACCAGGTAGACCCAGGGAGAAAACATTGGACGGACTTGAATAGTGGTTGAGGACAGAGAGGTTGGGAGACGTGTTTGCAGTGACAAGGGGTAGATTCGTATGGAGGGCCGTGATTGCCAATGCCATGTGGCAGGACACATGATGATGCTGTAAGTTATGTTTGACTGTCTTACTTTACTACATTTAGCGACGTTAACTCTTTCACCACCAAGTTTCCCCAGAAACGGTACTCCTCAGTGCCAAGTATAATTTGGGCAGAAAATTTTGCAGCGCAGTATGCACTTTTAAAAGCTTATATCTCAAAGACTATTAAAGATTTTCTGTGTAAAGGTCATATGTTGTATTTATATATGAATACTTGCTTATGTGTGTGTGTGCTTGATTAATTATTCCACAGATAATCTTATTATAAAGAAAAACAAACATTTTTTTTCATACGGTTTATTAGTTGTACTACTGACCTTATTTCGTGAGCTGTGCACCAGATATCATTATAATAAATGAGGAAAAGCAATGGAAAATCTACACACAAAGTCAGCTGTCTGCTTATTCTATTCGGAGTGGTAGACAATGCGTGTCGATTTGCAGCCATTTTGGAGAAATCACTTCGGAGAAAACGTGACGTAAATTCCGACAGTTAATAAAGCCACACTTCGGCCTTACTGCTGAAAAACTAGGTCGCTGGGTACAGTTTAAAATTAGCACAGTTGTCTGCATTCACCAGTGGAGCTGACAGAAACTTTGTACCCACGTGAAAAGTTATCATTTAGCATGACCCCTCCAAGTTGCACAAATACGACCATGGCGGTCGTACGGGAAGTCGCTTGATTGCGACCATGGCGGGAAAAGAGTTAAATGAAAGAAGAAAAAAAAGAAAAAACAGACATAAATCAGGAAGCCAAATGTGTAAACAATTCAGACATTCCGTTTTGAACACTTTAGAGGATACTACTAAGCCATTTTAGGAGACGTTATCTCCCCTGACTAAAAGACATTGTGAAGTCTCATTTCACATTTTTAACTGGGGTGGGAGACAGGAGTCAAAGTTACGTTATATATGAAGTAAAAATTCAAAAATTAAATCACTGTTATTACAACATCAACGAATGTACATTATTTTCAATAGAACATGCCAAACATTCAGAATTCAGGTCAATTCAACAGCCATATACTGTTTCGTTTAACTAATGTTGCACTGACGACATGCACTCTGACACACACGCACACACACACGCATGCACATATACACATACACACATACACATACACCATACTGGCAGACATTTGATGGTGGATAAGCAGAAACATTAAAAGAAACGTAGGCACAATGAATATCTGTTGCAAGCTTTGTGAAAAAAATAAGTAAAAGCAAGGGCTTCAAATGCTTAGCGTATCATCTGTTATAGATTTCAAGTTCTGCTAATGCAATTCAATATCAATATGGAAACTGACATATTTGCTTTGATGTTTCCAAATATGATTTCTTTTAAGGAGCCAGTCCTAACCAGACGTTTGGAAAAAAAAAATCTGTCCCACGAAATTCCACACATGTATTTTAGAATTTTTTTCGTTTTTCTACAACGGTTTACGAGTGATTTAGACTTTTCTGGGGTGGCTGTGGCTGCAAGTTAGAGAAAATGCCACGAAATAAGCAAGGAAAATGTTGTCACTGTTTTCTGGAATGGCTTAGATTAGCCTTTTTTTGTGTTATAAGACGTTGTTGACAACAAGACAAAAAGACAGTACATTTGCAAATGGCTGTGTCTATGGATTTACAGCCTCTGTTTGATCTGAGTATTGAGTGATATTGTGAAAGTGGTGTCATGGATAGTTGCTGTTTGTGGTCAGAATGCTAAATAATGCAAATTTAAGAGAGGCGTGGGTGTCTCAAAATGTGCATCAAACGTCGGCGAAGTGGGACATAATCCATGTGCGTTGAAAAGAGTGACTTTGCTTATTCTGAAAGTAAGATTCTTAGGACTGTCGATGAACGTGCTAAGCCCTCTTGGTCATAACTAATGGTACATAATTTGTTTGACACTGTGCAAGAAGCTTCAGGTCACAGTAGTGTCAATGACTCAGAAAATGAAGTTGAATAACATTTTCATGATATGACTGGTAGGACTAATATTGGTAACAGAACAACAGATATTGAACTTTTGAATCAAAACATTATATCACTGTTTATGGCACATTTTATCATGATGAAGCTGTTTGTATTGGAGAGAAAAAAGAACTAAGGGGGCAGTTTGTTTTTATGCATTGTGATTAGGAGACAACTTTCTCTCTTGTTCTTAAATTCCTTTAGGGTATTTCTTCTACAGCTTCATATAGTGTTGACTGCAGGGCAGCATTTGTCAAAATCAAAGACACCTACCAATTTGTCACTGCTCAGAGCAGACAAAACTGGCTTCAAATGAATCCAGAAGAAGAAGACTCAAGAGAGTTGGACTGAAGGAAGAAAATTCTTAGAGAGAAGGATTGCCCTTTGGAACTGTTGGACACTGACTTTAACTTGTAAGTAACCTTTCATTCTGATTTTCACTAAAACAAAACTAAAAAAAAGCCATTATTGTAAGGTTTGCACACTGTGTTTCCTTTATTGTGGGAAGTGTACTCATCAAACGTGCGTGGAAGTGTGTTATTGTCATATTTTACTTATACTTGATAATGCCGGGCAGATTTTTTCTTAGACTGTATGCACCCATTTCGTAAAACGTGAAAACGTGATGAATGTGGGATGTGTTTGTTAGTACATATTCCGGTTCAATATAATATTAACCCAGCAGCAAAATATAACGCCAATAAAAGATTGTATAAAAAGTACACTGTGTAAAGTAACATTACAAATATATTTTACTACATGACCAGGTATTTCACCAAGTTAAATATTTATAATCAAACATCAGTTAATTCTTCATAAGGCTACGGCATAATGTCTTGTAGCTGATCAATTTTATGAAAGCTTAATGATAAACGTCTGATAACAACTGGAAACAAAATGTGACCTGTTCTCACGAATGGGGTCACAACTTAATTTTGGGGGGTATGGAGATATTTATATCACCGGAAAGCAGAAAAAATGCTCTTTCCAATGATGTATAATTCAACTGTCTAACTGGAAAATCGAGCGAGTTACAGTAATTTAAAGGGAGTGGGTTATGGGACGGCCATTTTGAGAAAAGCAGAGTTAAAGAAGGGCAACAAAATTCTCTGCTTTTTCCTTAGCAACCAGTATTCTATCTTCATCAAACTTAGTGAAGTGATAGATAAAGTGGTTCTGCACTACATACTAGCTATTTCGCGAGCTGATTCCAACGGTATGCGATATGCTGAGGCCCTGTACGGTTTCATGGCCTAAATTAAAGCTCAAACACACGCATTTTCACGGAAAAAATCTGCACATTCTCGATGGGTTATCACTTTAAAATGTTATTTTAACACTCTTTCAGCCCAAATTTCACTTTAATCTTTGCCATAATTAATAGATAAATGGTCAGACAATGTGTAGGAACAAAAATCTCAAATCACCCACATCGACCCTCACCACCTTTTCAGGCCCGTATCTCAGTTCACACGTTGCGACTTGTGACCCCGTTCGCAAGAACCAATCACAAATAACAACCCATCCTTAGCTGGGTAATACTGTGTTATGATAGCTTAATGATAAATGTCTGATAACAACAATAAACACAATAACAACCCATCCTGAGCTGGGTAATAGTGTGTTATGACAGCTTAATGATAAATGTCTGATAACAACAATAAACAAAATAACAACCCATCCTTAGCTGGGTAATACTGTGTTATGACAGCTTAATGATAAATGTCTGATAACAACAATAAACACAATAACAACCCATCCTTAGCTGGGTAATACTGTGTTATGACAGCTTAATGATAAATGTCTGATAACAACAATAAACAAAATAACAACCCATCCTTAGCTGGGTAATACTGTGTTATGACAGCTTAATGATAAATGTCTGATAACAACAATAAACAAAATAGCAACCCATCCTTAGCTGGGTAATAGTGTGTTATGACAGCTTAATGATAAATGTCTGATAACAACAATAAACAAAATAACAACCCATCCTTAGCTGGGTAATACTGTGTTATGACAGCTTAATGATAAATGTCTGATAACAACTGAAAACAAAATAACAACCCATCCTTAGCTGGGTAATACTGTGTTATGGCAGCTTAATGATAAATGTCTGATAACAACAATAAACAAAATAACAACCCATCCTTAGCTGGGTAATACTGTGTTATGACAGCTTAATGATAAATGTCTGATAACAACAATAAACAAAATAACAACCCATCCTTAGCTGGGTAATACTGTGTTATGACAGCTTAATGATAAATGTCTGATAACAACAATAAACAAAATAACAACCCATCCTTAGCTGGGTAATACTGTGTTATGACAGCTTAATGATAAATGTCTGATAACAACAATAAACAAAATAACAACCCATCCTTAGCTGGGTAATACTGTGTTATGACAGCTTAATGATAAATGTCTGATAACAACAATAAACAAAATAACAACCCATCCTTAGCTGGGTAATACTGTGTTATGACAGCTTAATGATAAATGTCTGATAACAACAATAAACAAAATAACAACCCATCCTTAGCTGGGTAATAGGTAGAAAGAAACTCTAGGGAGAGCTAGACAACAAAAGGTCTTCAGAGAAGTAACCCCCTTTAGACAAGTGTTTCGGCCCTGAATTCCTTACACTCTCTGGGGGCCGGGCCACATCCAGGTCATGACTCCTGGATGCCCTTCTGCTGTTGTCTATTTTTATTTTTATTTTTTCCCACGCCCGGGAGCGAACCTGGGCGATTCTGCGCTTCAGAACTGCGGTACGCGGTTTTACCAATGTGCTAACGGGGCACACATCATCTGTAGGGAATTTAATCCTTATGAAGTTCACTTTTGGTTCCTCCTTGCCCAGATCCAGCTTGAGCTCCTTTCTGCTGCCTCTGCCATCGCTTTAAGGGCTCTAGTCCTCTTCTTCCCAGAAATGGCGAGTTGTTTCATGAGATCATAAGCGGAGGTGCCCACAAACCCTCTTGCCCCGACCTCTATGGCGAAGATTTTGACCCGCAGACCTGCTTTCTTCAGGGTGCTGGCAAGACCGGCGTATTTTTCGGTCTTGTAGATATGTGCTTCTTCCATTCTGCTTTCGTATGGCACAGTGAGTTCTATCAGAATCACTTGTTTCGAGGAGTCAGAGTGGAGAGCGATGTCTGGTCTCATGCCTGTCTTGCTGATGACATCTGGGTAATTTCTCCACTCTGGGAGGTCTGCTGTACACTCCCAGTCGGCTGCTTCATCCAGAAGACCCTTTGGCAATGTGCTGGTTGTCATAGAACTTTCGGGCCAGACCTGTTTCCCTCCTGCTTTGTAGAACGTTGTCATAGCAATTGGTGCGTTTGGGGTCATGGTTTTTTCGCTAACCACGTCTGTGATCACTTTCAGAACTTGGTTGTGCCTCCATGTATACCTTCCTTGGGCTAGCGCTACTTTGCAAGAGCTTAGGACATGTTCCACTGTTTGTTTCTTCTGACAGAGCGGACATGCTGGGTCGTCTGATTTCCCCCATTTCACTAAGTTTGCATTCGAGGGGAGCAGGTCATATACAGATCTGAGGAGGAAGCTTATCCTTAGAGGAGCCATGTGCCACATATCGTTCCAGCTGAGACTTCTTTGGAGTGCACTGTCCCATGTTGTCCATTGCCCCTGTTGACCTTGCTGGACTGCCTTCTGCACTCTTTTGACATCTTCTTCTTCCTTCAACTCCTGTATGATCATGTCTCTTTTTTCCTTCCCTTTGGCTTTGGACCACCACTGCATTTTTGTTGCTCCCAGTCCCTGTCTGTTGGTTTGCGTGTGTCCAATTATTTCTTTGATGCTGAGGTTTCTCTTGGCATTGTTTACAGCCTCTTGGACTTTCCACTTTCTGCCAGTTCTCAGCTTTGGATGAACTGATCTCACGATATTGTCTTCCGATTCCTCCAGCATGCTCAACAGTCTTGCTTTTCCAACTTTGTATTCCTCCACTATGGATTTGAGAGGTAGCTTCAGCATTGCTTGACGACAGTAGAATGCAACATCAGTGAGACCAGGTGGGACACCGAGCCATTTTCTTGTGTATTTGTTGATTTTGGCTTCCATTGCTTCGACTGTGCTGGTGCAAATGTCATAGATTAGCAGTGGCCACAGCAGCTTTGGTATCAGCATGAACTGTAGACACCAGACTTTGTATTTGCCTGGCAGTCCGCAGTTATCTATTTTCTTCAGGCCTTCTTCTGCTGTTTGCTTGGTTTCACATCCCCTTTGTGTGTCTTTCAGGGAGTCATCATACCATCTTCCGAGACTTTTTACTGGCTCTTCTGTGACAGTGGGGATGGCTTGGTTGGCTACCATGAATTTGACTGAATCTGCCACTTTTCCTTTTCGCAGTGAGAGACTTCGGGATTTCTTAGGTTTGAACCTCATTCTTGAAGAGGCCACCAGCTCATCCAGCTGCTTTAAGATTTGGTGTGTCTCTTCCTCATCCGTGGACAAGACTGTTGTGTCATCCATGAAAGCTTTCAGAGGAGGCATCTGGTATCCATCTCCCAGATTCACTGGACCTGAATTCTTCATTGCAGCTTTCAAGATGACTTCCATTGCCAACACGAACAGTATGGGAGAGATTGCACAGCCCATTGCAATGCCCACCTCTAGGTCTATCCAGTCCGTGGTGTATTCTTTGGTAGAGAACCGCATTGAGAACCCTTGGAAATACTTCCTCAGCATTGTTCGGATGTTTTCTGGGATGTGATACATTTCAAGAGCCAGCTGGATCATATCGTGTGGAACTGATCCATATGCATTCGACAGATCAAGCCAAACTACGTCAATGTCTCTCTTCTCTGTTCTTGCTTTTTGGATGGCATCCCAAATCAACGTGGCATGTTCCAAGCATCCAGGCATTCCTGGTATGCCTCCCTTTTGGACTGACATATCCAGATACTTGTTTTCAGTCAGGTATTTTGTCAATCTTGCTGCCATAACAGAGAAGACGATTTTCCCCTCGACGTTCAGAAGTGATATTGGCCTGAACTGATTGATGCTGCTGGAGTTCTGCTCCTTCGGAATGTACACTCCTTCAGCTCTCATCCATTGGTCGCTGATCTTCTGGTTCCTCCATGCTGATCGAATCATCTTGTGGAGCCACTCGAGCACTTTTGGGCATTTCTTGTAGAGCAGGTATGGTATTCCGTTTGGTCCAGGTGCTGACTTGGCTCTGGCTTTCTTTACTACGTTCTTCACTTCATCCAGTGTTGGTGGTTTGTTATTGAATTTTCCTTCTGGCGCTGCAGGCCAAACCAGATTCTGGATTTCAAGTGGTGCCTCGCGCTGAGAATCGGAATATGTTTCCCTGAGATGCTGCTCTAGGGTTTCCTTGCCCACTGTGAGAGTCCCTGATTTAGGTTGTTCAAACAGCTTTCTTGCAAAGTCAAAGGGATCTTTGAAGAAACGATCTTGAGTCTTCTTCTTTTTGCTCTTTCTTCGCCTTGCTGATTCCACTTTGCTGAGAGCATTGTGTTTGGCCTTCAGATCTGTCCAGAGTTCCAGGAGCCCTTGCTTCTCTAATTCTGAGGCAGTTTTCATTCGCTTTTTAAGCTTCCTTTTCTCACTCCGGATGCTCTCCATCTGTTGCTGTCTTCTGGATTTCTGGGGAGGCGTTTTTGTCTTTGGCTGCTTCACTCCATAAGTGTCCCTGCAGATAGAGTATATGATGTCTCCGTATATGTCAAGTTTGTGTTCCAGCGTACTGTTCCCTATTAGCGCATTCAGCTTAAGGACAAGTTCCTCATCTAATTTCTCCCATTGTTCTTTTGCACCGGCAGGCGGCAAATTGAGTTTTCCACGTTTGGCGTTAAGAGCTTGTGCAAAATCCGCATCAGAACCGTCAGCGTGGATGTCCTTGGCACTATGGTTTAAATCCTGGCCTTGGTCATCCAACGTCTCACCTGCTATCGCAGTGCGCTGCTGCTGGTTCGTATGTGTCTTCAAACAGCCCATTTTTGTCCTGTGGATCTTCATGCCGCGTTTGGTGGTGAATCTCCTTCCACACGCACACGGAAATTCCATCTGGTCATTAATCATGATCCGTTGTGCGTTTCCAGTCGTGATGGAGTCAGTGCCGATGGATTCATCATTCTCTCCCCCTTTCGGTGAATCCTGGGAGCATCTTTCATTTAAAGAACTCGTGGCATGTTATCAAAGGCAAGGTGGGAAGCCAACCCACAAAGCCCGCAGATCTAGTCTTTCCCGGTGTCCTTCGGTCTTTCCCGAATGTCCTCCGAACTATTCCCGGAAGTCAATGGATTGACCATGTGCAGGTAGAAAGAAACTCTAGGGAGAGCTAGACAACAGAAGGTCTACAGAGAAGTAACCCCCTTTAGACAAGTGTTTCGGCCCTGAATTCCTTACACTCTCGGGGGGCCGGGCCACATCCAGGTCATGACTCCTGGATGCCCTTCTGCTGTTGTCTATTTCTACTTTTAATTTTTCCCACGCCCGGGAGCGAACCTGGGCGATTCTGCGCTTCAGAACTGCGGTACGCGGTTTTACCAATGTGCTAACGGGGCACACATCATCTGTAGGGAATTTAATCCTTATGAAGTTCACTTTTGGTAATACTGTGTTATGACAGCTTAATGATAAATGTCTGATAACAACAATAAACAAAATCACAACCCATCCTTAGCTGGGTAATACTGTGTTATGACAGCTTAATGATAAATGTCTGATAACAACAATAAACAAAATAACAACCCATCCTTAGCTGGGTAATACTGTGTTATGACAGCTTAATGATAAATGTCTGATAACAACAATAAACAAAATAACAACCCATCCTTAGCTGGGTAGTACTGTGTTATGACAGCTTAATGATAAATGTCTGATAACAACAATAAACAAAATAACAACCCATCCTTAGCTGGGTAATACTGTGTTATGACAGCTTAATGATAAATGTCTGATAACAACAATAAACAAAATAACAACCCATCCTTAGCTGGGTAATACTGTGTTATGACAGCTTAATGATAAATGTCTGATAACAACAATAAACAAAATAACAACCCATCCTTAGCTGGGTAATAATGTGTTATGACAGCTTAATGATAATTGTCTGATAACAACAATAAACAAAATAACAACCCATCCTTAGCTGGGTAATAGTGTGTTATGACAGCTTAATGATAAATGTCTAATAACAACAATAAACAAAATAACAACCCATCCTTAGCTGGTAATACTGTGTTATGACAGCTTAATGATAATTGTCTGATAACAACAATAAACAAAATAACAACCCATCCTTAGCTGGGTAATACTGTGTTATGACAGCTTAATGATAAATGTCTGATAACAACAATAAACAAAATAACAACCCATCCTTAGCTGGGTAATACTGCTCCTATGTATGTTTCAGTTTTACTTTCAACTTCTCAAGCTCGAAATGAGTTCTACGTGCTCTAATGAAAACGCCATGTGATGGAGAAGATCTGAAATGATTATGGCTTACGTCTTACATCTGCACGTCTTGAGATCCGACCCAGGACATAGGCTTTACATCTTATCTTTGAATCAGTCTGTCATTGGAAAGATCTGGGCTGCGTCGTAGTGAAATGTACAAATCAAACCGTAATGTTAAATGTAATAGAAAGGGTCGAAACCACAGCCAGTCCTCCTGAAGAAACTGATCTCACCTATGTCATATGCAATCACATTACATAAATTGATAGTAATCCCAAGAAATGATGAGGTTACCCCCCTTGTCAGCAGTCTCATACCACGTGATTGCTGAAGCTTCATTCTTTTGTGTATATGGAGCACATGGAAAACACATACTGCCTCTGCTGAAAAGGTGAGTTTTGGAGGTCAAGGAACAACAATCCAGTGTTAAGACAAGGGAATCTGAAAGTATAGAGACGACAGTGTAGGAATGTGACGGATGTGCTTTTATTATTTTCACAATGCTGTGTAAGGTGTTTTGGTCATTTTGCTTTTGTGGATTGGAGCACCAAGTGTTGTTTTCAGTTATCTTTGTTCTCATTGGCTGAAATGAGAAATGTTTTGGGATTGGCGTGGAGTGCGTGTTGAAAAATCTGTGAACTCAAATTCAGTTCTACAGAGATTGCAAGGTGAGCAGTCGCGTAAACTTGCTGCCTGAAGAGAAGTAAAAAGTCTGGTTTTGTAGTAAGCTGCTAATGTGTAAAAGTTTCTTTTTTCCAGCATTAATTTACCTTCGAATTTGTAGAGTGTTAGCATGAGAAATTTACTTGCCAAAAATTGAGACTTGTGAAGATTATGAAGGAGCTAGTTGAATTGGCCTATTGTGAAACAAGTCATAGGAAAGTTAGGATTCATGGATGAATGATAGATAAGGGAAACAATTTGTTGTAAAAAAATTGTGGTGAAGAAACGTAGCTGTGTAAAAATGAAGTGAATTAAGTATCTTGGTAGTCAAGAGTTGTACTGAGTTGTAGTTCTTGATTTAATGTTTTATGAATTACTGTTTTGCGGTTTTGATCCTCGAACGATGTTGAGTCAGAGTGAATTTTTATGGACAATTTTATGTATTGAGAGTTTGGACTTTTGAAACATGAATGGCTAATTTAGTGTTAAATTCTTTATTGTAAGATATGAAGATATGAAGTTTAGTCAGTGGTCATCTTTTGAAAATTGATAGTCAGTGTAGGTATTTGCTGTATGGCACTGTGAATGTAATTTGCCTGTGAGCTTTTAAAAGGCAATCAGTAATATTTTTGGATAAATGTCCGTAAACGATATATTTGGATATGGTGCGACCATTGACCCCATACGTTTTATAAGCAGTTTTGTAGATGGAAGTACTTAGCAAATTATTTCCTATCTACAGCTTCTGACATGGTGAGCTAGTTCACAAGGGAGCCACATCCGTACATGAATATGATTTGAGGAGTGGATGCCTGGTCCTAAGCTGTTAGGACTCTGCTGCATACGTGGGCATTTCCGATTAATGCCGCCTCTGTGATTTGTCCCACTTCCCTGGGATTTTGCGGTAACAAGAATACGTTTATGTACAGTGATGAACTAAATGCTGAGCAATGATCTCAATGCCGTACAATTTGAACTGTGACAACTGTCCAGGAAGTGTTGGTGCTGTGAAAGATTTCTTGTGAAAGGACTGTTTGTGAAGGAAACATAATTGAACCGACTTAATTAACACTTTGGCATCGTCAGTTGACTATTTGACCTACTTCCCTGCAGACGTGCCAGCTGCCACTGACTACTTTCCTTGGAAACGTGCATTTTAGGCCACTTTGGATTAATTTTCACAGGCGCCCCAAATGACTAACATCAACATGTAGGGTGTGGTTAGAAAAGTAATTTAATCTTCTTTTAGGATATCTACAGTATAAGGTTTGTTCAGACATGCTTTGAGATTATTTGTGCAATGAAATATCATGGTTGAGGAGCAGATGTAAACAAAACAGAAAAAAGAGACACCAATTCTTCATGACTTGTATCATCTGATCAGAAGCTCAGAAAAGTACACACACACACACAAAAATTCCACAATCCTGAGTGAACAGCGACATCGCGCATTTGCAGGATGCTCCATTTTACCTTTGTTTCAGTGAAGCACGCGGTTTGGGTGACGTTCTCACGCCCGAAAAATTCTTCAAATAGTTTTTTTACTCGGGAAATCACTCTCACAGTATTTAGAAATGGTTACTTGATATTATAATAGAGTTTTTTTTTCCCTCAGACCGTAACTGGCTTCACGTAGGAATTTTCTAATGGAAGACGCTAGAATCCTAGCGTTACGTTGTCAGCGGCGAGCTTGCTGAACGCTATACCCCTAGCGTTCCGGCATTTGTGGTTCTCCACGAGAATGCTAGCGGGCTAGCGTTACGATGTGAAAACGTTTTTAACGAATATCTGCCTTCTACTGAACAGTGGAAGTTGAACATTTATCTCTATGTTCGTATGTGGTTGTTGATCGTGGCTGGATAAAGATGTACAGAGGGGGGGGGGGGGGGGTTGCAAAATTGTGAGATACCCCATTAAAACACTTGTATCTCAAAAACTATTTTAATGAAATGTATTGAACTTTTGTATGCTTGTTAATGAATAAATATTGTCTCTCATATGTAATTTTCAAGTCATTTCATGTTTTTAGTCTTAGTTAAATTCATATGAAACTTAACAACACAAAAAGTGATGTTTATCATTTACTTACAACAAAAAAATGTTTATAATTTACTCATATTCACAATTATAGAGGCACACTGTCACAGATAAAGAATGTAAGTAACTGGCATTGTCTTGCAGTTTATACAGGTTCGTGAAGAGATCTAGCAGTTGATCATTCTTCTCAAGAAACAAAATACACCAGTCCATGTTAAACGAAAATGATCCTTTATTTGAAGAACAGGAACTGAATAAAAACTTCACACATCCAATGCACCACTCCTAGTTTGCAGAATTATTCTTCTTCAGCCCTCAGATCTACACGCAGCAACTCCACAAATCTACAGCAACTTATCTATCTCTGACAGCAGACTTATACTTAACTCTTCCGATCACTCTCTCTCTCTCAACCCATAGTCACACTTTATTTATAACATCATGGAAAGTTCCCGCATATTCTCAGCTTTTCCCTAGATTTTCAGCCAATCATAGTCACATTCTCGAACCTTCCCTTTCTACAATATTTTGTAGTTCTAGCCAACACATTGTACAGATTAAATTTGTTTACGATTTTCCGGAACATTCTAGAAAGGTCTAAGGTATTCTACATTTTCTTGTTATTTTTAGATTGCTCCAAAGATTGTACAATTTCCATACACGAAATCAAACTTAAACATATATTTTCAGTTTTTGACAGAAAACCAAAACAATATTTTCCATTCATTATCGAGTGAATCACAAATCTTCAAGAGCCAACAGTGGAGAATAGCTTGAATTGACAGACACACTTCTCTTATCGACATTCGCACTTCACATTGTTTTTCTTTTTTCAATGTAACACCACCAAAATCACAATGCACACAAGTGAACAACAAAGGAGATATTACAAAATGGGTTATGATTACTTTGAAACCCTTGAGTGCCGAGTTTTTTGACAACCAGTGTTTTCCATGTGCCAGGGAAAAAAAAGCTGCATCGCTACCATGTACATTAAAACAACTGTTCCCTCCATATTTATGGGAATTTATGCATGAAATTACACAAAATGGTTCATTAGGCATGGCTAATATATTTTCAGATGATTTATGTAGTAATTTTTTGAAATTACTACGTTTTTGTAATATTTTGTGGAATTCCCGTAAAAAACTCATAACCACATGCGATGGCAACCAGAAAAACAAAGGGAAAAAAATAGAAGATATGACCCACCTGAGAATTCGAGAAGCATCAATATGAACACGCCCACTTGATGTTGGTAGTTGATTTTCCACCTCAATTTCATCAATTTTCGGTCTTTGCTAGGACTGTTTATCGAGTGAAGTGCCGATTGACGAAGATACTCTCACGATTCAGAGGCCGTTCCTTCTGTTTGGGGCTCAAAATCACTGTCTTTATCGAGAAAGATTTCATCCAATACTTGTTGCACTGTGCAGCGAGGTTGTTTAATCATCTTGACGTCAAACAACAACAACAACAACAACAACAAAATGCGTACAATTGCTTCAAAATGATTTGGTGGAATCTTCGAAGTGAACAGAAGGGAAAAGTGACAGAGTAATGTCCCTTTCTTAATGAATGTTCATACAAATGAAACCGAAAGTGAGTGGGAGCTGAGAGGTGATCAGTCGCACCCAACAATTTGTCAGGCGCGGGGCGGGATGAGTTAAAGACTTGTGCCAAGAGAGTGGCCTGTTTGGAATAGTCAATCAGTGTAACCCGGCAGAGCTGCACGATGATCAGAAGGCGTCTGTGCCAACATGTGTCTTCTAGTAATGACCAAGGCTGAGATCACCTGAGCCTTCAGCCAGTGTGCAATGACGTCAGGACTGAGTTTTTGGCCATGAAGAGCACAGTGCTGAAGGTCAGATGACCAACCCTTTTGCCCCTAGTATCACTGACCTCATCAAACTCGTATACAATCACTTCAAAGAAATCGGAACTATCTAGGTAGGACCTCAGGACCTGGCCAGCCCACGGGATTAAGTGCAGGCTTAACACTTCCTGTCTGACGAGCCGCAGCGAAAGGCTTGGCTGACTTTCAAAATGGCCGGCGAGCCGCTCACTGCAGCTCGGCACGGTTAGTTATTTTGCGCTTGCGTTTCTTCGCCATTTAACGAAATACAACAGCATGACGACAGATAACGACAGTCAGATACTCCCTTTTTCTTTTCAGCCAGTTTGCTTTGTCATTCCATGTGTTTTCTTTGTGTGTGCGCCTCGTTTGTTGATATGTTTTCACTTTCGTAAGTGGAGTTGCAATGGCGTCAGGCAGTTGGCGTCCTGTTAGGCTCACTGTTGCTCAGGCTGTCGCACTTTTTCAGAATTTTTTGACAAAAGTGATGATGAAATAGCTGCCAGTGACAGTGATGATAGCTTTGTTGAGAGTGCATCAAGTGCCGAGTCAAAAGAAGCGAGTGTTGACAATCGTGAAGGGCCTTCTTGTTCTGCAAAGAGACCACGCCTCTCATGTTCTGTTTCTTTTACATCAATTACAGACACATTGGGGCAGAAACAAGGCAGATCAGCTGATTCTCCTGGTGACAGTGGTGATGTGGGTTGTAGGGGGGGGGGGGTGACAAGGATAGAGGCAGGCCTGCTCAAAGTAGGCCTAACACCAGTGCAAGCCCACGATGGACAGTGGTGTAATAATAGTAGTTTTGTGTTAAATTGCGTGACATGATAATGATCAGTGTTATGTAACTTCATATTATATAAAAAATGAACTTTTTTTAGGTGCTGTGTTCATTTAATGGGTGTTGAGGAACATTTTTTCTTCTTTGACTTTGGAGCTATATTGATTACCTGGTCAGCTGGAGATTATTTAGTACTGACTGAATGCATGAACAATTATCTGCATCAGATAGTATGCATGCAAACCTCACAGGTCAATTTTTATATTATGAACATTATCATACTTTTATTACATGTGTGTTGTTTAGAATTGAATTCTGCACAACCCAATAACAACCTTTTTGTCTTATGTTGAATACAATCATATCTACAAGTGTTTTACTGATCTTAACCCCTGTTCCAAAATAGGTCGCAGGTGAACCCTGCGTCCAGTCTGAAAACCCTTAACGTACAGGAAGAGTTAAGACTTGTGCCGTGATCATTCTGGATCTTCTCCATGATATGGCACCTGGGACGTTAGTGCATATGGAATTCATTCTGAGCGCGGAGACATCATCTTGGGAAAGTGAAACTGAAACTGAATCCAGTAAGATTATCAGTAGTATGAGCCAGGTTTTGTTAATGAAGGTATAATTTTAAGTGCCTGAGGAATTCTGATTTTCCAATATGCAGTATTCTTGTAGTAGCCTCAGATGCAAGATTGAAGACACGTTCATTTCTCTTTATACCAGTATGTTTGTGGCGACATACCCATGTAAGTTGTGTGGACTGATACTGCTATTTGTTTTGTGCCAGACTGGGGTTATTACTCATTTTGAACTTTTTGGACTAGGTTCATCGTGCCAGTCAGGATGATGGCTTGGCTTGAATTTATTTCATTATGTGGTCAAGTTAACCATTTTATAGCATGTGCCATTGCCTCACTGTTCATGACCTACCATAGCCCCTGCTGTTTGCTATGTTTGTGTGTGTGTGTCTATTTGTTTGTATGTATGACTGTGTGTGTGCGTGTGTGTGTGTGTGTGTGTGTGTTTTGTTTGTTTGTTTGATTGTTTTTTTGTTTTTGTTTGTATGTGTATATATATATATATATATATATGTGTGTGTGTGTGTGTGTGTGTGTGTGTGTGTGTGTGTGTGTGTGTGTGTGTGTGTGTGTGTGTGTGACACGTCTTGTGCATTTATTCTTTGTTGTCCTTTGTATATGTTCAAGGAAGGTCAGTTGGCCAAACATTTTCGCCTGTCTTATTTTGTTACATTGAATTCGTGTTCTAGTTCTATTCTCCTGTTTTCCATTGTGAGGCTAGAGTTGTGCTACTCTATTAACTTTTTTTTCATGTATGGTGCTTCTATTTTGTTTAATAGTGAAGCCCTATTAATTTCTGTCGTGTGTGATTGAAAATTCTGTATAAAATAACATTTTTCGGGTTGCATCTTATTTGCTCAATGAGTAGTTTGATTTCTATATCAGTTTTACACTTGCCACTTGCGATTGTATCTCCTTAGATTTGTTAATATGATAATGTGCATAAGCCTTTGAACTTACTTACGTACTTACTTACTCACTTACATACCTATTCATGATTAAGAAAATAATTATGTCTTTACCTAGTTGATAGACAGCTGAACAGTTGGGCATTGACTGCGGGGGGGGGGGGGGGGGGTCTGTCATGTGAGATGAGTTTAATTATTTATTTATTTACTTTATGATTATGTTCTTTTTTTGAAGGCAAGATACACAGATGCACATGCCATCTACATGTAGCCAAGATTATTCCAGTGGTAGGGTGATAAAATACCAGTATAAAAATACACCAGGTAAAACGTATCTAGGTAGGGCCTCAGGACCTGGCCAGCTCATGGGTTAATGTGCAGGCTTAAGGCTTGTACCACGATCACCATACATGACACCTGTGACGTTAGTGCATATGAAATTCGTTCTGAGCGTGGGGATGACATTTTGAGAAACTGAAACTGAACTAGTTTGGTCGTTTTCTTTCTTCTTTTGCCCTTGTGAGTTCTGTCAGTTGACTTTTGTGCTGAATAAAAAATCTACCTGTGTCATAATTGTGTTTTTATGTTGGAGTCTACTGTGGTTTTTCTGTTTTGACCGTCTCGTGATGTGGCTTTTCTGGGTTTTCCAATACTCTGAAATATATACTTACATGTTCTATTCTGTGTCTAGACTGACGCGAAGGAAAATGTACTGCATAATCTCCATGGGTTGTCTTGTAGTTCTAAGAATCAGTGTCGTTACTTCAGTTTATATTCTATCTAGTTTCAACTACACTGAGTATTATAGCTTGGTATAACTGGAAAGGATTATGTTGTTCTCTGCCTTTTGTTGCCATTGCTTTCACAATTGAAAACACCTTCCTCGCTTGAGTGTATTGTTCTCCATGTGGTTTCATCCAAACCGATTCCAAATTACTGTAGGATGTCTGTTCCTTTGATACCAATTCCTTGAAAAATAACTGGTGAAATGATTTTACTGTTTGCTTTGTTTTTAAGAGTAGAGAATAGCACCTGTAATTTAGTAGGGTTGACTGTGGGTCCATTTTCTTGGTACCACTGATCTGCTTTCTTAAAGATCACTTGAGTGCCATGGACGTATATATATATATATGTCAGCAAATGTGTATCTCACTTGCTGAGGACAAATATGTACGGTCACGTCACATCAAGAATTTTCCTCCTCCATTTTTAAGCTGGGGAATCCCAATTCGTACAAATCAGAAAGAGCTGTCCATCTACCGGAATTATGCATGAGGTCAGCAGATAATCACCCTTTGCCATAGTCATTGCACTGCAGCGTTTGTGACTACCCCCATAGCTCAGATCTTTTGACTTTCCTTCCAAAATGGCTGATGATGAATCTTCGGCTGGGCCAAGTGCTGTGAGAAAGAGAGCTTGCTGTCAAAATGTAATTTCATCAAAACAGACGTTGAGAGAAGCATTACATGAACTCTTACTGACCCACACTTCAGACTGGGTAACTACTAGTCCACGGGTTTGGGTCATACAGGGGAAGAGTGACAGGGGTTTGGTGGAGGTATTGTTTACATCTTAACTATTGGCAATGTGCCAGCATATCTACAATGTAGTCAGTGAAGCTCAAACACGACAGTCCATTGCAACAGGTGGTTATGAACATCATTGCTGAGTCTTCTGTTTTCCGTCAGTGTTTCTGTCTATTGGGAGGAAATGAAAAGAAAGCAGTTGGTGTGACAGTGAGAGAATGAGTGAGTGAGTGAGTGAGTGTGTGTGTGTGTGCGTGCGTGCGTGCGTGCGTGCGTGCGTGTGTGTGTGTGTGTGTGTGTGTGTGTGTGTGTGTGTGCGTGTATTTGAGTGTGCACAATGAATGCAGATAGGTTTTGGAGACACATCTCCATTACTTACATGTAAATATATGTATATATATATATATATATATATATATATATATATATATATAATATACATATATATATATATATGTTTTCTTGAATAATGTGTTTTTTCTATGTTACTGATCCTTATAACAAATTGTGTGAAATTTATATATGTCAGTTCTATGGCCACTTATTTATTTATTAACCTAAATATCAAATACAGTTTAAACTGTTATAAATGGATAGTCTGTTCGTTTGTCTTTCAGACGAATAGGTTATGATTACTGTCATGCAAATATTTGCAGGATAGATGTTTGTTTGTTAATTATTACTCTACCCATGCAAAAACCACTTGGCAGATGGTACACACTAGCAAAACAATCTACTCACCCTGTCAGGTGAAGATGTCAGTTGACATTCTTCGTTGTTCTTATGAAGTCGAGCAAAATGTTACTTATTTTCATAAAGCTTACCTAGGGGACTACACTGGATTGTTCCAGGCTATTGAAGCATTAGACCATTTAATAATAATAATAATAATAATAATTACAATATTTATATAGCGCAAAATCTTGATTAAAATCAAATCTAAGCGCTGAAACACACACACACGCACGCACGCACACACACGCACGCACGCGCGCACGCACACACACGCACCCACGCCACACACACACACACACACACACACACACACACACACACACACACACACACACACACACACACACACGGCTATAAATGGGGAGAAAGAATAAAAACAATGGAAAATTATAGAGAGCATATTATATACAATTATATATTGCAATGTGATTCCCCTCTGAGTGGAGACAGGCTGCAGAGGGGATTGAGTGAGGTCAGGATTTTATGCAGAGGAGAAAAGATGAGTTTTGAGAGCGGACTTGAAGGAGACAAAAGTAGGTTGCTGACGGACTGAGAGAGGAAGTTTGTTCCAGGAGAGCGGACCAGAAACAGAGAAGGCTCGTGGACCATAGGTATTGAGCTTAGTGCGTGGAAAGCGAAAAGTCAGAGGATCGGAGGCAGAGCGGAGGGTACGTGAGGGAACATAGATCTCAAGTAGGCTTGACAGGTAATCGGGGGCTGCGTTATTAAGGCTTTTGTAGCACATGGTGTCTAGTTTGTACTGTATGCGCTTTGATACAGGGAGCCAGTGAAGTTGTGCCAGGAGAGGAGATATGTGGTCAGCTTTTTTCTTTTTGAGTACAAGGCGTGCAGCATTGTTTTGAATGCGCTGTAGGATGTGAGTGGTGGATGCAGGAAGACCGGACTTGGAAACATACACGTGAACAGAAAGAAGCTGACATTACAGCATTGAAATATCAAACACGAAGTTCTTCTTCTTCTATCATTTGCCCTCCACACTGTCACGCTATATCTGGCGATTAATGTGTTTTTGCTCAGTTACTGTTGGCTGCTCGGAGTCTGGTGGTCAGAAGACTTCTTATAAGGAATGCCTCTTGTTTGTTCACTTGATAAAGACAACATTGCTGCAATGTATGCTCAGCAGCTAATCCAACTGACCACAGATGCAGACTTGTGAAGGTGTAAGTTGGAACTTGCTGTTCAGTGGACGTTGAGCTATTTGTGGCTGGTATATACTTTCATCAGGACCACTTCATGTTCTTTAGAGGGAAGATGATAGTCATCTCTTTCTGTCCATGGCCTAAGAAGTGGTCTGATGTTTGCTGACGGTATTATCTAGTTGACATCAGAAATGAAGTTGATATGGACGGAAGCAGATGAATGATCCATCAAAACTAATCAACAGAAGTGTCAGACATCAGTGGTTTTGCTCTTGTTTTAAATGTTCAGAACGCAGACATTTTACACAATCAACCAGATAAATGCTGGTTGATTTTGCACAATGGTACAACCAGTCACAGAGGCTTCCTATCCCTTCCCTGTGTTGAGACAAAACTAGTTTACACTTTACATTTTGAAATGTGTTTGCTACATAAAGTTTATTCGTTACGTTTTAAAGTGTTTTTGCTATATAAAGTTTCTACTTCATGTTATAAAACGCTTTTCCTATATAAGGTTTGTGCTTTACGTTGCATAATGCTGTTGCTATATAAAGTTTGTATTTTACTTTTTTAAAGTGTTTTTGCTATATGAAGTATACATTTCACGTTTTAAAATGTTTTGTCCTATGTCATCATCATCAATTGCCTTGCAACATGGCATTGACGATGATGGCCTTCCATCTGTTTCGATTCCTTGTTGCCTCAAGAACCTCTTCCACCCTCTTTGTCTTCAGCCACTCTGCAAGTCCGTCCAATATCTTCTCCCTGGGTTTAACTGGTGCTCTCTTTCCCATCAGCTTTCCTGTTGTGACCAGGTGCTCCAATTCCCCTTCCCTCATAAAATGGCCTATACATGTTGCCTGTCTTTTCCTAATCTTCCTTATGAATGATCTTATTGTGTCTGCTTCCATTTAGACTATCTCGTTTGTTTTCTTTGCTGCCCATGGAACTGTCAACATTCTTCTTAGAAACCACATCTCGGCTGCCTCAATCATGTTCTGGCTTTGCTTGTTGACTGTCCATGCCTCACAACCGTACAACATCATCGGTTCTGTATAATATCCAAGAACTCTCTTCCTGTTGTTAATTGATAGGCATTTGTTGGTAAGAATGCTTTTCATCTTCTTGAATGCTGTTTTGGCTTGGCCGATTCTGCCGGCTATTTCTGATGCGCATCTGCTGTCTGATGAAATGATCGTCCCCAGATATTTAAGCTTATCAACATGTCTCAAGTTTGTGCCGTTTCCTGTTATTTTGCATGAGGGGATTTCATGTTTTTTACTGATCATCATGACTTCAGTCTTCCTGCTGATTAGTTCCAACCCCTTACCTTTGCTTTCTATTTCTAGTATATTCACAATGTTTTGTAGGTCCCTTTCATTTTCTGCAATTAGCACGGTGTCATCTGCGTATCGATTGTTGTTTATCATTTTCCCTCCAACCTTTAATCCAGGGTCTTCTTCTTGGTTTCTCATGAATTTTTTGCTGTAAAGTGAAAAGAGATCTGGTGACAAAACACAACCTTGTCTGTCTCCTCTTTTGATATTTTTGAAAGAGCTGATATCGTTTTTTATTCTCATTCCAGCTGTTTGTTCCCAATACACATTTCTGATTATTTGTAGATATTTTCCATCAATATTGAGTCTTTCTAGTTGGAACAAAGTATGATATATAGCCTTATTCATCTCGATTGATCTCTCTATGATAGTTCTTAGGATGTATATGGCATTAATAGCTCCTTTCACAAATCCACACTGTTTATCTGTTATTTCTCTTTAGATTCTATTCCTTGTCCTCGTCATGATTATTTTTAATAGGAATTTTGTTACATGACTCATCAAATTGATTGTGCGATCACGTTCGCATTCTATAGCCCCTGTCTTCTTTGGAAATGCAATGACATATCTTTTGAGATTTTTCCTTTGTCATAAATTTCATTTAGGACTCTTACCTTTTCAATAACAATTTCTCCAGGGCTTCAATCACCTCTGTATAATGTTGTCTGGTCTTGGGGATTTTCCTGGTTTCATCTTTTTCAGTGCTGCTCTAACTCCATCTTTCATTATGGGTGGTCCTTCAACGTTCTTTCTTATAATGTATTCTTCGTTTCTGTCATCTTCAAAAAGGTCTTTAATGTACTCTCCCCATTTGTCTAATATTTTGTCTTTTTCCATGATAAGTGTACCATCTTTCGATTTTAAGCAACCAGTTGATGTGCATGTATTTTTACCTGTGGACAAGTTCTTCAATTCGTTTGTACATACCCGGAGGATCCGTTCTATGTGGGTCTTCTATTTCTTTGCATTTTGTTTTCAGCCAAGCTTCCCTAGCTTCATTGTACCTATTCCTGATTTCTTTGTTTATCTTCCTGTATATCTCCTTGTTTCTCTTTGCCTTCCTCCGTTTCTCCATCAAGCTTAGAATTTCTTTTGTCATCCAGTTCTTTTTTGCTTTTCTGTCTACTTTAGGGATTTCTTCAGCAGCTTAATTTATGGAGTTTCTCAACTTTGTCCATTGTTCCTCACTGTCACCAACGCCTTCCAGAGCACTGAATTTGTTTTGAAGATGTACGTTGAAT
>JAPXFY010000021.1:160039-177539 GCA_030674185.1 Monoplex corrugatus
AAGAAACGACACACCAGTCTTCTGGTTTAAGTGCTTAGCACAACAAAGGAAGGTTGTAGGTTCGAATCGATATCAGTCCTGTCTAAAACCCAAACAGCACTACCCATGATCTGAGTGTGCGTAATGAGCTTATTGGGACGATGGTACCACACAGTACAGTCTCATCCACTTGAAGGATAACATGCGTCATTGAGGGTGCTGCTCAAATCTCCTGACCAACACTGTGGATGTCTGTATCTCTCGGGCCTGATTGACGCTGGGTATATTATGATAGTAAGCGTAAAGTACAGCCTTGTCCATGTCACGTAGTCTCAAATGTCCGATGGAGCTTTCTAGCATCAAGCTTGTCTTCCTCATAGTCATTATCACCGCATTGTAAAAACTGACCCGGCTTCTGTGGCCATGAGGTGGCGTACAGAATGGGACAAAAAAAAAACAACAACAAAGAAACAAACAAACATAAAAGGCGAGCACAGATCAAACAGCTTGAGTGTGATGATTAAAAAAAAAAAGACACGAGTCATTGTCACCACGTTGTAAAAACTGACCGGCTTCTGTGGCCATTAAGGTGGAGTAGAAAATGTCAGGAAAATAAGAAACACACACAAAAACAAAACAAAAACAAAACAAATACAAAAATAAATGAAAGTCTGAATCTACACATGTGATGATTAAAGAAAAGAAAATCCGACACGGGTCATTGCTGACACAATACTGCTAACAGTAGAGCTGCTATTGACATTACTGTTACAGCCCCACCCCGGCGGGGATGCTGGGGGCTCTTTCATTATAAATGGTATCCCCACTTTCTGTAAATTCTGTGCCAGAATTTTCCTCTTTTCTATGACTGTCTTTGTTTCTGCCTTCTTCCTTTGCTTTCTGTCATTTCTTCCTATCAATTTCTACCTTTCTCGTCCATTCACCTGTGTTCGATAAAATCTTACGTACTTTCTCTTAGAATTGGTAACTGGATACCTATATTAAGTGCATTTTTGGCTCTACGGAAATAAGATTTGCGGAAGCAGTTTTAGATAATTTAGGCCTATTTTACGTATGTTTTATTGTTCTTAGTTATGTTTGTTTTTTTAAAATCCCCGAAACGATAAATTGGACGACGTGGTCAACGCCAGGGGCATCTTCCTTAGATTATGTGTGCAAATGCATTGATATGTGTACTTAATTTTCTTTTCTTTTCTTTTTAGTTTTTACTGTTGAAGTACATGTATTGTATGAAGCATGTTTTGAAACGGTTATAGCCTTAATATGGCTCTACGCAGTCGGCTGGGCTTTAAACAAAAATGACAATGAAAGTACTGCTAGAGCCTCCTACAGCCTCCTCTACCATCATCACCACAACTACTAGCAGCACCATTTACCATTATTGGTGAAAGGCGCGGCAGTCTGTGATAAGACGTCAGATGTGTAATTGGAAGATCCAGGGTTCCACCCTCCCATACAAGTTTCACATAGTGAGTAAAGGGTGAAAACTCTTCTATCTCCTTGGTCGTCGTCATCATCATCATCATCATCATCATCATAAGCCCTGCGACATGGCGTTAGCGATCATGGCCCTCCATACGAATCTATCTTTTGTTGCCGCAAGTACTATCTCCCACCCTGTCTGTCTTCATCCACTCCGCAAGTCCGTCCAATATTGGTTGTTGTCATTATATGCAAATCTGTTAATGCCTAGGCCACCTTCGCACACAGAACATCAAATGTCACCCCCCCCCCCCCACGAAATCAGTCTTAACTAGCATTTTGGGCATTTTGAGATATACATATCCTGGGAAGTGTACATTCTGCTGATTATTTTGGTACTTGAATAAAGCTTGCACTCAAATAAATGTAGAAGTTATGTATGTTTAAAGTCATTAAGTTGTATGATGGCCATTTTGAGAAAACGGCCTCTAACGTTTTTGTGTGCTCTCCTACTCATTTTCCTTAAATTTCTTTATTTGGTGGCTTTGACCCGGTTTGTTTCTAATTTCACCTGTCATTATCTGAAAGGTGCACCAAAGAGCTTTCCGTCAGTGTATTACATGTGCGGGTACTGTGCAGGTTACGGTTTATAATAAGAGACAAAAATAGATACTTTTGGTAGGAAATTGCGTTCTTTCTGCTGCGATTAGTGCTTTAAAATATCATTTTATATTGATTAATAATATTTTTTCAAGAAAAAAATTTCTGTGGGGGATAGATTATGGTCTGCAGAAATCAATTTTGAGAAAAAGTTAAAACACCCCGGATAGACCCTCAATCACCTTTTCAGCTCCAGTTTTGTCGACTGATGCGGTTAAGACTGATTTCGTGGGGGAGCACAATTGCACGTTAAGATCTTGTAGTATGCGTGAGTCCGGTGGCTTGTGGAAACTTAAAAACTCCCGCACACACGCTCACTGAAGACCAAGTATGCAGACTGTGCAGCAACAGACTGCCTGCACACTGTGGACAAAAGCACGTGCATACATGTAGCTGAATAAAATCGGAACGCTTTAACACAGGGAAATTATCACAATGGCTTGACGATATCGTTATTTGTTGTTGCAGTGGCAGTGATGTGTAGATGTTTTCATCTGTTGTTGTTTCTGTTGTTGTGATGGTGATGATTTGTAGTTATTCTTGTTAAAACGATTATGTGGAGGATGTTGGTGTTGAAATATGGTGTTAGTGAATGTGATTGATCTTGTAACTGAATTAGTTTCGGAGTTTTAAATCTTAATCAAAGTGACTGCCAGCGTTGAAGCAAACAGGAACCGGAAACACACAAAAGTGGAATCGGAACGCATTTTCAAGACAACGAAACAGGCGCAAATTTTCGCCAATCAAGCGTATTCAAAAGACAAGAAAAAAAGATAAATAGATAAAGAAATGAAAGAAACAAAAAATAAAATAAAAGAAATAAAAAATGAAATAAAATGAAATAACATAAAATAAACAAGATAAAATAAAATGAAATAAAATAAAATATAATAAACGCTCAAACCTGAATGAAAAAAGTAGACAACTTCTCTAAAGTGGTGTTATGCAGGAGAAAATGACAGAAGATTTCTTGCTGAATGCCACGTCAGAAAAGTCGTCTACACTTTATTCTCCATTATGTTTTGCTCACTCATTCTTTCCTGTGTTTTGTATAAGCTTGACAAAGGCCAGATGGCCACAAATTTGCGCCTGTCTTGTTTTGTTATATCACATACATCTTCTGATTCTATGTTTATGTATTTCGGGTTCTTAAGAGTGTCCAGTTTAATCAAGAGGGATTCGTCGCAATCGGACTAATTTCATTTATGCAATCCACCTCATCTACCATCTGTTATCTAGAAGACTCCTTGAGCCTACGCAACATCCTATGCGCTGTCTTAACACCCCCCAACCCACTCCCCTTGGTGTGTATACACGTACAGAATATCAAAATACTTACGTTAAAGATCCTATGAGCTATATCAGTGGCTGGCTTATGGAAACAGTAAAACACCCAGCATGTTCGCCCACCAAAGATGCAGACTGTACAACAACGCAGTGGTGCTTGGTCATCTCGCTCAACAGCCATACGACAAAATGGTCATCTATAAAGCCGGTGCTGAAAACCCTGCACATTATCTCAGCCGACACCCTGCTCAGCAAACACAAAGCAGTCGAGAGGAGAAAACTGCTGAAGAGTATGTACAATATGTGGTGGAAACAAACATTCCAAAAGCCATGACACTGCAAGAGATAGCTGAAGCGACAAAGAAAGAAAGAAGAATAAACGCTCGTCTTCTTTCGTGTTTTTTCTGGTTCCTGTTTGCAGTCACACTTGTTTTGGATTTCATAATAATAATAATAATAATGATAATGATAATATAATGATAACAATAATAATAACAACAACAACAAATATTAAAATAATAATAATAATAAATAATAATAATAATGATAATAATAATATAATAATAATAATAATAATATAATAATAATAATAATAATGATAATAATAAATAATAATAATAATAAGTAACATAATAATAATAATAATAATAATAATAATAATAATAATAATAAATAATAATAATAATATATATATTAATAAAACAATAATAGTAATAACAATCATGATGATGATGATGATGATGATACAACTCCACTACTACTACGACTTCTAACAACAACAACAACAACAACAACAATCATCATCATCATCATCATCATCTTCAAATCATATCATCGTAAAATGGTGATGATGGATGAACTACTACTACTACTAAATGATAATAACAATAATGATGATGATGATGATGATGATGATGATGATGATGATGATGATGATGATGATGATGATGATGATGATGATGAATGATATAAATAATAATAACAACATAACAATGATAATAAAAATAATCAATAATAATAATAATAATAATAATAATAATAATAATAATATAATAATAATAATAATAATAATAATAATAATATAATAATAATAATAATAATAATAATAATAATAATAATATAATAATAATAATAATAATAATAATAATAATAATAATAATGTTTTATGATGATGACGACTACGATGCTGCTGTTGCTGCTGATAACATTACCAATGCTGTACAATGATGATGATGTTTTACATGGGCTTATTAACCATTCTTTCTGACTCACTTAAGGTGAGCACGTATTTTCTCTTACACTCATTTTTCAACACGGAGTTTTCTCCCCTCTCACTCTCATCTCACAGGACAAGATCTACCGGCAGATTCAAGGTCATACCGGTGAACGTCAGACAGGGATCAGCACTCTGGCTGCAGACCTTCACGACCTCCGTGCCTACCTTTGAATGCCTCCGGCACCAAGTCTATGAGCTCACCCTGCTGCCTGATGCCACCTCCACTGGCTCCCCAGACACCACGCAATCTGTTACAATGTTTTGATTCTCCTGCAGATGTTATTTCATTCCCCTCAGCTAGCTCTCCTGCTGTTGCTGATAGTTGTTGGTTCTTCCGTTTGTAACCCTTCTTTTTATTCTCTCTCGTTCTTCCTTCTTCTTTTGTTCACTGCCTGCGTGGTCAGAACATATCTGGTAATGAATGTGGCCGTTTATTCCAGTTCTTGTCGACTGCTATTGAATTTGGCGGTTAGAGGAATTGTAGTTATCGATAGTTTTCCTCCTGCGTTCCCTGGTCTAACAATAGCTTGTTCTATCACTGATTTCTCCTGATTTTAGCTTGTTCTATCACTGATTTCTCATGATTTGGCTCGTTGTATTACTGATTTTCTCCTGATTTTGGCTTGTTCTATCACTGATTTTCTCCTGATTTTAGCTTGTTCTATCACTGATTTCTCCTGATTTTAGCTTGTTCTATCACTGATTTCTCCTGATTTTAGCTTGATCTATCACTGATTTCTCCTGATTTTGGCTTGTTGTATCACTGATTTCTCCTGATTTTGGCTTGTTCTATCACTGATTTTTACGATTTTAGCTTGTTCTATCACTGATTTCTCCTGATTTTAGCTTGTTCTATCACTGATTTCTCCTGATTTTAGCTTGTTCTATCACTGATTTCTCCTGATTTTAGCTTGTTCTATCACTGATTTCTCCTGATTTTAGCTCGTTGTATCACTGAATTCTCCTGATTTTAGTTCGTTGTATTACTGATTTCTCCTGATTTTAGCTTGTTCTATCACTGATTTCTCCTGATTTTAGCTTGTTCTATCACTGATTTCTCCTGATTTTAGCTTGTTCTATCACTGATTTCTCCTGATTTTAGCTTGTTCTATCACTGATTTCTCCTGATTTTAGCTTGTTCTATCACTGATTTCTCCTGATTTTAGCTGTTCTATCACTGATTTCTCCTGATTTTAGCTTGTTCTATCACTGATTTCTCCTGATTTTAGCTTGTTCTATCACTGATTTCTCCTGATTTTAGCTCGTTGTATTTACTGAATTCTCCTGATTTTAGTCGTTGTATTACTGATTTCTCCTGATTTTAGCTTGTTATATCACTGATTTCTCCTGATTTTAGCTCGTTCTATACTGATTTCTCCTGATTTTAGCTCGTTTATACTGATTTCTCCTGATTTTGGCTCGTTGTATCACTGATTTCTCCTGATTTTGCTGTTTATCACTGATTTCTCCTGATTTTAGCTTGTTTTATCACTGATTTCTCCTGATTTTAGCTCGCTGTATTACTGATTTGTCCTGATTTTAGCTCGTTGTATTACTGATCTCTCCTGATTTTAGCTTGTTCTATCACTGATTTCTCCTGATTTTAGCTCGTTGTATCACTGATTTCTCCTGATTTTAGCTTGTTGTATCACTGATTTCTCCTGATTTTAGCTCGTTGTATCACTGATTTCTCCTGATTTTAGCTCGTTTTATCACTGTTTTCTCCTGATTTTAGCTTGTTCTATCACCGATTTCTCCTGATTTTAGCTTGTTCTATCACTGATTACTCCTGATTTTAGCTCTTTGTATCACTGATTTCTCCTGATTTTAGCTCGTTCTATCACTGATTTCTCCTGATTTTAGCTCGTTGTATCACTGATTTCTCCTGATTTTAGCTCGTTGTATTACAGATTTTTCTCCTGATTTTAGCTCGTTGTATTACTGATTTCTCCTGATTTTAGCTCGTTGTATTACTGATTTCTCCTGATTTTAGCTTGTTGTAGTACTGATTTCTCCTGATTTTAGCTCGTTGTATTACTGATTTCTCCTGATTTTAGCTTGTTGTATTACTGATTTCTCCTGATTTTAGCTCATTGTATTACTGATCTCTCCTGATTTTAGCTCGTTGTATTACTGATTTCTCCTGATTTTAGCTCGTTGTATTACAGATTTTTCTCCTGATTTTAGCTCGTTGTATTACTGATTTCTCCTGATTTTAGCTCGTTGTATTACTGATCTCTCCTGATTTTAGCTCGTTGTATTACTGATCTCTCCTGATTTTACTCGTTGTATTACTGATTTTCCTGATTTTAGCTCGTTGTATTACTGATTTTTCCTGATTTTAGCTCGTTGTATTACTGATTTCTCCTGATTTTAGCTCGTTGTATTACTGATCTCTCCTGATTTTAGCTTGTTGTATTACTGATCTCTCCTGATTTTAGCTCGTTGTATTACTGATCTCTCCTGATTTTAGCTCGTTGTATTACTGATCTATCCTGATTTAGCTCGTTGTATTACTGATTTTTCTCCTGATTTTAGCTCGTTGTATTACTGATTTCTCCTGATTTTAGCTCGTTGTATTACTGATTTCTCCTGATTTTAGCTCGTTGTATTACTGATTTCTCCTGATTTTAGCTCGTTGTATTACTGATTTCTCCTGATTTTAGCTAGTTGTATTACTGATTTTTCTCCTGATTTTAGCTCATTGTATTACTGATTTCTCCTGATTTTAGCTCGTTGTATTACTGATTTCTCCTGATTTTAACTCGTTCATACATCTTTAATCATAGGAGGGTAGTCTGATTACCTGAATACAGGTTACCCATTATCTTCACACATTTGTTTCTGTTTTAGTCTCTGTCGGGAGACAATAGTATGAGATACAATATGTAGACTAGGTAAAGACATTAGGCTAGGTAGGACCTCAGGACCTGGTCAGCTCATGGCTTTATGTGCAGGCTTAAGGATTGTGCCATGATCACCATACACATGGCACCTGTGACGTTAGTGCATATGGAATTCATTTCGAGCGCAGAGAAGTCACCTTTAGAAACTGAAACTGAAATTGAAACAGGAGACAAGGGCTTCTATTGATTCAGTTATACCATCTCTCTTGTTGATGATGTGAAAATTGTCTCGTTTGAAAATCCATGTAAAGAAACAAGAGCACCCACTGAAATATTTGTTTACTCGAAGTGTGAGAAATACAAACTTTTCATTCGTCTATTCTGTGAAACACCGTGTCGTCTATTGAGGAATGTATGGAATGCGATGTATTCGGGAGTTGGATATTATTTTTATCATCATCATCATCATCATCATCATCATCATCATCATCATCATCATCATCATCATCATCATCATCATCTTCTCATCATCTCATCGTTCTTCTTCTTCTTCTTCTTCTTTCTTCTTCTTCTTTCTTCTTCTTCTTCTTCTTCTTCTTCTTCTTCTTCTTCTTCTTCTTCTTCTTCTTCTTCTTCTTCTTCTTCTTCTTCTTCTTCTTCTTCTTCTTCTTCTTCTTTCTCTTCTTCTTCTTCTTCTTCTTCTTCTTCTTCTTCTTCTTCTTCTTCTTCTTCTTCTTCTTCTCTTCTTCTTCTTCTTCTTCTTCTTCTTCTTCTTCTTCTTCTTCTTCTTCTTCTCTTCTTCTTCTCCTCCTCCTCCTTCTTTTTCTTCTTTATCATCCTCCTCCTCATCGTCACGATGATGATCATGACGACGATGATAAGGATGATGATGGTTGTGATTGTTATTATCATTATGATTGTCAACGGCAGATGTGATGCGTCTAGTGTGTCGGCTAGTGACTGTGTGCTTGTCACCTCTCACTTTCAGCCTGCACCGCTGGCTAGCACTGCTGCTTGCAGCTATGTGAAAAGAAAAGTAGAAGGCCTAAGTCTCTTCCTGTCAATACATAGCCTCTTCATCAGCAAGCCTTACGTTATGCCTCCTCGTGGCGACATGCGGTAACTGAGCACCTCACAGACTCAGGCTAAATCTCGTGGGACTCGGAGGACGTCTGGCCCCCAGACGTGCGGCATGCAGGCCCACTGGCGTGTGGATATGCCCTGGTGCCCACGAACCAGATCCCCAAGCTATGGGTAAATAGCTCCATTGCCTTGTGGACATATCGGGAGAGAATATGGCTAACGGAGTTAACCCTGAAAAAACCCCACCCTATTGCCTTGTAGGTTGTCGTGGGAACGACAAAGGCTAGCGGAAAGATCGAAAACAACAACAACAAACAAACAAACAAACAAAAACAAAACAAAAAACGATGGAAGGCAACGGGAAACCACCATCGTATTCTCCCTAGAAAAAAAAAGAAAAATAAAGATAACGACGTAAATAGGTGCTCCTATGGAGCACCTTCGTCCGGTAGGGACTGTCATGTGGTGCAGGTCCACCAGACCGTCAGCAAGCTACTGCGACAAAACTCAAACTCAAAAATACCAAAATAGCAACATGGAACATCAGAAAATTGATGCAAAAAGGTAAATTAGACTATATCAAAATAGAGATGGAAAGGCTTAACATTAGTATTTTAGGACTAGGGGAAGTGAGATGGAAGGGGGCAGGCATGATAACATCAGGAGAGTATATAGCGATATACTCTGGTGGAAACTCACATGAAAGAGGAGTAAGCATCGTAATGGACAGGGACAAATCAAAAGCAGTTAAGGGATACTGGGCCGTCTCCGACAGAGTTCTGCTGGTCAAATTGGGAGGCAGACCATTTGATATCAACATCGTTCAGGTGTATGCACCAACATCCGCAAGTACTCAGGATGACATCGACAACTTCTACGAAACAATAGATATGGCCAAGGCCCAATGTAAATCATAAGAAGTTACCATAATAATGGGAGATTTTAATGCTGAAGTGGGAAAGGATAGGTTGGAGGATATAGTTGGACCTCATGGCCTTTGTACACAAAATGAAAGGGGAGGGAAACTTGTAGAATGGGCACAGATGAATGAATTCACAATAGGAAACACCTAGTTTGAGCAGCCTAATAGAAGAAAATGGACCTGGATGAGTCCAGGAGATAATACGCAAAATCAGATTGACTACATCCTGATTAATAAAAGACTTAGAAATTCTTTACTGTCAGACAAAACACTATCAGGCGCAGACTGCAATAGTGACCACAATCATGTAGTGGGAAGATTTAGGCTGAAATTAAGGAAAAGGAAACAGACCAAAAGTAACATCAAACTAAATCTTGGACTCCTAAAGACAGATGGAGTGATACGTACAAAACGTAATGTACATGTTCAAAACAAATTCAGTGCTCTGGAAGACGTTGGTGACAGTGAGGAACAATGGACTTACTTTCTTACTTTTTCCTTCCGCTTGTACCGGTGGGAGTCGCGGGAAGATACAGTCGTCTGTCAGCAGCAAGGTGGGTGGCCTGGAGAAGGGACATCTCGTGAGCTCTGAGGGTGTCTGCCACGGAGTCGCTCCATCGTCGTCTTGGTCTTTCTCTGGCTCTCCAGCCAGAGTATCTGGTGTTGTATGCCCGAAGAGATGGATGGTTTAGGGGCATACGTGTGAGGTGTCCGAACCACTTGATCCTCATATGTTCGATGTGTTGTAGGATTGGTGTTATTCCTACCATGTCTCGTATCACCTAATTTCTGATCTTGTCCCGCCTTGTCTTGTTTACTGCTTTCCTCAGGCATTTCATTTCACTGGTCACCTGTGAACAATGGACAAAGTTGAGAAATTCGACAAATGAAGCTTGTGAAGAAATCCCTGAAGTAGATAGAAAAGCAAAAAAGAACTGGATGACAAAAGAAATTTTAGGCTTGATGGGGGAACGGAGGAAGGCAAAGAGAAACGAGGAGATACAGGAACAAAGAAATCAGGAATAGGTGCAATGAAGCTAAGAAGCTTGGCTGAAAACAAAATGCAAAGAAATAGAAGACCGACACAAAACGGATCCTCAGGGTATGTACAGACGAACTGAAGAAATTGTCCACAGGAAAAATACATGCACATCAACTGGTTGCTTGAAATCGAAAGATGGCACGCTTATCATGGAAAAAGACAAAATATTAGACAGATGGGGAGAGTACACTAAAGACCTTTTTGGAGATGACAGAAACGAAGAACACTATAAGAAAGAACTTTGAAGGACCACCCATAATGAAAGATGAAGTTAGAGCAGCACTGAAAAAGATGAAACCAGGAAAAGCCCCAGGACCAGACAACATTACTACAGATATGATTGAAGCCCTGGAGGAATTTGGTATTGAAAAATTGAGTCCTCATAAATGAAATTTATGACACTGGAAAAATCCCCAAAGATATGTCAAAATCAATTTTCATTGCACTTCCAAAGAAGACATGGGCTATAGAATGCGAACGCCATCACACAATCAGTTTGATGAGTCATGTAACCAAGATTCTGTTAAGAATAATCATGATGAGGACAAGGAATAGAATCAAAAGAGAAATAGCAGATGAACAGTGTGGATTTGTGGAAGGGAAAGGAACTTTTGATGCCATATACATCCTAAGAAGTATCATAGAGAGGTCAACCAACTAGAAAGACTCAATATTGATGGAAAAGATCAACGAATAATCAGAAATATGTATTCGGAACAAACAACTGCAATGAGAATAGGAAACGATATAAGCTCTTTCCAAAACACCAAAAGAGGAGTCAGACCGGGTTGTGTTTTGTCACCAGATCTGTTTTCACTTGACAGCGAAAACATTTCTAAGAAGAACGTTGAGAGTTCCATGGACAGCAAAGAAAACAAACAAGACAGTCTTGATGGAGGCAGACACAAGTAGATCACTCATAAGGAAGATTAGGAAAAGACAGGCAACATTTATAGGCCATTTTATGAGGAAAGGGGAGTTGGAGCACCTAGTCACAACGGGTAAGCTGGAGGGAAAGAGAGCACGCGGTAGACCCAGGGAGAAGATACTAGACGGACTTGCAGAGTGACTGCACACAGGAGGATGGAAGAGGTGCTTGAGGCAACAAGAGATAGAAACAGATGGAAGGCCATGATCGCCAACGCCATGTGGCAAGGCACTTAACGATGATGATGACGTCTGGCTATTTCCATCACAAGGTCCTGGGTGTTGTTCGATATCCATACTTTGTACGAGTAGCAGGACGCAGGGAAAGTAAAGTACAGACAGACAGACACATGGTAACCACAATCTGGATTCTTTCTTTACACTGACCTTGTGTGTGATACCAGAGTTTCCACATAAGGCAGCCTTCTTTTGCAGGAGATGGAGCAGCGTGGTATAGAAAATTCTTATCGCTATGCGATGGGCATTAAAGTCGTTCTGCATTTTTCTTTCTTGTCCTCTTCTTTGCTCAGTTTACTTGATTTTGAAAACAACTGTTCACTGAGCCACAAGCAGAACAACAAAAACACGTCTGCACTCCACTGAGGTCTGTTGAGCGAGAGAGAGAGAGAAAGAGAGAGAAAGAAAAAGAGAGAGAGAGAGAAAAGGAGATTATGTATGTATATATATACATATATATATATACATATATATATATATATATATATATATATATATACATATATGTATAGAGAGAATTAGACAGACAGGCAGATAGACAGACAGACAGAGACAGACACAGAGAGAGAGGGGGAAAAGGAGAGAAAGACAGAAAAAAGGAGAGATAGAGGAGTTAGTGAGAGAGAGAAAAGGAGAGAAATTGGTAGACAGATAGATAGAAGAGAGAGAGAGAGAGAGAGAGAGAGAGAGGAGAGAGAGAGAGAGAGGAGAGAGAGAGAGAGAGAGAGAGAGATCAGAACTCAGAACTCAGAACTCAGAACTCAGAACTCAGACTCAGAATTTTTTAATGTACATCGGCCTTAGGCCACAATACAATAGTCGGTGGGAAGGGGGGGGGGGGGGGAGATAGGGTTTTTGTGGATTACACCAATATTGCAATGCGTATGATTGCATCGTCGAACATTGACACTTTCCGCGCTTTCCTCAGTTGAATACTTCGTTGGTGTAACAGTCAACAGATCTTTCTTTTGCTGACTAAATCTAACATTTAATGAAATAATACACTAAATAGTACTTGATTATAATTAAGCTTCATCAGTGCATTAAGGCATCAAACAAGTCATAAAGATATTTAATACATATACATATATCGTTCCATTCCTCCATCTACTGGTCAAGCAATTAGTCTCTCTGTATAGCCAACAGCCAGTCAAGTAATACAATCATCACACAATCAACAAATAATTGGTAAATCACCTTGCTTGTGAAACATACTTCACTTTATCCATCTAATCAAACAAATACTTAGTACATTCAGTGTTCCGTGGCAACGGTAATCAATCAATCAATCAACTGCCATTCTATCATTTAATTAGCCATCTGAATCCGATCAGTTAAAATACTGAACCGTTTCTCTACAGTTAAGTTTGTCGCCTAATACAATTACTCATCTATAAACCAAACTGGTTAGCGAGTCACCGAACAATTTGATCAGTTTCATATAAATCATTTTCCCGATCAGTACTTAGTCAGCAGCTAATCAAACGATCAATCATTCAGTCAGTGCATCCATCAATCAATCAATGAATTAATCAAACAATCAGTTAAGCAGTCAATCAATGAATCATCAATTTACCAAATATTTGTAAAACAAGTATCAATAAATAATTCGATTTTTCAAAATTTATCTTTACCCCCGCGTTTTTGTGCATAATTTACAGTCTGTACACAGTTTATATCGAAATCACTACAAAAATATAATGGAACAAGCGTTAATAGTTTTACCATTTATTATACCTATACAGCATTGTATAATTACTAATGTAATACAGTAATATAGTACTGGTGATGACTTATTTTCGCCAGCCTATTCACCCATGATTTTTTTTGCGTCTGTTGATGGCATGAAAAACAAATCTGGACACATTGTATCTATGATGAGAATTTTCTGCTTTGAGCAGTAGATAAAGTGGCATTCTAGCTGAATCTTTGAGGAATTTTACTCTAATATCTGTATAAGTGGGACAGTCATATATAAGGTGATATTCATTTTCGATATGAGTTTTGCAAAAAGGGCATGCCCTTTTGTGAATACTCTCACTATAACGATGTGAATTGTTTTTCAGCGGTAGTACATCAAATCTTAGTTGTGTGATTGCCACTCTGAAACAATATGTATCCATGTCAGAAATATATTTTTCTTTTTCAAAAATTTGTTTTGAATGATCTATAGCACTCATATCTGTGACCATCTCTAATAATACTAGTGTATTCTTGGATAAACAGATCGACAAGTCTTTGTCTAAATATGTTTAAAAATAGTTTTACATCCCCAACTCCCTGTTGCAGCCATACAATGTTGAAACCTGTATCACACAGGATTTTTCTTACCTCTGATGCTCAACAATCCTTTCCATTTCTATCTAATTCCAGAAGCATTTGGTAAGCTTTATGCGGAAATCTTTCGGCATCATTTGTAGCAATTTAAACCAATATCTTAAGCATGCGACCACAGAGTTAACGAATAATGGATATCTTCCCAGATCAGCGTACACCATCTTGTTTGGTGTCTTAACAGGCACGCCTAAAAATCTTTTGCACGCCATCATATGTACCTTTTCTATGTGTTCCATTCGTTTTAATCCCCATACTTTTGATGCGTACAACAGAATGGATTGTACCTTTGCGTCAAATATTTTAAAGAAAGTATCCATTGTCATTTCCTTGAATTTTTGGAGAACCCTATTTAGCTGTATGACAGCTTTCTTCCCCTTAGTTGCTAAATGTGCAGTACCTTTTTTGACACTTACCATTGTCGTGAAATTAAAACCTAAATAGCAATAATTATTCACAACTTCCAACTTATTTTCTTCATATGACCATTTTTCACGTTTTCCGAGGAACCCTCCATTTCTAAACACCATGACCTTCGTTTTGTCAATATTTACTTTTAATTTCATGTTGTTACAACACGTACTTAAAACGTTCAGCTGATTCTGTAAACCATTTGGTGTAGTTGAGAAAAGTACCACATCATCTGCAAAGAGTAAAACAAATATTTCCAACATCCCAGGTAGTAATTGGATGCCATGTTTTCCTTTATCACCCATACAATTTGCTAACTGATTTATAAATATCGAAAACAATGTAGGACTCAAGACACAACCTTGTCTTACTCCAACCGACATTGAAACATCTCTGAAAATTTATCGTTAACTCGGATACATGACACCAACGACTTGTACATTGCCATTAATGATGCGAGAAATTTCCCTTTAACACCCTCCTTTCTAATACAATGTAGGAGTTTATCATGTCTGACCGAATCGAAAGCCTTGTTAAAATCAACAAAAGCAACATATAATTTCATCCCTTTCTTGTGCATGCATTTCTGAATGATAGCATGTATGTGTGAAAATATGATCAACAGTTGAGTATCTATTACGAAAACATGCCTGGCTCTCTGAGATCAAATTATTAGCTTCTAACCAGGTGTATAATCTCTTGTTCAGTATTGTTGTGTAACATTTAGATATCATGCTTAATAAAGATATACCTCTATAATTATCTGCATTTTCAGGATCCCCTTTCTTGAAAATGGGGATGATAATGGATTTGGACCACTCTTTTGGATAAATCCCCGAGTCAAAAATTATTTTGAACAGTTTTGTTAGAAAAGCTATGACATCGTTTCCCCCATTTTTTAACATTTCAGCTGAAACGCTGTCAATTCCGCTTGCTTTACCAGTCTTAAGTTTACCAACTGCTCGTTTAACCTCTTCTTCAGATATATCTCTATTTAGAGTATGCTCCCTTTCCTCAGATAGATCTACCTCAATATCACAATGTTCACCAACATGTCCCCCATACTTTTGAAAAATATTCTTGAAGTGCTCGAACCAGACATTTATATAATATCATTTGAGACTTTGTCTTTGTTTCCACAACCCATACTTCTCAGCAGTTTCCAGAACTGTGATGAATTAGTCATTTCCATGGTTAGCGAATCTGCTTTCTGTTTCCTAAATGTTTGTCTCTTTGTCTTTAGTAAACGTCTGTACGTTTTCCTCTCTTCCACATATGAAATTCTATCTTCTTCCTTCCTAGTTTTCCTAAAATAATTTAGTTTACGTCTTGTTTCTTTTTTTGCTTGCTGACAGTCCTTGTCAAACCATTCTGATCTTTTGTTCCAGTAAACTTTATACGTTTTATACACACAGGCACTGGCATCTTTCAGACATTGTACAAAAATATTCAAACCACTATTCACATCGCAATGTAGAGTATTTGTGGCCAAAGTAAGTCTGTCTTGAATAGCACTGCTTTTCAAAGTTTTGTGGAACTCGGCTTCCAGTTCATGTTTCCAAATAAATTTCTCACAAACCTCGTTTTTGGGTTGACTTGTTTTACCATGACCAGCCTCAACGATATCATTTTTAATTTCAACCATCATAACAACTGGCAGGTGATCAGAATCCATCATGTTCTCAACAACAATTGAATTGATGTGTATAGATGAAAACAAATCAATGAAAGTAATGAAATAGTCTACTGTGCTAGTCCCAGAGGACGCAATGTATGTACATCCATCGTCAAAATCCGTTTCACGCAATCCGTTTAAAATCATACATTCAAACATATTACATAACTCAATCAGCTGACAACCAAATTTATTGTGTTTTTGTCCTGTGAAATTCTGGGAAATCTGTTCCCGGTATAAACATTCACATCGAAATCATCGACCTCTCCACTAAAACTGTAATTAGTATTCGCTGTTCTCGCGTTTAGATCCCCATTTACCAATAGAAAAGAATCACCACACAAGTCATATAGATCTAAAATGCATTGCTCCAGCACTTCAATACCATATGCACCTTCCTGGCTATTCCAATAGACAGAATCACACGGAGGAAGATATGTACAAATCCACAGTATGTTTCTGTCTACAGAAAACAGGTTTTTGTGGATTTTTATAGCTAAAGTGTTTTCAGTTTCTATTGGGATTTGCTCAACAAAACGAGAATATGATTTCCTTACCATTGCGATAACACCCCCAGAATATCTCCCTTGATGAGACAGCTTCTTGGCTTTAGACGTGAACACTACAAAGTCACTGAAAAGTGGTGATTCAAAGTCAGTTGCAACAATTGTTTCTGTCAAACATATAAAGTCATAAGTGAGAAGAAAATTGGCAAAATCATTATTTTCTAGTTTTTCCAAAAGGCCATTTACATTATAATTAAGGAAACTAACATGTAATTTATTTGCAGTATTTACACGCAAAGTACATTTTGATTCCGATGGTGGTGTTGTGTTCTGATTCCAAATATAACTGTCGTCGCCTGTGGCAAATCGTACAGGTCTACCTGATATTGTGGCCCGGCCGACCTATCTGTTAGTACCTGAGGCCTCACTCACACTGGGTTTGGTCTTAGAAGATTGGGACCTGCTTCTTGTTTTTGGCAGATCTTTAGCCTGCGTTTTCTTAAACGAATCAGTAATTTTGCTCTGACTGCTAGACCTTGGTGGAGCATGGCCACTGCTCTTACCGTCTATCCGTGTGTGGGAGGCAGCACGTCTAGGTCGCAGAGCATGAGTGACAGAAGGTGTCTGTATGCTCTGGTTTGTGTCTAGATCATCAGAATCTAGAACTAGATTGTCAGCATGCGAGTCTGACAAGCTTTTGGCGTTCGCGTTTTGTGTTATTGTGTGTGTATCATTTAATGCTTATCTGAGGTGTGTGCCACAACGTTAGTGTGATCAGCTGACTTTGTTCTGACACTGAGCACAGTGACCTCATCGGTACTCACATTCTCAGTATTAATACTGAAGAGAGAGAGAGAGAGAGAGAGAGAGAG
>JAPXFY010000021.1:180039-208632 GCA_030674185.1 Monoplex corrugatus
TAGAAATTCTTTACTCTCAGCAAAAACACTACCAGGCGCAGACTGCAACAGTGACCACAATCCAGTAGTGGGAAGGTTTAGGCTGAAATTGAGGAAAAGGAAACAGACCAAAAGCAACATCAAACTAAACCTTGGACTCTTGAAGACAGATGAATTGATACGTCAAAAATTTAATGTACATGTTCAAAAAAAATTCAATGCTCTGGAAGACGTTGGTGACAGTGAGGAACAATGGACAAAGTTGAGAAGTTCTATAAATGAAGCTTGTGAGGAAATCCCTGAGGCAAAAAGAAAAGCAAAAAAGAGCTGGATGACTAATGAAATTTTGGGCCTGATGGAGAAAAGGAGGAAGGCAAAGAGAAACGAGGAGATATACAGGAAGATAAACAAATAAATCAGGTAAAGGTGCAATGAAGCTAAGGAAGCTTGGCTGAACACAAAATGCAAAGAGATAGAAGAACGACACAAAATGGATCCTCAGGGTATGTACAGACGAATTGAAGAAATTGTTCACAGGAAAAATACATGCACATCAACTGGTTGCTTAAAATCAAAAGATGGCACGCTTATCATGGAAAAAGACAAGGTATTAGACAGATGGGGAGAGTACATTAAAGACCTGTTTGAGGATGACAGAAACGAAGAACACATCATAAAAAAGAACTTTGAAGCACCACCCATAATGGAAGATGAAGTCAGAGCAGCACTGAAAAAGATGAAACCAGGAAAACCCCCAGGACCAGACAACATTACTACAGAGATGATTGAAGCCCTGGAGGAATTTGGCATAGAAAAAATAACAGTCCTCCTAAATGAAATTTATGACACTGGAAAAATCCCCAAAGATATGTCAAAATCAATTTTCATTGCACTTCCAAAGAAGACAGGGGCTATAGAATGCGAACTCCATCGCACAGTCAGTTTGATTGAGTCATGTAACAAAAATCCTGTTAAGAATAATCATGATGAGGACAAGGAATAGAATCAAAAGAGAAATAGCAGAAGAACAGTGTGGATTTGTGGAGGGGAAAGGAACTATTAATGCCATATACATCCTAAGAACTATCATAGAGAGGTCAGTTGAGATGAATAAGTATTTGTATTTATGCTTTGTTGACTATACCAAGGCTTTCGATCGGGTACGACATGAAGAATTGATCAACCAACTGGAGAGACTCAATGTCGATGGAAAAGATCTACGAATAATCGGGAATATGTACTGGGAACAAACAGCTGCAATGAGAATAGAAAACAATATAAGCTCTTTTCAAAACATCAAAAGAGGAGTCAGACAGGGTTGTGTTTTGTCACCAGATCTGTTTTCACTATATAGCGAAAACATCATGATAACCCTAGAAGAAGACCCTGTATTAAAGGTTGGAGGGAAAATGATAAACAACATTCGGTACGCAGATGACACCGTGCTAATTGCAGAAAATGAAAGGGACCTACAAAACCTTGTGAATATACTAGAAACAGAAAGCAAAGGTTAGGGGTTGGAACTAAACAGCAGGAAGATTGAAGTCATGGTGATTAGTAAAAAACATGAAATCCCCTCATGCAAAATAACAGCAAATGGCACAACCTTGACACAGGTTAATAAGTTCAAATACCTGGGAACGGTCATTTCATCAGACGGCAGAATCGGACAAGCAAAAACAGCATTCAAGAAGATGACAAGCATTTTTACCAACAAATGCCTATCAATTAACATCAGAAAGAGAGTCCTTGAGTGTTATATAGAACCAATACTGTTGTACGGATGCGAGACGTGGACAGTCAGCAAGCAAAGCCAGAGCAAGATTGAGGCAGCCGAGATGTGGTTTCTCCGAAGAATGTTGAGAGTACCATGGACATCAAAGAAAACAAACGAGACAGTCTTGATGGAGCCAGACACAAGTCGATGACTGATAAAGAAGATTAGGAAAAGACAAGCAACATTTATAGGCCATTTTATGAGGAAGGGGGATTTGGAGCACCTGGTCACAAAGGGAAAGCTGGAGGGAAAGAGAGCACCGGGTAGACCCAGGGAGAGAATGCTGGACGGACTTGCAGAGTGGCTGGGGATGAAGAGGTTGGGGGAGATGCTGGGTGCAACGAGAGATAGAGATGGTTGGAAGTCAATGGTCACCAACGCCATGCGGCAGGGCACCTGATGATGATGATTCTTCTTCTTTCGTGTTTTTTTCTGGTTCCTGTTTGCTTGAACGCGGGCAGTCACACTTGTTTTGGATTTCGTTTCTGTCATTTTAAAAAAAAAGGTCTTCATCTATCTAATATTTTGTCCTTTTCCGTGATAAGCGTACCATTTTTCGATTTTAAGCAACCACTTGATGTGCATGTCTTTTTCCTGCGTGCAATTTCTTCAGTTCTTCAGTTCTTCTGAACAGATCCTGAGGATCTGTTTTGTGTCAGTCTTCTATTTCTTTGCACTTTGTTTCCAGCCAAGCTTCCTTAGCTTCATTGCACCTATTTTTGATTTCTTTGTTTTATCTTTTTGTGGTCTTCCTCTTTTCTCTTTGCCTTCTTCCGTTCTTCCGTCTATAATTTCTTTTGTCCTCCAGTTCTTTTTTGCTTTTCTTTCTGCTCTAGGGATTTCTCCAGAAGTTTCATTTATCAACTTTTTCCATTGTTCCTCACTGTCACCAACGTCTTCCAGAGCACTGAATTTGTTTTGAACATGTACATTAAATTTTTCACGGGTCGCTTCATCTGTCTTTAAGACTCCACGATTTAGTTTGATGTTACTTTTAGTCTGGTTTTTTTCCGTTTTTTTTTTATTAGTTTCAGCCTAAATCTCCCCATTACAGGACTGTGGTCACTGTTGCAGCGGAAGAAGCATCGGCTGATATAAAACTTGTTGCAAAGTGAGAACAATGAAACACATTCACAAAAATCAAAACATGATCAAAATAATTTCAAAAGTTTCCTATTCAGTTCCAAGCTCGGAGTGATTTCCATATGCACTAACGTCACATGTGTCATGTGTATGGTGACCATGGCACAAGTTTTAAGCCTCACATAAACCCATGGCCATGCCTCAGGCCTACTGGTCTATGTTTTACGTATACTCGTATTTTATCAGCCTACCACTGGAATAATCTTCGTTACGTGTAAATGGCATGCGTATAAGTGGATATGACTTTCAAAAAAAAAAAGAAAAAAAGAAAAAAAAAAGGAATATCTATGTATATAAAGTAAATAAGAAATAATTAAAGGTCTGAATTGTCTCACATGACAGAACTGCCCCCCCCCCCACCCCCAAGTCAATGTACAAATGCTCATCTACCAACTAGCTGAAAACAATGTTTTCTTAATCATAAAAAGGTATATAAGTGAGTAAGTAGATAAGTAGGTAAGTAAGTAAGTAAGTAAATAAGGTAGTAAGTAAGTAAATAAATAAGTGAAGAAGAAGTAAGTAAGTAAGTGAATAAATAAATACAAAATAAAGGAGTATATAGATAATTAAACAGGTAAGAGATGAAAACAACAAATAACAGTAAATACATGCAATACCCACATGCCCGCACACAGACATACACACATGCATCCTACACACACACCCATATCGACACAGCTAGATGGCCGACAACAACACTACAACAACAACAGCAGCAACAACAACAGCAAAGAGGAAACACCCATATATATATATATATATATATATATATATATATATATATATATATATATCATGACAAACGTACAGACATATCTGGATAACAATCAACAAACAGCCAACAAACACACACACACACAGACGGTTTGGCAAACTTGCTTGTTCTTCAGTTGTCTTTTTCTTTTCTTCACTTTTCCTTTATCTCTGTTTCAGGAAAAGCCCAAACACTTTCCATTCCACTCTGTAAGAGTCTGCAGTGTTACTTTTGAGATGATAACAATGTTGGTCTGATTAATAATAGCTCTTGTTTTTCCTTTCATAGTGGATTTCTGGTCACTTCCTCTATCTATTTCTTTTTGGATAAGACGTTCGATGGTATGATGACTCACGTTTTGTTCACGAAGGTATGATTTGAAGCGCTAAGAACCTCAAACTTTTCGTGATGGAGAATTTTTGTTGTAGTGGCATTGCCTGCAAGTTTATCGGCCCGTTCATTTCCCTTAACACCAGCGTGTCTTGTGAGGTTTTCTAAGTCGATACTGTTCGTTGATTTGTGCCATTCTGGGGTCCCTACTCTATTTCGCACTTTTTGAAGTAGATTCATCGATTCAGTCAGGATGAAGGCTTGGCTTTCTTTCATATCATCTCTAGTGAGGTTAACCATTGTAGTGCATGTGTGACTGCCTGAATTTCCATCCTTAAACTGGAGGTTGTGATATCATACGTAATGTTTTCTTCATGTTTGGTGTTTCTATTCCGTTTGACAGTGAAGATCCATCCAGATTTGTTATTGGTGACTGAGCCATCCTGTATATGATTTCATCTTTGTGGTTGCAGCTTAGTTGGTCCATGACTAGCTGAATTTCCGCATTTGTTTTCCCTTCAGGCCATTCGCGACAGTGTCTCGTTAGATTTTTGGGGATGATAGTTTTGTACAGATTGTTGAAACGGTTTGGTTGTTTTTCCCATTCCTTTGTCCCTTTGAGTTCTGTCAGTTGACACACATGCTGAGTGGAGTCTTCTGCCTGCCCCGTCCATGATTTTCCATGTTGGAGTCTGTTGCCTTTTGTTGTTTGACTACCTGGTGGAGTGGGTTTTCTGGTTTCTCCAATGCCCTGAAATATCACCTTTACTTGTTCTATTTTGTGTCTCGACTGCATTGAAGGAAGGTCGAGTAGGTATCACATAGTCTCTGTGGGTGTGTCTTTTGTGGTACCGAGGATTACTCTCAAGATTTGTCTGTGACAACGTAGTTTCCAAGAAGTTTCCATGTGGAGCTTGGGCATGCACTACACCTTCCTCACAAAGTGCGTGTTTTAGGCACATTTTTCGGTCCTTATGACCTTGACTTTGGAACCATGGCATCCAAACCTATGCTTTCGGTATTGGCTGCTGCACACCTGGACACCACCATCTTTCTTCAGGCCACTCTGTGTTAACTTTTGTGGACAATTCCTTGAATAGTTAGGCCATTGACGTTGGTTATGTTCTCGGTGTATGAGATTGGAGGTCTGCCTTTCTTCCTTTTTGCCACTGTTTTTCCTTGAAAGATGGTTGCCATGAGGTCCGTGTTCTTGTTTCGTGACACATGGCCAATGTATTTTAGTCTTCTCTTGTTGATGTCTGGTAGTAGTCTTCTGGTGGTATCAAGTCCTTCCAGGACACTTTCATTAGTTCTTCTATCTGTCCATTTGACACGTAGTTGTCTCCGAGAAAACCACACATGGAGTTAGGGGAGAAGAAAAAGAACAAGACTATGTAAAGTGCAGCAGGTGCGAGAGTTTCATGGACAGTTTACTCTATACAAATGAAATCACTAGTATGATGGTCTGCCTAACAGTTAGTCTTTGCCATTCATAACCCATTAAGTCCAAAAACACAGCATAACTGTACATAATAAATATTGACTCTACACAGATGACAGTCAATATCATGGTGGCTTCCTCCAGAGCAAAAGCCACAAGCACCCCACCCTCGCTATACGTGCACAAAAACACGATCGAGACCATCCGCACAATCAGCACTTCTCCCAGCCATAGCAAACGCCCCAAAAAACCCACCATTTTAGAACCAGTACCTCAAACATCACAGTCTGCTATCTTTACACAATTCGACCTCCAATTCTTTACAGAAGAATCCCCACAACCAATTAAATTTGAAGAAATGAAAGATATTGAGTTTTTTGTCACCAGTTTGATTTTTGAATTTTTAAAAACAATTTCCTGAAGACAAGAGATAAGAGCTTGTATTATTTTTTCTCACGTAGAACGGCTTGTTGTTGTTGTTGTCGTTGTTGTTGTTGAATGACATGACAAATGTTCACAGATCTGTCTAGGATACTGATAACACACATTTAAGTCACGTGTCACGGAAAGTCGCATGATCAGACAAACGTTCATATAAGGCACAGTGCGCACGCTTTGGTCATTGTCCAGCCAGGTCAACTTTTTCCAACGTTCTCTGGTAAGGTGGAAATAATCTTTTACTTATTGGTTGTTGTTTTGCTTTCTCTCTCTCTGTCTCTGTCTGTCTCTGTCTCTCTCTGTGTCTCTCTCTGTCTCTGTCTCTGTCTCTATATCTTTCTCTCTCTCTTTCTCTCTATCACTCTGTGTGCGTTTGTGTGTGTGTATGTGTGTGTGTGTGTTTTGTGTGTGTGTGTCTGTCTGTGTGTGTGTGTGTGTGTGTGTGTGTGTGTGTGTGTGTGTGTGTGTGTGTGTGTGTGATTGGTGAAACAGTCACTGTATGGTTTCAGGAGCTGGGAGTTGAGTGTTTAGCCAGTGGTGAGATATTGTTCCTCTTTTCTTAGGGCCTCCAACCAATCTTTTCTCCTCTTTTGTCTTCTCTTTTCTTTCGTGTGGGCCCCCACATCTTTTTCCATGAAAAGAAATTAATGGACACACTTTAAAACAGCGTCAATAGGCATTCAGATACTGTTGTCACGCACACAGTGTGGTCATAATTCAAAAGTGTTTTATGTAATCTACACACAAACAATGAAGACATTTCAAAAAACAACTTTTACACAATTTGAATATGCAACATTTCTGGCATATGAACAAGTAGAAATCCAAATGATCAGTTTGGAAAACATTCACATGTTCAGGCATCACTGGCCAAAATAACAGTCAGTTTTCTAATAGCGTCACTTGGCAGAAAACCGCCGTAGATCAAGATTAATTTTTTGCCGTCATTGCTCTTGTACGAGGACCTTGAGTGAAGTTGTGCTTCTTAAAAGCATGTCTATTTGGCTAACAGTGAGTTTATCTTGTACATATGCAAATGGTGCTTACAATAAAGTATGATAAACTCAAATAAACATCTGTAGGAATATTTCTGCAGGGCACAAAACAAAGAAAACAAAACACCCCTACCCACATACAAAAAACAAACAAACCTGTATTCTGAGTATCCTTACTATTGAAGTTGTTTGAAAATCAGCATTATAATTATAATAATTACAAATAATTACAATATTTTATATAGCGCAAAATCTAGATAAAATCAAATCTAAAGCGCTGTGAAGCAGACACACACGCAGGCACGCACGCACGCACACACACGCACGCACACACACAGACACCACACACCCACACACACGCATGGCTATAAATTGGGGAGAAAGAATAAAAGCAATAAAATCACAGTGATAAAAGCAATGGAAACTTATAAGAGCATTAGCATACAATTATATATTATAACCATGTGATTCCCTCCGAGCGGAGACAGGCTGCAGAGGGGAGGGTTGAGTGAGGTTAGGATTTTATGCAGAAGAGAAAAGGTGAGTTTTGAGAGGGACTTGAAGGAGACAAAAGTAGTGTTGCTGCGGACTGAGAGAGGAAGTTTGTTCCAGGAGAGTGGACCAGAAACAGAGAAGGTCGTGGACCATAGGTATTGAGCTTTAGTGCGTGGGAAAGCGAAAAATCAGAGGATCACGATCGGCGGTGTGGTTTACGTGAGGGAACATAGATCTCAAGTAGGCCTTGACAGGTCAATCGGGGCTGCGTTTTGAGGCTTTTGTAGCACATGGTGTCTAGTTTGTATGTATGCGCTTTGATACAGGGAGCCAGTGAAGTTGTGCCAGGAGAGGAGATATGTGGTCAGCTTTTTTTTCTTTTGAGTACAAGGCTGCAGCATTGTTTTGAATGCGCTGTAGGATGTGAATGGTAGAGGCAGGAAGACCAGAACAGGATGAATTGCAATAGTCAATGCGAGACTTTATGAAAGGAAAGGAGAACGAGTTTTGCAGTTGTTTCTGACAGAGAGATACTTCCTGATCATGCTTATACGATGGAGATGATAGAACAGGACTCTGGCAGTTGAGAAACACAAAGTTGTTCATGGAGAGGTGATAGAGTCATAACGTGTTTTCGATCATTTGCCAAAACTGAGGCTGATTTTCACATTTCTAGAAAAATGTGTTCAGTACTTTTTCTTACAAGATAACAAAAATTGCATACATTGGTATTTATCAATCCCATTTTAAAGAATGACATTTATTCCGATAATTCAGTGTATGATTCTGATTTAAAACCACTTCATTCTGACATCCTTAATCTTTTTACGTTAAAAGACTCCACAAAACAAACAAACAAACAAATAAAACAAAACAAAACAACCCCTCCCCTATGAAATCCAGTTGACATTTCTACTGAGCTTTTTTCATTAAAAAAAATATAATACAACCTTGTACCCTTGGTAACAAAGAATAACTGTTGTAAGCAATATTCATATCCATTTTTATATTGTCTATATACAGTAACGTTGCTCTTGATTATCAAATCTTTAACTGTAAAATTACAACTTAAATATTTGATAGGAAGGTGAGACTGCCTGCCATAAAATTCGCAACAAGATAAAAGCCTTTGTTTACCTATTGTACATTTCTTCGTCAACATTTTCCAGTCTACAGGCATTCATTATAACTTACAGGTTCAATAAGAACTTCATGTGTAATTCTAAGCTTTACGTTAGAACAGAAAGCCTTGAATGCACCAAAAACTTATGATCAGAGTATACTTTTGTGTCAAAATCTAGAGCAGCATTTGGTCCATATTGCTCAAGCTTTTCTATAAATGGATACTCTGTACATACTACATTTTTCCATTTATGGGTGGTACTTATAATAATAATAATATATTTTATTTATATAGCGCAAAATCTTGATAAAATCAAATCTAAGCGCTGAGCGTATACATGCATACATACCTACATACATATGAGCGTATACACGCACACATACACGCCCACATACCCACACACATAAATCTAAGCTGAGCGTATACATGCATACATACATACATACATAAATCTAAGCGTATACATACATACATACATACTACATACGTACGCACATGCATACATAATAATTACAACATTTATACAGCGCAAATCTCGACAAAATCAAATCCAAGCGCCGAAAAGACACACACGCACACACGCACGCACGCACACACACGCACACACACACACACACACACACACACACACACACACACACACACACACACACACACACACACATGCATGGCCACAAATGGGGAGAAAATAATAAAAGCAATAAAAGCAAGAATAAAACCAATGGAAAACCACAGAGAGCACATCATATACAATTATATATTAAAACAAAGTGATTCCACTCCAGCGGAGACAGGCTGCAGAGGGGGGTTGAGTGAGGTTAGGATTTTATGCAGAGGAGAAAAGGTGAGTTTTGAGAGCGGACTTGAAGGAGGCAAAAGTAGGTTGCTGACGGACTGAGAGAGGAAGTTTGTTCCAGGAGAGCGGACCAGAAACAGAGAAGGCTCGTGGACCATAGGTATTGAGCTTAGTGCGTGGAAAGCGAAAAGTCAGAGGATCGGAGGCAGAGCGGAGGGTACGTGAGGGAACATAGATCTCAAGTAGGCTTGACAGGTAATCGGGGGTTGCGTTATTGAGGCTTTTGTAGCACATGGTGTCTAGTTTGTACTGTATGCGCTTTGATACAGGGAGCCAGTGAAGTTGTGCCAGGAGAGGAGATATGTGGTCAGCTTTTTTCTTTTTGAGTACAAGGCGTACAGCATTGTTTTGAATGCGCTGTAGGATGTGAATGGTGGAGGCAGGAAGACCAGACAGGAGTGAATTGCAATAGTCAATGCGAGACATTATGAAGGAGAGAACGAGTTTTGCAGTTGTTTCGACAGAGAGATACTTCCTGATCAGGCTTATACGATGGAGATGATAGTAGCAAGATCTGGCAGTTTGAGAAACAAAGTTGTTCATGGACAGGGTAGAGTCAATGCAGACACCAAGGTTTTTAGCTGAATCAGAAATTGGGACTGATGTGTTACATAATGGGAGAGAAAGAGGAGGCAGCTGGGAAAGTTTCTGACAGGTGCCAATGAGGATAGCTTCTGTCTTGTCGTCATTAAGCTGAAGTCTATTGTGTGTCATCCAGTTCTTAATGTCCGAGTAACACTCAGTGGTGCGAGTCAACAGGCGCTGTATATATTATCAGGTGAGTCACTATCTTGAAGTTGGGTGTCATCAGCATAGAAGTGGTGTTTTATAGAGTGGGAGTTGATGATGGTTGAAAGGGGGGAGGTATAAAGAGTGAAAAGAACAGGGCCAAGGACAGATCCTTGTGGAACACCACAGGTCAGGTATGCAGGTTGAGAGTAAGTGCCATTGATGAGAACAGTTTGTTTTCTGTTTGATAAATACGAAGTGAAAAAGGAGAGAGCAATGTCAGAGATGCCAAAAGTATGATGAAGTCTAGAAAGGAGAATACCATGGTCAATGGTATCGAAGGCTGCAGACAGATCAAGGAGTGTGAGGAGAGAGACTTTGCCAGTATCAGTTGCAAGGAGGAGATTGTTGAGAATGTGTAGTAGGGCAGTTTCAGTGCTATGGCACTGGCGGTAGGCTGACTGGAAAGGATTGAGGAGATTGTTGGCAGACAGGTGAGAGTTCAGCTGGTTGAGGACGACCTTTTCAAGGAGTTTTGACAAGAAAGAGAGATTAGAGATAGGCCTGTAATTTTTCAGTTCATTTGGGTCTAAATTGTGTTTCTTGAGGAGAGGGTGAACAATAGGAGACTTGAAAGAATCTGGGACAGTTCCAGTTTGAAAAGAAGTGTTGATGATGTCAGTGATGAATGGGAGGAGAGTAGGGAGACAATCGGAGTAGAGAGAACCTGGAAGAGGATCCAGTTCGCAGGTTTTGAACGACATGGATCTGATTGTGTTGAAAATTTCTTCTTGTGAGACTGGGGTAAAAGTAGTGAGAGGTGTGCCAGAGAAGGAAGGGTCAGGTGGGCATGGTTGACAGGGTGTCCTGTCAAGCCTGTCACGAAGAGTTTGTATTTTGGTGGTGAAATACTTAGAGAATACAGATGGGAGTTCTTCATTTGTATGTTTTGTTGGGAGAGGTAAGTCTTTTCGTGTGCCAAGGAGATGATTCATGGTTGTAAAGAGTTCTTTTGAAGAAGAGGCATTCAGGATTTTGGTTTGGAAATAGCTTGTTTTTGCAGATGCAATGAGGGTGGATACTTTTGTTTTAGAGGCTTGGAAAAGTTGCCTGTGTACAGTGAGTTTGGATTTGCGCCAGCGGCACTCTGCTCTGCGGCGGGCACGTTTTGCACAGGCTAATCTCATGAGTGAGCCAGGGGGTAGGGGGGCGGTCAGGTAAAAGACGGGTTGTGGCTGGAGCATGAGTGTCCAGAAGATGGTGGAGAGTAGTATAGAATTCATCGGCAAGGTTATGTGACTTTTCAGAAAGGAGACGGGAGGCATCAGATGAAAATGTGGAGAGGTCGATAGATTTGAGATTGCGTCGAGTCACTGTGCGCGTGGTACGGGAAGGAGGAGAAATGTCAAGAGAACAGAGAATTGCAGAGTGGTCAGATGGAAGGGCTGAGGTTAGACGGGTAGAAAGAACTAAGCAGTTGTTAGTAGCTGAATTGTGGTGATCACGAGAAATGATCCAGTCAAGAATGTGACCTTTTTGATGGGTTGGTTCAGAAATGTGTTGAGTCATATTGTGATTGGACAGAGAGTTGATGATATGTCTTGTGTCATAACGGTGAGTGTTGTCATAGTGGACATTGATGTCACCTAGAATGATGAGATTTCCAGGTAAGAGGCAGTAGTGGTCAAGCAGTTGGTCAAAGTCAGAGAGAAACGTGGATGTGGTGAGTTTGTTGGCAGAGCTAGGTGGAGGTCGATAGACACAGGAGAAGGTGATGGGGTGAGGGGTGGATTGGAAGGATACTTCAACGTGCTCGAAAGAAGGATGGGAGAAAGGCAGAGACTGCGAGAAAGATAGGCGGGAATGGAGTGAGTCGTTGTAGAGGATGGCGATACCGCCACCTCGAGATGAGCGATGGAAAGAAGCAAGCCTGTAACCACTCGGAGTGAGACTCGCATGTATAGGTTCATGACCAAGGGGGTTAAGCCATGTTTCGGTGATAAAAGCAATGTCAACATGCTCATCTGCGATAAAGTCAGCAATGACATCGGCTTTGCCATCAGTGCATGTTGACTGAGCGTTAAAAAGGCATAGTTTGAGTTTATCACAATGCGGCGGCCGAGGTGGAGACGAAGGCAGCACCGACGGGACAGAAGACGAAGGCGACACCAGTGGGGCAGAAGATGAAGGCAGCAACGACGGGACAGAAGACGAAGGAGGCATCCGCAGGACAGAAGACGAAGGCGGCACCAGTGGGACAGAAGACAAAGGTAGCACCAGCGGGACAGAAGATGAGGGCAGCACCAGCGGGACAGAAGGTGAAGGCGGCACCGGCGGGACAGAAGGCGAAGGCGAAGACGGTAGAGGAGGAGACGAAGTTTGCAGCAGCAAGGTCGAGTGCAGGGGCAGTGGAGGAGACGAAGAAGCAGAAGATGAAAAGTGGTGTCGGACTGGCACAGCAGGAGGCAGATTGTGCCAAAGTCGGTGGAGACGTCCACCACGACAGGATCGCGCAGTGCGGGGCTTAGGACACAGCCCCAGTGTTCGTATGCGCTGGTAGACGCCTCCACCGAGGTAGCACTTGCTGCGTTTTAAAAAGTGTCAGTCCAATTTGTTTTATAAAAGACGGGTCCATAATTGCGAGCCAGTCAGGAGAGGAAGATACTTGCAGGTTGGTGTGTGGGTTGGTCAGTTCACAACACTTAAAACCAGAGAACATAAAGATTTGGGAAAGCTGTAGCGTTGGGCGAACACAGTAGGCTAAAATGTAAACACAGTTCACAGATAAAATGTCCGACTGAGCGGCTGAATTAAAATGATGAAAAGTAGGTATAAAACTTTAAAATCAGATTATCTGGTAAAATATTCAAAATTTAAAAAAAATATTTATATCACCGTGTGTCGGGATTTAAAAGCAACAAACTGATACAAAATTCAATGCATAAAATCAAATAGAACCACGATAAAATCACTGTAAAACACCACACACACTTTTGCTGCCTGCTGGCGCGACATCTACTCAACCATCTACTCAGACATCTACTTCTTTCATTCCTTAGCCACGAAAGTTTTAAAGTTGAAATCTACTTCTTAGATCTGATAGATTTAGGCTTCTTTTAGCTATGTTCTTCACCACACTTTTCGAGTTGATTTTATCTTGATTTTTGTTCCAAACAAAAGCATAGTACATTTTGTTGGTAAAATTACGCTACAATGTTCTGGTGGGTCTAGGAGCATAATCCTTAAATATATTTGGGTTGAAAGAATGAAAAATAATCAATGCAGCAACCTTGCCAGGTGATGTTACTTGTATTTTCATCCATATTTTAAACAGATTTTTTATTTCTGCTAACTTTTCAGAATAATTAATTGTTTCACCGTTTCTTGCATCATTCATGAACCATATTCCTAGGATTCTAAATTTTGATGGATTCCAAGCAAGCAATTCCAAAATGTTGTATGTGTTTAGTATCTGAAATTTCTTTCTGCTTCTTAAACAAATTGTGTTCGTTTTCCCACCGTTTGTGACTAATACGAATTTCTTCCCAAATGACTGCAACACGTCTATGCATGTTTCAAATGCTATTTTGTCACCTGCGAGAGCAAACTCTTTGCCATCAGCACATAATGCAATTTTGTGTTCCACATTGTTGATGACAATACCTTTAATATTATTGTTTTCCGTTACCATGATAAGTAGAATTTCTGCACATATGAGTAATTAGATACGGAGACACTGGATCTCCTTGCCAAAAACCTTTATGTGTCAAGAACCATTGTGTGTAGCTCAGACATTTACAAGGAATTTTGACTTTATTTCATTGTAAAAATTATCTATTTACTGTCTTTTCTGAGACCAAAAAGCCTTAAGCACCTTAAACATGAAATTCTAGTCAAGCCAGTCAAACGCGTTTTCAAAATCGACATTAAATAAAAGACCAAGTAAATGTCTTCCACAGTTGAAAATGAAGCTGATACTTGCCGTGTGTATGCTGTTGGCCAGTGCCCAGGCCCACGACTGTAGTCAGACTCAAACCCTGGAGACTCTGCTCTGTCAGTTTGACCAGGTGGCCCACAAAGTCGATGGAAGGCTTCTGGACAAGCTGAAAGAAGTCAGCACCAATAGTGGTTCTCCTCTCATGAGACGTAAGTAGTAGAATTGGAAATTGAATCAATATTTCTTTTTCTGCCTTGATTTTGTCTCTTCTTCTTTCCTTTTTTAATAATGTCAATATTCTTTTAATAGAATATTTGAAATTTTCTAATCGCTGTACGCGTGTGTATGTATGTATGTATGTATGTATGTATGTATGTATGTATGTATGTATGTATGTATGTATGTATGTATGTATGTATGTATGCATGCATGTATCTATTTATCTATCTATCTATCTATCTATCAATCTATCTATCTATCTATCTATCTATGTCTCTCTGTCTATCTATATCTATCTATCTATCTACCTATCCATTATCTATCTATCTATCTATCTATCTATCTATCTATCTATCTATCATAATTTGTTTTTGAGTAAACATACCTATGAGGCTGCAGTATAGAGGACAGATAATGGAGGATTATGCTCGTTCACTTCATCGACTAGATGCCCCATTTAAGATTGTGATGACGATTAGAACATGTAAAACCGCCCTTCTGTCGCTAAAACCAATGGTGGAGAAGTGCTTGAGAAGCGGAGTTGTCTATAAAAATCAACTGTCCGCGCTGTAACGCGTGCTATGTCGGTCAAACCAACAGACATTTGCAATCTCGCTTCAGAGAGCACATCAAAAACAGTGGGCCCATAAAAACACATATGGATCAGTGTGGAGTGAAGACGATGGACATGAATGATGTCACGATATTAGACGCAACAACTCGGAGAGAAACATTTTTGATGACGCTTGAGGCATTGCATATAAGAGAACTGGGTCCTACGATCAACACCAGAGATGAGTATCGAAGCTGACAGCTAACAATTAAACTGTTATCATTTTGTATGATCGCTTCACATTCTAATGTTGTTCGTGTTTAATGCTGATTTCTGTTACTTGGTTTGATAACATTTTGAGCTATTTTCTCATTTTCCAGAGCTCTGATGATGAGCGAAAAGCTCGAAAAATTTCAGAAGAATTTCAATTATGGTTTTCCAATAAAAAAACAACATATATGTATATATATATATATATATTATATATATATATATATATATATATATATATATATATATATATATATATATATGTGTGTATGTGTGTGTGTGTGTGGTGTGTGTGTGTGTTTAGGTGTGTATGTAAGTGTGAGTGTGTGTGTAAGTGTGTGTGTGTGTTTGTGTGTGTAAGTATGCATATGTGAAACAAAATGTACTTAGAAATTTTTTTTCAGGTCTTTCTGAATGGATCTTTTACCAAGTTTGGATCATAGATGTGAACCATTAAGGATTCGTGAATACAGTAATTTGAATAAGGCTTTAAAGTCAAGGTCACACAGAGCAAAGGAATAAAGAAAAAATCTCTGCAATCAGCACTCTTTAGGGTAGAGTGTTGAGAGCATTTTCTCAGGAATTTTTAAAGGTATATAAAATCAGTTTACAATCTAGTAAATTCCACCAGTGTACACAATGGTCAATTTTTGTTTTAACTGCAGCTTTATTCACAGTGCCCTTGACAAGCGCAAAATCGAAATCTATGTAATATTTTTGGTATGAAAATAAATGGTGTTAGAACGGATCCATCAGCTTTCGTGTGCGTCAGCTGTGCCAAGGACTGCCACTCAAGAATTGGCCCGTTAAGTCACAGCCAATGCTATTCTGCATGCAACTAAATCCTTAATGTGCACATGCAAAGTCTACTTAAACTAAAGGAGCAATCCAGATCACAGTCTCCCCTGCACCCCTCCATCTTCCATTTCAGCATCCTGCCAACGCATATGCTTTTACACAGACGCAAGGAGTCTGCCAGGGAAGAGATGACAGATTATGTGCAGCGTATATGAAACTGTCTGAGTGCGATGAAACTACTTCAATAAACTTTAAACTTCAAATACCTGTTGAAGTACATGCACCAAGTACATTACTTAGGTGATATGACGCATAAGATTTCTACGTTATTCAGTTTTCTAATACTACTTAATACATGAGAAAAAAAGGGAGGAGGGAGGGTGGACAGGAGGGGGGCAGGAGAGAGGGTTAGAAATTTGTTTCATATCGGTCAACAATCTCCCTCACAGAGATGAATTCCATCATTTAGTCTCTGTTTAGACTGCATCAGGTTCACAACAGTTACCATCAGCTTTCAAGATCTGAAGAGCTGATTATCTTCTATCTTGAGAACTGGGTATAGCAAGCTGAACAAATATATTTTTCACAAAAGAAAGATGTTGTGCCTTTTCTCTGAGTGTCGTTGTGGAGGGGCAGAGCAGAAACCACGTCCTACAGTCTGCAGAAATATCTGGTTGCTGAAGGAGATGTGGCCAAAGCTGGATACTCCTAAGGAAGGAACTGTATGGGCAACGAGAAAAAATGTCGACAAAGAAGTGATGTATGGCTGTAAGCCTTTGACAGATTCAGTTCTTGTTTCTCATGATGGTGTCGCCACGCTAGGAATAAATGCCATATGCATTGATGCTGCAGATGCCATATGTCTGAGACAAGACATACTTTAGCAAAATGCTCTCAACTGCTTCTGGATGGATCTTTATCGCGAGTTTGGATGAAAGGTGTGGCACGTTGAGGGGTCGTGTATACAGAAGCTTGGAAGCCATGGTAGCAAAACAAAACCACATAGCTGAAAAACAAAAAGGTCGCCACGTTTTACAGACATGTGTGTGATCAGCACTTTGACAGGAACTTCTGACAACAATTGAATTCTGTTCTCTCTGTTCTAACAAATCTATCACGTAATCCAAAACAAGTGCGACTGCCCGCGTTCAAGCAAACAGGAACCAGAAAAAAAAAAACACGTAAAAAGAATAAGAACGCGTATTTAATATAACCAGACAAGACAGGTGCAAATTTTCGGTCAACTGGCCTTTGTCAAGCATAATACCACAAACAAAGAAACATCAGATATAAAAATTAGGAGAAAAAGACTGAAACTTCCCTACTGCTCTTTCCAGTGTGAGAAAAGGAACAAACTGACTAAAATGACATCATAATGTGTTTTTGAGTAAATATGATGTCAGAGCGGAAATGAGATGATTTTCTACAATTTGAAAAGTGGTCATGCCATATTAATATTGTTTTATCCTGAAGAGGATTCATGGCAAACATTAAAAGAATGATGCACTAGCTAAAAGTAGTCTTTAGAATGTAAATGATCCTGAATGCCTCTTCTTCAAAAGAACTCTTTACAACCATGAATCATCTCCTTGGCACACGAAAAGATTTACCTCTCCCAACAAAACATACAAATGAAGAACTCCCATCTGTATTCTCCAACTATTTCACCACCAAAATACAAACTCTTCGTGACAGGCTTGACAGGACACCCTGTCAACCATGCCCACCTGACCCTTCCTTCTCTGGCACACCTCTTACTACTTTTACCCCAGTCTCACAAGAAGAAATTCTCAACACAATCAGATCCATGTCGTTCAAAACCTGCGAACTGGATCCTCTTCCAGGTTCTGTCTACGCCGACTGTCTCCCTACTCTCCTCCCATTCATCACTGACATCATCAACACTTCTCTTCAAACTGGAACTGTCCCAGATTCTTTCAAGTCTGCTATTGTTCACCCTCTCCTCAAGAAACACAATTTAGATCCAAATGAACTGAAAAATTACCGGCCTATCTCTAATCTCTCTTTCTTGTCAAAACTCCTTGAAAAAGTCGCCTCAACCAGCTGAACTCTCACCTGTCTGCCAACAATCTCCTCAATCCTTTCCAGTCAGCCTACCGCCAGTGCCATAGCACTGAAACTGCCCTACTACACATTCTCAACAATCTCCTCCTTGCAACTGATACTGGCAAAGTCTCTCTCCTCACACTCCTTGATCTGTCTGCAGCCTTTGATACCATTGATCATGGTATTCTCCTTTCTAGACTTCATCATACTTTTGGCATCTCTGACATTGCTCTGTCTTGGTTCACTTCATACCTATCAAACAGAAAACAAACCGTTCTCATCAATGGCACTTACTCTCAACCTGCATACCTGACCTGTGGTGTTCCACAAGGATCTGTCCTTGGCCCTGTTCTTTTCACTCTTTACACCTCCCCCCTGTCCACCATCACCAACTCCCATTCTATAAAACACCACTTCTATGCTGATGACACCCAACTTCAAGACAGTGACTCACCTGATAATATACAGCGCCTGTTGACTCGCACCACTGAGTGTTACTCGGACATTAAGAACTGGATGACACACAATAGACTTCAGCTTAATGACGACAAAACAGAAGCTATCCTCATTGGCACCCGTCAGAAACTTTCTCAGCTGCCTCCTCTTTCTCTCCCATTATGTAACACATCAGTCCCAATTTCTGATTCAGCTAAAAACCTTGGTGTCTGCATTGACTCTACCCTCTCCATGAACAACTTTGTTTCTCAAACTGCCAGATCCTGCTACTATCATCTCCATCGTATAAAGCTGATCAGGAAGTATCTCTCTGTCGAAACAACTGCAAAACTCGTTCTCTCCTTCATAATGTCTCGCATTGACTATTGCAATTCACTCCTGTCTGGTCTTCCTGCCTCCACCATTCACATCCTACAGCGCATTCAAAACAATGCTGCACGCCTTGTACTCAAAAAGAAAAAAGCTGACCACATATCTCCTCTCCTGGCACAACTTCACTGGCTCCCTGTATCAAAGCGCATACAGTACAAACTAGACACCATGTGCTACAAAAGCCTCAATAACGCAGCCCCCGATTACCTGTCAAGCCTACTTGAGTTCTATGTTCCCTCACGTACCCTCCGCTCTGCCTCTGATCCTCTGACTCTTCGCTTTCCACGCACTAAGCTCAATACCTATGGTCCACGAGCCTTCTCTGTTTCTGGTCCACTCTCCTGGAACAAACTTCCTCTCTCAGTCCGTCAGCAACCTACTTTTGTCTCCTTCAAGTCCGCTCTCAAAACTCACCTTTTCTCTCCTGCATAAAATCCTAACCTCACTCAACCCTCCCCTCTGCAGCCTGTCTCCGCTCGGAGGGAATCACATGGTTATAATATATAATTGTATGCTATGCTCTCTATAATTTTCCATTGCTTTTATTCTTGCTTTTATTGCTTTTATTCTTTCTCCCCATTTATAGCCATGCGTGTGTGTGGGTGTGTGTGTGTGTGTGTGTGTGTGTGTGTGTGTGTGTGTGTCTGTGTGCGTGCGTGTGTGTGCGAGCGTGCGTTCCTGCGTGTGTGTCTGCTTCAGCGCTTAGATTTGATTTTATCAAGATTTTGCGCTATATAAATATTGTAATTATTATTATTATTACTATTAAATATTGCATAAGAGAAAATATAAGCATATGATCGACAGAATGGGAAAATGTGTAATCAAAAGGTATGGCTGATGTAATTGGATCGTGCCTAGTGCAACAAACCCAGTCTGACCTTGGAATAGGAAGAAAAACATCTTAAACCAACAGCCGGTGGGATGCTAGGAAAACTGGAGTCCCCAGAAAAAACAACAACCCTAAGTCATACGCAGCTGGGCCTGTATTTTGAAAGGAGCATTAAAACAGATTGAATAAAAAAATGTAATGAAATAAAATAAAATAGAATAAAATAAGATAAAACAGAATGAAAATAAAAATCACGTCCTTGCTTCACATAAAATGTTTTCTCACTTGGTACTTTTTCAAGATTACAGTGTTCTTGGGAAGTGAAAAAAAGATTTCTATAATAATCAATTCAAGGTAAAGAAATGAATTTCTTAGAATAGCTAGTATCTCCTCCTCCTAGATAGAATCTCCTTGTTCCTTCTTTTTCTTTTCTTCTTCTTCTTTTTGTTCGCGTATTAGTCCTTGAAGTTGTTGTTGTTGCTGTTGTTGTTATTGTCGTTGTTCATCATAATGATAATAACAATAATAAAAACAATAATAATAATAACAATAATGATAACAACAAACAATAATAATAAAAACAACAACAACAACAATAACAGTACTAGTACTACTAGCTACTATATACTACTACTACATACTAAACTATACTACAGCTGCTACTACTACATACACTACTACTACTACTTATATACTACTACTATAAAAACAACAAAAACAATAACAACAACAAAAACAACAATAACAATGATAATAATAATAATACTGATAATAATGATCAATAATAACAATAATAAACAATAATAATAATAACAACAACAACAAAAACAACAATGACATGATATAATAATAATATAATAATAATGATAATAATAACAATAATAACAATAATAATAATAACAACAACAACAAAACAACAATGACATGATATAATAATATAATATAATATATAATGATAATAATATAATAATAATACATAATAAATAATAATAATAATATAATAATAATGATAATAAATAATATAATATATATAACAATAAAAAAATGATAATAAATAATAGTAATAATAATATTAACAACTAACAAAACAACAATATATATTTAATAATAATAATAATAATAATAATAATAATAATAATAATAATGATAATATAATAATAATAATATAATAATAATAATAATAATAATAATAATAATAATAATAATAATAATAATAATTAATAATAATAATAATAATAATATAATAATATAATAATAATAATAATAATAATAGTCTTCTTATTTTTCTCCTCCTCCTCCTTCTTCTTCTTCTTTTTCTTTTTCTTCTTCGTCTTCAAATTCTTCTTCAAATTCTTCTTCTTCTTCTTCAAATTCTTCTTCTTCTTTTTCAAATTCTTCTTCTTCAAATTCTTCTTCTTCAAATTCTTCTTCAAATTCTTCTTCAATTCTTCTTCCAAATTCTTTCTTCAAATTCTTCTTCGCAATCTTCGCATTCTTCTTCTTCTTCACATTCTTCTTCTTTGCATTCTTCTTCTTCGCAGTCTTCTTCGCATTCTACTTCGCATTCTTCTTCTTCTTCGTCTCATTGATATCATGAATTGTGTGATGTGCAGATTTCTTCAATGAGTTCCAGAACCTTGCATCTGCTGGCTCAGAACACGCAGCTGTCTCTGATACACATAAAAGGGGAACTCATGAGACTCTAATGAAGAGGAGCATCAACACACATGAAACAGATCTGCTTGCCAGCAAGAGGAGAATCACCGAGGATGAAACAGATCTGCCTGCCAGCAAGAGGAGAATCACCGAGGATGAAACCGATCTGCCTACCAGTAAGAGGAGAATCACCGAGGATGAAACAGATCTGCCTACCAGTAAGAGGAGAATCACCGAGGATGAAACAGATCTGCCTACCATGTAAGGAGAATCACGAGGATGAAACAGATTGCTTACAGTAGAGGAGAATCACCGGGATGAAACAGATCTGCCTACAGTAAGAGGAGAATCACGAGGATGAAACAGATCTGCTACCAGTAAGAGGAGAATCACCGAGGATGAAACAGATCTGCCTACCAGTAAGAAGAGAATCACCGAGGATGAAACAGATCTGCCTACCAGTAAGAGGAGAATCACCGAGGATGAAACAGATCTGCCTACCAGTAAGAAGAGAATCACCGAGGATGAAACAGATCTGCCTACCAGTAAGAGGAGAATAACCGAGGATGAAACAGATCTGCCTACCAGTAAGAAGAGAATCACCGAGGATGAAACAGATCTGCCTACCAGTAAGAGAGAATCACCGAGGATGAAACGATCTGCCTACCAGTAAGAGGAGAATCACCGAGGATGAAACAGATCTGCCTACCAGTAAGAGAGAATCACCGAGGATGAAACAGATCTGCCTACCAGTAAGAGGAGAATCACCGAGGATGAAACAGATCTGCCTACCAGTAAGAAGAGAATCACCGAGGATGAAACAGATCTGCCTACCAGTAAGAGGAGAATCACCGAGGATGAAACAGATCTGCCTACCAGTAAGAGGAGAATCACCGAGGATGAAACAGATCTGCCTACCAGTAAGAGGAGAATCACCGAGGATGAAACAGATCTGCCTACCAGTAAGAGGAGAATCACCGAGGATGAAACAGATCTGCCTACCAGTAAGAGGAGAATCACCGAGGATGAAACAGATCTGCCTACCAGTAAGAGGAGAATCACTGAGGATGAAACAGATCTGCCTACCAGTAAGAGGAGAATCACCGAGGATGAAACAGATCTGCCTACCAGTAAGAGGAGAATCACCGAGGATGAAACAGATCTGCCTACCAGTAAGAGGAGAATCACCGAGGATGAAACAGATCTGCCTACCAGTAAGAGGAGAATCACCGAGGATGAAACAGATCTGCCTACCAGTAAGAGGAGAATCACCGAGGATGAAACAGATCTGCCTACCAGTAAGAGGAGAATCACCGAGGATGAAACAGATCTGCTTACCAGTAAGAAGAGAATCACCGAGGATGAAACAGATCTGCCTACCAGTAAGAGGAGAATACCGAGGATGAAACAGATCTGCCTACCAGTAAGAAGAGAATCACCGAGGATGAAACAGATCTGCCTACCAGTAAGAAGAGAATCACCGAGGATGAAACAGATCTGCCTACCAGTAAGAGGAGAATTTACCGAGGATGAAACAGATCTGCCTACCAGTAAGAAGAGAATCACCGAGGATGAAACAGATCTGCCTACAGTAAGAGGAGAATCACCGATGATGAAACAGATCTGCCTACCAGTAAGAGGAGAATCACCGAGGATGAAACAGATCTGCCTACCAGTAAGAGGAGAATCACCGAGGATGAAACAGATCTGCCTGCCAGTAAGACGAGAATCACCGAGGATGAAACAGATCTGCCTTTCTTTGAAAGGAGTATTAGGTGAGTTAGACTCGATTGAATTGCATTGGGTTGTTTTTAGTTCACTTCTGCTATTAAGGTTTTACTCTTCAAATTGCATGTATTTATGTACAAAATATCCAAAAGTTACAAAACGTATACATTGTGCATGTATAATTGGCAATAATACACACACACAATCACACACAACACACCACACACACACACACACAACACACACACACACACACACACACACACACAACACACACACAACACACAACACACACCCACACACACGCGCGCGCGCGCAAATGCTATCAATTAGAACTTGATAAAATAACACGATACATGGTAGAAAATGGAATGCATCTGTCACTGGAGAAAAAAATAGTGTTGTTTAATAGTGGTGCTAACCCAGCAAATATTCCCACTTTCACACAGGGAGATACTCTTCTTCAGTATAATGAGTCGATTAAATTCTTAGGACTTTCCTTACGGCAAAATTAGGGGAAGTGATATGGAAGGTGACAGGCATGACAACATCAGGAGAATACACAGTGATATACTCTAGTGGTAATTCACATGAAAGAGGAGTAGGCATTGTAATGGACAAAGACAAATCAAAAGCAGTCAAGGGATACTGGGCTGTGTCCAACAGAATTTTGCTGGTCAAATTGGGAGGTAGACCATTTGATATCAACATCATACAGGTGTATGCACCAACATCCGCAAATACTCAGGAAGACATCGACAACTTCTACGAAGTATTCGAGATGGCCAAGGTCAATGTAAATCACAAGAAGTTACAGTCATAATTGGAGATTTTAATGCTAAAGTGGGATAGGATAGGGTGGAGGATATAGTTGAACCTCATGGCCTTGGTACACAAAATGAAAGGGGAGGGAAACTTGTAGAATGGGCACAGATGAATGAGTCCGTAGTAGGCCTAACAGAAGAAAATGGACTTGGACGCGTCCAGGAGATAATACCAAAAATCAGACTGACTACATCCTGATCAACAAAAGATTTAGAAATTCTTTACTGTCAGCAAAATTACTACCAGGCACAGATGCAACAGTGACCACAATCCTGTAGTGGGAAGGTTTAGGCTGAAATTGAGGAAAAGGAAACAGACCAAAATCAACATCAAACTAAACCTTGGACCCTTAAAGACAGATGAATTGATACGTAAAAAAATTAACGTACATGTTCAAAACAAATTCAGTGCTCTGGAAGACGTTTGTAACAGTGAGGAATAATGACAAAGTTGAGAAATTCGATAAATGAAGCTTGTGAAGAAATCCCTAAGGCAGATAGAAAAGCAAAAAAGAGCTGGATGACTAATGAAATTTTGGGCTTGATGGAGGAAAGGAGAAGGGCAAAGAGAAAGGAGAGATATACAGGAAGATAAACAAAGAAATCAGGTATAGGTGCAAGGAAGCTAAGGAAGCTTGGCTGAACACAAAATGCAAAGAGATAGAAGAACGACACAAAATGGATCCTCAGGGTATGTACAGACGAATTGAAGAAATTGTCCACAGGAAAAATACATGCATATCAACTAGTTGCTTAAAATCGAAAGATGGCATGCTTATCATGGAAAAAGACAAAATACTGGACAGATGGGGAGAGTACATTAAAGACCTTTTTGAGGGTGGCAGAAACGAAGAACACATTATAACAAAGAACTTTGAAGGACCACCCATAATGAAAGATGAAGTTAGAGCAGCACTGAAAAAGATGAAACCAGGAAAAGCCCCAGGACCAGACAACATTACTACAGAGATGATTGAAGCCCTGGAGGAATTTGGCATAGGAAAAAATAACAGTCCTCCTAAATGAAATTTACGACACTGAACAAATCCCCAAAGATATGTCAAAATCAATTTTCATTGCACTTCCAAAGAAGACAGGGCTATAGAATGCGAACTCCATCGCACAATCAGTTTGATGAGTCATGTAACAAAAATGCTGTTAAGAATAATCATGATGAGGACAAGGAATAGAATCAAAAGAGATATAGCAGAAGAACAGTGTGGATTTGTGGAAGGTAAGGGAACTATTAATGCCATATGCATCCTAAGAACTATCATAGAGAGGTCAATTGAGATGAATTAGGATTTGTATTTATGCTTTGTTGACTATACCAAGGATTTCGATCGGGTAAGACATGAAGAATTGATCAACCAACTGGAGAGACTCAATGTCGATGGAAAAGATCTACGAATAATGAAGAATATGTACTGGGAACAAACAGCTGCAATGAGAATAGAAAACAATATAAGCTCTTTCCAAAACATCAAAAGAGGAGTCAGACAGGGTTGTGTTTTGTCACCAGATCTGTTTTCACTTTACAGCGAAAACATCATGAGAAACCTAGAAGAAGACCCTGTATTAAAGGTTGGAGGGAAAATGATAAACAACATTCGATACGCAGATGACACCGTGCTAATTGCAGAAAATGAAAGGGACCTACAAAACCTTGTGAATATACTAGAAATAGAAAGCAAAGGTAAGGGGTTGGAACTAAACAACAGGAAGACTGAAGTCCTGGTGATCAGTAAAAAACATGAAATCCCCTTATACAAAATAACAGCAAATGGCACAACCTTGATATAGGTTAATAAGTTCAAATACCTGGGAACGGTCATTCCATCAGACGGCAGATGCACATCAGAAATAGCCGGCAGAATCAGCCAAGCCAAAACAGCATTCAAGAAGATGACAAGCATTCTTACCAACAAATGCCTATCAGTTAACATCAGGAAGAGAGTCCTTGAATGTTTATAGAACCAATACTGTTGGACGGATGTGAGGCGTGGACAGTCAGTAAGCAAAGCCAGAGCAAGATTGAGGCAGCCGAGATGTGGTTTCTAAGAAGAATGTTGAGAGTTCCATGGGCAGCAAAGAAAAGAAACGAGACAGTCTTGATAGAGGCAGACACAAGTAGATCACTCATAAGAAAAATTAGGAAAAGACAGGCAACATTTACAGGCCATTTTATGAGGAAGGGGGATTGGAGTACCTGGTCACAACGGGAAAGTTGGAGGGAAAGAGAGCACCAGGTAGACCCAGGGAGAAAATGCTGGACGGACTTGCGGAGTGGCTGAAGACGAGGAGGGTGGAGGAGATGCTTGGTGCAACAAGAAATAGAGACATATGGAAGTCCATGATTGCCAACGCCATGCGGCAAGGCACCTGATGATGATGATGATGATGAAAATTATCTTGGAATCAGCATATTGAATACTTATTAACAAAAGCTAAAAAAAAGTTTAAATTTCTTGAAAATAGTTCTCAAACAGATATGGGGTCAAGATTCATCAACACTTGTTTATCTTTGCAAATCGGTTATTAGATCTAAATTAACCTATGCCCAAGAAATCTTCCTGAGTGCACCGAAACACTTACTAAAAAGATTGCAGAGCATAGATTGTAAAGGTTCCAAACTTGCACTGGGTCTTCGAATGCATGCTCCCTGTCTGCGCACACATAATGAAATCAAAATATTGCTTCTTGATGAACAAGGGAAAGCCGCTTTTACTAAATTTTTGTTAAGAAACACCATCGTAGAAAACATCTCAGAAACAGAAACAAAATTAAGATCAGATACCGACTTTCCTAAAAGAGCTCAATCAATATCTTCACAAGTCACACTTGCAACATACACATCTGATGTCATGAAAGGCTCAGGAATTGATATAGACATAGATCCTGTATCTGTAAGACCTTCCTTTTCGCCGGTACGCAGTTGGGAACTCAGAAGAGCACGATTTGACACATACCACACTAATTTTTAAAAAAAGAAGATAATATAAATTTACTGGCAAGTCAGGTTAAATGTCATATAGAACACTTTTATTCCAATCACTTGAAAATTTACACTGATGGATCAATATCTGGAAAAAAAGCAGGCTCAGTGTTTTTAATACCTGCACTCAAAATTGAGAAATCTTTCTATATAGGATTTGATAAATCTGTCTTTACAGCTGAACTCTTTGCAATATTAATGGCTTTAAACTTTATGATAAGTCTTCCTAGAACAATTTTTCAGATACGTTTTTTTTTGTGTGTTGATTCAAAATCAGTAGTTCAGGCTCTTGAATTATTAAAATTACAAACAAGGTCTGAAATGATTCTGGAAATCAGTCACTAGATTCATAGTTTATCCTTAAGAGGCACTGATATTACTTTCTGCTGGATACCTTCTCATAGTTCTTTTAGTTATAATGATAAGGTTGACAGGGCTGCCAAACGGGGGGCAAAAAGCTCACCAGATTCAAACAATATACAGCTTTCTCTTTCGTTGCATGAGTATTACACCTCAGTGGACACCTATGTCTGGAAGCAGTTTGAAGAAAAACAGAAAAAAATATTATAAATGTCACATGAACTTTGAAGTTAGCAGAATACCCAAGCAGTTTCCTACCAGCAGAAGTATACAATCCCTTATGTATAGATGGAAACTTGATGCATTCAAAACAAAATACACCAAGAATATAGTATGCTTGTGTGGAAAGAAGATAACACATAGTCATATTCTTTCTTGCGTTAGGGTAAAACGCCATATTCCTACACTATCCACGAAGACAGTTTCTGACACATTTGCCTCATCATCATTACTATAAGAATTTTTTGTTAGCCTGTCAAAAAAACCTATGGCGAATTATCTTTAAAATGTTATTTCACTTGTTCACTGTTATGGATAGTCAATTTTCACTTTTGTTTGTATTCATTTATTCTATATATTTCTTAATTTTGTTTGTTAGTTTGTTTGTTTAAATCGTTAATTATGGTAACGTTATTTGTTAGTTTTACCTACCCCTCCTCGAGACAGTTGTTTTCTGAATTATCAATTCTCACGATCACAATCGACTATTTTCAAATATCCTCTTAACTCCTCCTCTATCCATCCCCAACCCCCCCCCCCTTTTTATTTTTGTTGTTGTTGTTGTTGTCTAAAATCACTTTAGTGAATAGACATTAAATCTAAGGCCACCACCACCATACACACTCAGACACGCGCGCGCACAGGCACGCACGCACGCAACGCCGACGCACGCACGCACGCACCGCAATTATGCACACACCGCTCACACGTGTGTATGTATGTAGACACACACACACACACACACACACACACACACACACACACACACACACAGACATATATGTAAGTGTACATACATACACATATATGTGTATATATGTATATGTATATCGCGTCTACACAGTCAGTATTAGAAAAAGTATCATCTCAACTTTTACTCTGCTGGTGATATTGATAGCCTGGTAGACAACAAGCAAAGACTCGGTCAGACTGAAAAAATTAGATGACACATCGTAAAGATATAGCACAGAAAATCAACACCGAGAAGACCAAGTTGATGACAAGCAATAGTACGATCGTCACTACTTATACAACAGTCCATAGACTAAAGGTGGGAAAGGGGATCACATTAAATGTGTTGTGGAACATACTCCTGCAAGTTCCTATACAGCCACATGTATACATTGTTCCTATTACAACGTTACACCATTATTTAAACTTTACGTTAATTTATGTTTGACGCGTGCAATAATCAAGTGGGTGAAACCTCAGACAGACAGGCAGGCAGGCAGACAGGCAGGCAGACA